>CM068753.1:11928275-12371260 GCA_035084275.1 Hydrolagus colliei
TGGGACAGAGACACGGGGGTGGGGTGGGGGCCTGGGACAGAGACACGGGGGGGGAGAGCAGCCGGCACCTGCTGCACACACAATACACCTCCCTCCCTCCCCACCACACAGTTGTCTGTACACCCGCACACACTCGTCTGTTCTCCCCCCAACACATACACACTCTCGTCTGTCCACTGCCCCCCACACACGTCTGTCCCGCCCCCGCACACTCGTCTGCCTACCTCCCCCCACAATGTCCACCACCCCATATTAGAGTCTGACAATTCACCCCATCCCAAACATGCACACACTAGTCTCCCCCCTACACACGAGCCTCACTGAGCCCCCCCACAAATTTACACAAATAACAACTGGTTGGGTAAACCAGGGTGAGAAATGTGCAATGGTTAATGGACATTCAACTCAGGCGTTTCAAACAATTAATGGAATTGACAAGTTCGATAGCTCCTTCATGAACAGGGAATCAAACACATTGCACACGTAAGCCTTGAAACGAAAAACTAAACTAAGTTAGAATTTAGAGCAATTTCCTCATACGGAAGGCGGTAAAGATGTAGAATTCACTGCCCCAGAATTCCAAAGAGGCAGAATCGATTGGGATGTTTGAAATGAAGATGTTTAGATAATTGGGAATTAAGAGCAATTAAGGGACGAGGGGGAAAGCGGAGAATTTAGATTGAAAGAACAGTTCTGAACAGCCCCTTCCTGTTCCTATGTGGAGAGATTCCTCACTTTCCCCTCTTCCTCATTCCTCAAGCCTTTCTACCTTGATCTTCCACCCCCCCCCCCCCTCTGCTGCTCCAAATCCAACCTCGTCCATCACATACACCCCCCCACCAACCTTCCCTTGTCCTCCCCATTTTCCACTGCCTCCCCCAGCACCTCTTTGATTAATTCAGCTTCTAATCCTTCCATTTACAAAATACAGCCATTACACTTAATAAAAATCCCGTTTAGCACTTTGAGAAGTCCTTGTGACATAAAATGCACTGTATAGAATACAAAGTTATTTTCCCCATTGTCCCCTCAAATGCTCCCTCTGATCTTGTTTACCCCCAGATGAGAATAATCCTTGCATTTGATATAAAGGCTTATCGCACTGTGGAGATGTCTCAAGTCTTTACAGAATAACAACAACAGAATTACACGTGTAATTACGCCTTTCATGTCAAGAGGACGTCCCAAGGCGCTGGACTGTCATTGTTTCACACTCGAGCTGGGGACGGGGAAGATGGAGGGAAGGGGGGGGGGATTTGGAGTGACCGATGGGACCGTTGAAGAGGAGGGTCTTGAGGTGGGACTTGAAGGAGACCCAGGGAGGGGGCGAGGCGGAGGGACTGTGGGATAGAGAATAGTTTAAATTTAGTAAAGCGAATTGACTGTATATTTTGTGGACTCCTTTCTACTTCCATCATCCTCGCATCCTCTCTCTCTCTCCCTAATCCTCTGACCTCCTGCAATCTCTGTTCTCCCTTCCCCATCACCATTCCATTCTTCTCCTCTCCCCCCACCACCCCCCCTATTCCCGACTTCCCACATCATCTCCCTTCCCCCTAACTCTCCCAGTTCCCCAACTTTCCCACCTCCATTTGCCTTCCCTCTCCTCTTTTCCCCATTCCTCCTCTCCCTCCCTCTGCTCTCCTTCGCTCCTCTCCCTCTCGTCTCCTTTCCTCACCTCTCTTTCCCCTCCCACCCCTATCCATTCCTCCCACCCCCCACAGCCAATCCTCCCCCCCCCCCACCCCCACACATACTCTCTCTCCCCCCTCTCCTTCACTCACAAGGTCTCTCCCGTCTTTGCGACATGACAAAGAAACTGGTCCAGGACCGACGACACTTCCTTCTTGGATTTCTTCTCGAAATCTGTGGACGACAGAGGGAGGGAGAGGGAGGGAGGAAAAGAGAGAAGAAAGAAATGGGAAGAGACACACAAAAATTAATCTAATATAATTAAATAGATACATATAAATACACATATAAAATCCAGACAGAGTCTGGCGGCTCCCCTGCTCTGTGTGTGTGTATGTGTGTGAGCGGGAGGGAGCCGGTTTCACGCGGGTTAACGAGACGAGGCGAGCGCTGACCTGCCAGAGCTTCTAGAAGAGCTTCGGCGTCCATCTTGGTGGTGTCCGCTCAAACCTTTCCCCCCACTCCCCCCCCCACTCCTCGCTCCGCGCCGCCTTCCCCTTCTCCGCCAACCCCACTCCAAAGCGGCCGGACACGAGTCCGCCGTAAAAATCCTTCCCCCCGACACACAACACCACCGCTCGCTCACTTATGCGCATGCGCGCTACCATCTCTCCCATTCCCCACCCACCCTCCGCCCGCCGAGGAGGGGGGCAAACTAGCCAATCAGAAGCCCCGATGCGTCCGGCACGTCGCGCCAGGCCTTCATGACGTCACGCGACCAATGGGCGGCGGTGACACATCCAGCCGGCGCGCGCGTGCGCGTGTGTATATTCGTCGGGAGGCGCGGCTCGCTGACGTCACCACACTCCACCCCCACCCCCGCCCCACCCCCCCCACCACCACACCTGTCAATCAACTATCTGGTCAAAACACAAATTGCTGGAGAGGCTGGAAATCTGGAACAAAAACAGAGAGAGCTGGGAACACTCAGCAGGTCAGGCAGCATCTATGGAGAAAGGAAAGTCGGTCAATGTTTCGGGTCCACGACCCTTCGTCAAAACAGCAGCCACGCACCAGTTCTGATGAAGGGTCGTGGATCCGAAACATCGACTCACTTTCCTTTCTCCATAGGTGCTGCCTGACCTGCTGAGTGTTCTCAAACTCTCTGTTTTTAAATCAACCGTGTCCCAGTCCCATAAGCACGTGGACGCTCAGTGTGTGCGTACATTGCCGGATCTTTGCAACACTCCTCGCTTGCTACGTTGCCATTATCTCACGCGTCACAAACCTTGGTGGCTACAAATGCGTTGATGCGTTCACCCACTCACCATGACCAACCGCCGGTCGTGCACAGTTTCCAGTTTTGCCCACATATACAAACCTATTCAAAAAAACACACAGATCTATTTGCTTTTCCAAAACGCTCACTGTCCAGCGCCTTGGGACCGTCCTCCCCAGCGGGAAAGGCCCTATATATCAGGGTGATTTTGTGGTTGGTGTTGTTGCTGTTTACAGTATATTCTGTGAAGGGCTTTGAGACGTCTCGAAGATGTAATAAACCGCTAATATCAAATGCAAGCATCATCATTATTATTACAGAAATAATAACAGTAGCAACTAGTCCTCACATTTGATGCAGCGCCATCAAGATAATAATAATAATGATTTAAGCACTCTGAGACGCCGTCCAGCGTGGCGGGCGCTATATAAATCAAAGTTGTTGTTGTTTCTGTTGCATTTGATAAAGGCCATCATCACATCTTCGAGACATCCCAAGCCCTTCCTTCACAGAGTGTACCGCAAAGTGGATTGACTGATTGACTGATTGACTGATTGATTGATTGACAAAAATATATTCTGTGGGCGAAAGGCCGCAGCCAATTGCACACAGCAGTGTCTCGCAAACAGTCATGGATCGAGTGACCACGTGTTTTTTTGAATGAATTACCACCCCCCGGAAAAGCAGTCGAAAAATCGATTAACAATCGGGTGCCTACTTACTGCTCAGTTAATAGAGACGAGCGGAGTGAGGAAACGTACCCAACGGTTCGCTCTGCTGGGAATCAAACCCACTTCCACCTGGTTGTGAGATGAATGCTCTAACCACTAAGCTACAGGATTCCACTATCCATGGAATACACAGTCATTACACTTTACAGTATGAAAGTCTACAAAGTGCTTTGAGATGTCTCAACAATGTGATAAACCGTTATATCAAACACAATCATTATTATTATGATAAGATTGTCTCAAATCCCTTTGTAGGATTTCATCCTGAAGTGCAGTGACTGTGATAAAGGCACTGTATTAAACGTAAGAATTATTATTTATTATTATCATTGTGTATTTTGAAGGACAAGTTCAGATGGAGAGTCTAGAGCGAGTAGCTGGAGTGTGGCATTCACCAAGACTGTTATCTGTGGTTACCTAACAGGAAGCTAAGGATCTTCTCTCTCCATCCAAGAGATACCTGATGAGGCAACAGCCGGGGAATCCAAAAGGATCATTGTTTTCCCTCCAGGAATAGATTTTATCCATCTCACAACCTGCTGGGTTAAAAATAAATCATACACGTCAGGAGTCCAGGTTAAATTAAGGGGATGGGTGGTGGAGGGAGGGGAGAGGGGGTGAACGAGATATATTGGATGCCGTCAGGCTCCACAACAGCATCTGAATGTTGCTAAGCAACAGAACCCAGAGCCAAAGGTATTGCCGCGATATATTTCCAGTTGTTGACAGCGCGAGTGCGAGTGCTAAGTTTCAGGTAATTGCGATCCGTGCCTCGCCCTTGAGCTGCAGAAGTCACAATTTCCAACCGTATGAAAACGTTGTTATTTACTTCAGACCCATCTGCGTACCACCCACGATGTAACAAAAACACAAGCCACACTGCGATAATCCTTGTGTTTGAGTCAGGTCGTGGACTTTGAACCCGCGACCTTCTGATTCAAGTGACGAGGGTAACGTTGCTTCTAAAAATAGCTCGAGTTTCCCATGAAATCAATCCCGACGCTTTCTCCCTCCCCGGCGTCCCGAGGAAACGCATGATTACTTGCAATAACTAATTGATCAGTTATTTATTTTATTCCTTTAGCGCCACGTCCGCGACCTCTTGGCGGTGGAGGTCACTTTGGTTTGATGATTTCACCTGATATCACGTTTGCTCTGCCTCCCGTTAGCTGATTGAAGGAATCACTCATTAGGTTATATTTAGCTCTCGGCTCACTTCATTCACATTCAGGTCCCTTTGTTCTCCTGATTCTCTTCATTATTTAATTTTTAAAAACCTAGGACATGGTTTGGTCTTTTTATCCAGTGAGAGTAGATTAAACTCCCTTGTTTCTCTTCACAGCTGATTATTTAAGACCATCTGGCCTCCCTTCATTGAACACTCCACAATTCCTCTGTGTATAATGACTGAAATCGGACACAATACCTCAAGTGTGAACTCAGCAGTACTTTATGAAGTGTGAGTACAGTTCTCTGGGATTTGTTCTTAATTGATCTACATGAGGTACCTAATGTTTTATTTGGCTTGCTGTGTGGTGTCACACAATGTAAAACTGCTTTCAATGCCAAGGTAATGCCATCTAATAATAATCCTTGCATTTGATATAGCGCTTTTCACGTCTTCCAGACGTTTCAAAGCACCTCACATGATATACAGTACTGTAAAGTGAATTGACTGTACGTATGTGAGTGAAACATAGCAGCCAATTGCGCACAGCTGTGTACCACAAACACTCATGGATTAAAAATGGCCATTTTCTTTCAAGGGATTATTATCAGGAGTGTGGAGAACTTGCCCATGGTTTCGTCCTGACCTGCCTGGAATCGAACCCAGGTCTCTCGCTTGCAAGGCGAGTGCTCTAACCACTGAGCTACAGGACTCCACGTCTATGCAAAGCGCTTATTTAGTCTTTGACTTTGCAGCTGAGTTCGCTATATAAATGCAAGTTGTTGTTGTATTTCAATGTTGCTTTTTGTTTAGTGGCCATTGCATATTGTATTACATTTTTCAACTTCAAATACAATTTGTGACTTCGAATTAATCAGTTGCTGAGTAGCTGCCTAAGATAGTTCTATTTCTAATTACTGTGCTGTAGAATTTAAGAACAGAGCAAGGCATTTGGACTATTGAGGCCACTTTGCTACAGTCATGACGTTACTCACTGTTCCTTATCCTCCTTTCACAATCTTTAGCCACATCTTTTCACACGTTTTGCCCATAAATACTGTACTCATCACTGCCCTTTACAGCAAAATCCTGTCAGGTACTTCGAGATGTCTCAATGAGAGGGCCCTATCATTAAATGCAAGATTAGGTATTATATGATTATATTTCTATAATAGTTCCTACCTTATTATTTCATCTTTTTCTTCAGCTTTCAGAGGCTGTGATTTCTAAATGTATTCTCAAATTAATGACTGGAACGGTTGAGGACACTGGGACCCATTTCAATAAAATAGCATGACACCGAGCCTTGAGAAGACGAGGACGGATTGAGTGATCCAAGTGATCTTGTGTGATCAAGCGGCTTCTATTGGCTTGACAAGACCCACCCGATTGAGCTCTGCCATTCAATTATTTCGGAAGGATGACTTAAAATTAATGCCTTGGGACGTCCTCCTGGCGTGAAAGGCGCTATACAAGTGTAATTTCGTTGTTGTTGTTAAACTACAAGCTACCTTTCAGGATTTTTCATACAGACAAGAATAACAATATGAATAATAATCTGTGCATTTGATGCAGCTCCTGATCACGTAGTTGAGATGTCTGAAAGCGCTTCACAGTATATACTGTCAAAGTGGATTGACTGTGTATTTTGATGTGATTTACATGCATTAATGCATCAAGCACAGAATAGAAAATGTAAACATTTCCTTATTGCTCTGGCTAGAGGCAAACTTCAACTCAGCACCAACCTGTGCTGTGTGGAAACCAATGATCCCAGATGCAAAATGGCAGGGAAACACTATATTATACAATAATAATCCCTGGATTTGTTATAGCATCTCATCAGATCTTTGAGATGCCTCAAAGCGCTTCACAGCATTTCACTTTGGTGTAGTGACCGCACATTTGGTAAGCAAACGTGGCAGCCGATTTGCATCAAGCAAAGTCCACACAAATAGCCAGGAAGTGAATGAGCAATTTTATCCAGTAATCATTTTTAATGCTATCTCTCAACACCCAGCCACCCACCCACCCACCCAGGCACAACTGACATACACACACACAGACAAAAAAACAAGCTCTATATTGCTCAGTAGTTGATGTTGGCATCAGACTCAAGTTAGACAAACAGCCTCAGGGACATTTACAGGCTGAAATCCCATTCAGCACCGCGCATGGTATTTTTAGTGATGCACAATTACAATAGGAGGATAAATAAAATCCGACATCACCAAAATGCTTCATGAGACACCAAAATATTAGCTGATTAACAGTCTAAAACAAAGGTTTGCAGCATAGAAACTATTTACATTTGCGAACGTCACACAAGCCAGAGGTTATAAAACCCTTCAAACTGTTTGTAAAAAAAACTCACTGAAATCGTCCATCACTGATGTATTAATATTTTTATTACTGAAACAATACCTTTTGTTAAAAAGACACACTCGTATAAATAAATGGAGTAACAGTATGTGGAAAAGTCACAGAAAAAAATGTGCCCCAAAAACTTGCACTTTTAGAATATTGTTGAGAACAAGTTTATTTCCTCACGGCAAAAAAAACATTTGATCTGTATATATCTTTTTAAAAAAAAAAATTGTCAGCAAGCAATAATACTTTTCTTTTGATAAGTTTTTTTTTGCTCTTCATCTCGGAATAGGATGCTTGATTGCCATCAAATGTACAATTGCTCTAACGTTGGGTGAGATCAACTGGCTCACTACAAACCTGGAATTGTACCTGCAATCTTCCAGGTCCCTGTGGATTGTTGTTACTCCAAGTGAACTTCTGCTCACTGGGCCACTGAGGCAGTCAGTCATTCAGTAAAGCCGCAAAACTACTGCCTTCATTAGAACTGGGCACCGATCACATTGAGTACCAGGTTCCGCGACCCTACCCTCGCCCGGCTCCTCAAGACGATCAAATTCAAGTTCTGCGTTCTCCCTTTCAAGGGCCTCCACAGCTTTGCCCCCTCCTACATCTCTAACCCGCTGACCTCCTATCAAGCTGTCTTCTCACTGTGTTCAGCAGGCTCTGGCCTGCTCCATGTCTCCCGCCAGACCCACCCTACCATTGGCAACCGGGCTTTCAGTCTTTCTGGCCCTACACTTTGGAACTCCATCCCACAATCGCTTCGCCTCGCTCCATCCCTTACCTCCTTCAAGGCCAGTCTCAAGACCCTCCTCTTTGACCGCGCCTCGGGTCCCAACCCCTGACTGTTCAGTGCCTTGGGACTTCCTCACGACGTGAAAAGTGCTCTATAAATGTAATTTTGTTGTTGTAATTTTTATTGAGCTGAACATACATACCTTGCACATGATGCATGTGCAAAAAGTGGTGGTGATTGATTATGTTCATTTAGTGGATGTGTGTGTGTGTGTTTGGGGGTGGTGGGGGGGGGGGGGGGGGGGGTCGGTGATGCAATTAAAATTTATTGATAGACATCAAAGCATACAGGAAATCAATTGAAATTAATCTCGCGTCTCCCAATTCTAACTCAATGGGAGGGGACTGGATGGTGGTGGAGGATGGCAAACAATAACATTCAGATGTATTTTAGCTGAATTTATATGGCAAATGTTCTCACTCTCAACAAACAAAAACACTCTTCCGGATTGCACCTGTTATCCAAAGTAAGTAAGAACAAGTAATTCTCCAACACAGCCTGCTATCAACATAATTTAAGATACAGTACCAATGCCAGTTAAAGCGCATGCCGGATATTCGGCCCAAAACCAAACAAAAATTTCAATGCTTTTTTCCAGATAAATTCTGGTTAATCGAATGCAGAATTTTTTTTTGCGAGGCCAGTTAAATTGAAGTTACGGTTGATCGGGTATCTGATAAACAGGCTTGTACTGTACTATAATCCCTCCCCGCAAAAATTTGGTAATTTCAATCCACGATTGTTTGTGGTGTAGGATTCTGTAATTACGTAATGTGTTAAATAATCTCAAATTATATTAGCGATATACATATATATGTAATTAATTGCACATGATAGGAGCTGGTTGTGAGTAGCTTTGCAGAAGAAACAAAAGACCGTTTATAAACAGCAAACTGTTTTCAGTCCTTATCAGTCATTTTTCCTTGGGAGAAATGGCCTGCAGCTGGAGAGGGAGTTGTGTTGCATTTATTTTTGCAGATGAAACCGTCTTGCAAAGGACAATGGGCGAAAGGAAAAAAGGTCACCTAATGAACTGGATGAACAGAGATCGATTCGAGGAAGAAGATGGAGAAAGTAGAAAATTGGTACTTGGGAATCGTGAATCCACGTTCCGGCTTCAGAAGAATGGGAAGGTCAAGATTACGAGTGGAGCAATTCTAGACCGATGGTACTTGGATATTGAACTGGGAGCGGCACAATAATACCTGGATACTTTCGGATGTCGAACTGGAAACTGTACAACAATACTTGGGATACCTTTTGATGGATTTATAGTTGGATTATTATGGAGATGAAATTGGACCTCGCTACTCTATCCACAGCATTTGGTTTGGTCAATTTAAACCACTGTGAGCTATGCGTCGATACGTAAGCATTGTTGTGATGAAAACTTTTGATTTCTTATAACTATCACTACCCTGAATTAATAAACATGCATATTAACTGTACAACATTTGTGTCAGTCCTTACTCCACCGCAGGGTCACAAATTTAAATCAACCCTTACAGTGGGACACTGCTGTGTGTAATTGGCTACCACGTTTCGCTCACATATACAGTCAATTCACTGCGCAGTATATTGTGTGAAGCGCTCTGAGATGATAGTCTAGAAGACGTGAAAAGCATTATGTCAAATGCAAGGATTATTATTATTTTTATTACTTTCGAAACTTATACCACCTTATCTGCGGTACCAAAGGCAGTCTCGCAAGCGTGTCACTTGCTGCGTTGGCGTTCTGCAGACACCTTGACGGACAGTCGATTGGACCAAAATGTTAGCCCAAATTCCTCCTACTCTCACCCAACACACACTTCCTATTCAATAGTGCTGTGATACAGAGCCCAGGTCACAGTTTACTTGCAGCCTCATTCCCAGTCCCTGCCAATTGTATATTTCTGCCAACTGAGATTAGCTTGTGTAACATTGACCTCTGATTAACCAGAGGGATTGTCCTGATCCCATCCGTTTTATGAGCAAACAGACAGAACAAACATCACGTATCACGTGAGCTCCCACTCACAATACAAAAGCTGACTTTGGGGAACGAGTTGGGCCATTTTTACGGTTGGAAACAGAAGTTGCCGCAGTTGGGAATAACGTTTCTACGTGACATTCGATTCTAAAATAGTCCACAGTCTAAATGTGCAATTCTGTCGATTCCGGGTCAAGTTTACAAAGGAATTTCCCCCGACTCCATCTCAAATCAATTCTCTGTGAAAGTGCACCAATATCCCGTGGAATCAGATAATAATGATAATAATACTAACCCTTGCATTTGCTATAGCGCTCTTCACATTTTCTAGACATCTCAAAAGCGTTTCACAGAATATACTGTGAAGTGAATCGACTGTATATTTTGTGGGCAAAACGCGGCAGCCAACTGCGCACAGCAGTGTCCTACAAACAGTCAAGGTTTGAAATGACCGATTTATTGTAGTTTTTTTTTATCACGCAAGCCATACCAGATACAAATGTGATATGAGTCACATTCATATCTACGTTCTCTGCGAGATAACTGCCCGGAGTTCATTTGAATCGCGCACACGACTGCTCCTAGGCAACATCTATGTAGAACGAGAGCGAAGCACGACAAAGTCCACTTGACTTCAAACACAAACAGCAACTATTTACGACGTCGGGCGGACGTCTCGAGGCACAACTGACTGGGAGCATGAGCTGAGCGAGGAGAGGGAAAAAGAGGGGGGCGGGGGGGGGGGGGGGAGAGAGAAAGGTGGAACAAAAGCCAGGTCGAAAAGATAGATCTTTAGGCCAGGAGGCAGGGGGCAAGGCAGATTTGGCTGCAAAAGCACATTTTCTACAAAATAAAGACTGAAAACGGATTTTAAGCTGGCTTGTGTAAGAATGACACGTCTGTGTGTGTTTGTATGAGTGTATGTGTGTGTGTGTGTGTGTGTGTGGGTGGGGGGAAGAGGTGGGGAGAGAATAATCAGTTTAATTAACACACAAACATTTAATAGCAATGATGTAAAACTTCCTTCAATTTCAGGAACTGGACTGTATCTTCCCTGGTATGTGTATATATATATATCTATATATTCTTATTATAAATGTATATATAGAAAGAGATGTTCAAAGGCATAACAAGTTCACCGGTATCCATGGTTCCAAATGGTCCTGGGCAATACCACTCTCAGAAGTGTCCTCCAATGTTAATTCCTCCACATGTGCTGGCCAGGCGCCACTGTGCGTTCCACTCACCATCTCCTTCCTGGCTCGACCAGGCGGATGTTTGTCAGCCGTACGGAATGAGGCAAAGGTACATCTCGCGTCACTGGTGTCGACGGGCCACAGAGTCAGATCAGTGGTTCAACCGAGAGCCAAACGCAATGGTCCTTCGAAGCTGCCACTGTCGGGGGGGGGGGGGGGGGAAATCTTCTCCAGTAAATCCCATACCCCATCCGGACTAAAACTGGAAAGGTTACAAGCTGCTGGATTCCGCTCTGGGCTGCAGTGCAGGACAAAGCGTGGGCTGGGGTCTTCAGGTGTTGTTTTTGTCCCTCCCTCGAGGTCCCCCCAGCCCACCCCCCCCCCCCCTCCCCTATTTCTCTCCGCCCCTTATGCCGAGCGGAGAACTCGCTTCTCGTAGACCTTTCTCATGGTTTGTTCGATCTGCTTGAGGAAGACTTGCGGAAGCCTCCCGCACAGTGTGTGCACGGTTTTCATGAAGCTGTTTTGCAGCGGGAAGTACAGAGACTGAAAGAGGTTGTCTTCAAAAGGAAACTGAAAGAAAGGGAGAAAGAGAGAAAAATAAATGACTGTCATACAATCAACAAGACTCATTGCAGTATATTCCCCACAAGACGTCTTATCAATCAGACCACATCAGGTTATTACCAGGATTTTATTCTAACAAAGTGTCAAATGCTGGAAAGGCACATCAAGCATCTGACAGTTAAAGAGAGATGTGTGGATTTCCCAGTTAATTCTTTTTTAGCCCATTTAGACGTTCTCATCCTCTGGATCAGAATAACTAAATTTAAGCGCTCTGGGACACTATCCTTTATGAAGGGCACTATACAACAAGTTGCTGCTGTAAACTGGGAAGCTCAAAATATAATAAGAATAATAGTCCTGGCATTTGATACGGTGCCTTATCACATCTTTGAGACATCGCAAAGTGCTTCACAGAATAGACTGTAAAGTGTAGTGAGTATGTATCTTGTGGGTGAAATATAATTTGATCCCGATGCTGTGAACGGCCGAGACTTATGTGCGGGGGCAGAGAAAGTCAGCAATGGAGCTGTAAACACAGGAAATCTGAAATAAATTAGTCCAAAGTGACAGCAATTGAAAGCATAGCTCGTTAAAATGCCCACGTTACTCACACACTTACATCGCGTAAAGCCTCATACACTGCCTTAAAGGCAGGTTGTTTGTTGTCGTGGTAAACTCCGCGATTCCCATGCAGCACAGAGACCCCATGTTCCTCTGCTCCCCTGCAATTGCTGCCGTACATACAGTGGTCTGGTCTATAATTCCACTGACAAGGGAAGACGTACAGGCATTCTGTGGGTTCAAACAAGACAAATTAACATTCAACAAACACTACACTCAATCCTGCCCTAAGCATCTGTCTTTGCTCATTCTTCCAAATATATCTTTCTTTTTAA
The DNA here is from genome assembly GCA_035084275.1 of Hydrolagus colliei. Classification (NCBI taxonomy): domain Eukaryota; kingdom Metazoa; phylum Chordata; class Chondrichthyes; order Chimaeriformes; family Chimaeridae; genus Hydrolagus; species Hydrolagus colliei. The sequence goes on from CM068753.1 coordinate 11,940,883, forward strand.
AAAAAGAAGTTTAAATAGTTTCTGAATTGGTTTAGTCAGATAGAGTGGGAAACCCGTCACTGTTCGTTCTTTAGAATGTGGAGTCCTGTAGTTCAGTGGTCAGAGCACTCGCCTTACAAGCGTAAGACCTGTGTTCGAATCCAGGTGGGTCAGGGAGAAACCATGGGCAGATTTCCTTACTCCACACGCCTAATAATAATAATAATAATAATCCCTCAAATAAAACAATAAAAAATTGGTCATTTCAATCCACAACTGTTTGTGGGAACGTTGCTTTGCCCACAAATGTACAGTCAATTCATTTACAGTATATTCTGTGAAGCGCTTCGAGGCGTCTAGAAGATGTGAAAAGCGTTATGTCAAATGCAAGGAATATTATTATTAAGAACAGCTAACCGGACCGAGAGTTCAGTGTAGTTATGCTACTTCCATGTGGAAATTGTCCTGTGTCTGGAATGGAATGCACACTCTCTCTCTGCCTGGCAAGACACACCCTATTTATCTAATTCTGGATAGTATCTGCTCCGGTGCAAATTAGTTAAAACCTCATAACTCGCCATTGAAAGCGCTGTCTGGCAAGTTTCTTGTGGGTTATAGCAGCTTGGACCATCTTAGACTTTACAGCTTGAGTTTGCAGGTTTAACAGGAACCGACCGCTCCACACCCACAGGGTTACGATGAAACTCTACAAAGGATCGAATTCAAGATCCTCTTCCTCACTTTCAAGGCCATTCATGGCCTTGCCCCCTTACCCCACCCCCACATCTCTCTGACCTGCTGTCCCCCTACGACCTTCCCCACCCCCTGTTCAGTGGGCTCTTGTCTGCTCCATGTCCCCTGCCTGACCATCGGCGGACGGGCTTTCAGCCTCTCTGCCCCCACACTCTGGAACTCCATCCCACAGTCTCTGGAACTCCATCCCACATTCCCTTCGCCTTGCTCCCTCCCTCGCCTCCTTCAAGGCCGGCCTCAATATACTCCTCTTCGACCATGCCTTCTGCTGCCCTCCTTCCCCTCCTAACTCTCTTCCGCCACCCACTCCTATCTTGCACCTCTCCCATGCTCGGGTCCCGACCTGACTGTTCCAACGCCTTGGGACGTCCCCCCGACGTGAAAGGCGCTCAATAAATGTAATTTTGTTGTTGTTGTACAGATTCCATTACTCATGCATTACCCACCTGGGTTATAGTGAAAGATGATGTTCAATAGATCCTGGTCTCCCCACGTGATGTAATTCTTGTATTTGTGATACAGAGGGTACAACAGCTCTTCCCATTTTAGGCCGGTTGGAATCATGCTATTCTACAAAATAACCAGACAGTCTATTAGCTGCACATAGAGAATGAATGGCATTTCAATCAGGTATCAGTCCAACAGTGGAGTCCTGTAGCTCAGTGGTTAGAGCACTCGCCTCACAAACGAGAGACCTGGGTTCGATTCCTGGGCAGGGCGAAACGTTAAGCAAGTTTCCTTACTCCACATTCCTCTAGCCGTAAACAGGGACCCTGTTGTTAGTCAATCGGCGGATCGCATTTCCGGGGTTAAACATTCCTTCAAAAAAATAAAAAATTGGGGTCGCTCAATCCCTGACTGCTTGTGTGACGCTGCTGCGCGCAGTCGGCTCCAGCGTTTCGGCCACAAAATACAGTCAATTCACTTTACAATATATTCTGTGAAGCGCTTTGAGGCATCTGAAAGACATGATAAAGCGCGATATCAAATGCAAGGGTTTTATTATTATTAGCGTTGTTGTTACAGCAAACGTTAAGAATTCTCCGCTCATTGTATGTCAGGGGGAGCAAAAAAGATTTATCAGCATTTTAATCAATATACGAATTGATCCACGACATTTTGACATGGAAAAACAAACACAAATATTTTTATATATTTTTTTACACGATAAACAAATTGGATTTACGAATCTGTGAAGGAATTTTTGTAAATTATTATTTTGTTTTTAGAAATATAAAACCTTGAACACTTTATTCCTGATCCGAGTCAAATTCATCAGCATGACTCCCGAGTTGACTCCAGCTGCCCCGTAGAAGGGATGCCTCGCGAAGCGACTGTACCAGCCGATTTTGGGAATCTCGTGTTCCGGGGCCATTGCCGCGAGCTGCGTCGAGTTGAACAATGTTAGGAGGTTCCACACATCTTCCACTGGTCTGAGGAAAAGCACGTCCGTGTCTACATACAGGAGCGAATCCACGTCTTTCAGGATCATCTGAACCAAAAATATACATATTATATATATATATACACGTATATATACACACACACAGTATTTTTTGCAGAAATCGTATTTTAAACCAATCGTATCAATTGTGCAATAAATATTAAGCACAAATCATCGAAATGTTTATTATAATAATGTACTGTAAAGTGAACTGACTGTATATTTTGTGAGCGAAACACGGCAACCAATTGCACACAGCAAATCCCACAAAGAGTTGTGGATTGACTGACCATTTTTTTTGTTATTCGTTACGCCATCATTCCCGGTTGGTGTCTTTTGCTGGACTGGAGGACTTTACTCTGAAACTAACCCAATCCTTCAGTTTTTAGTCGTCTTTTCAATTAGAAGCACCATGGATGGTACCAGAGTCAACTATCCTTGGGACTAGCCTTACAGAGCCTTGTGAAGTCCTCCCGACATGAAAGGCACTCTTATAAATGTAATTTTGGGGGGTTTGTTTGTTGCATCCTCCTAGCGGTCGCAGTTGTGGATCAAAGCCCAATAAATAGCCAATAGAATGAGATAGTCAAGGCATTGCTGGTACTTACAAAACCATTAGAACCAGCACAAGAGTCCAAAGGAGGACTTTTCACACTTTTCGGTGGGTTTAGGGGATATGTCACGACACACCCTAAAGGGTTAACTTATTCCAAAGGTTCAACTTTCCGCTGAATTGGGAAGCTCAGTCCACAAAATATACAGCAGCTTCAGTTTACAGTTCATTTCTGTGAGTTTGCTTTGAGACGTCTTGAAGACGTGATAAGGCACTATATCAAATTGAGCGATTATTTTGTTATAAATAAACATTTCGATGATTTGCACTTAATCACTTGTGGAGTCCTGTAGCTCAGTGACTTGGGTTCAAGTGCCGGCAGGGTGAAACCTTGGGCAAGTTTCCTTACTCCACACACCTAACAACAATCCGTCAAAATGAATTGGTCATTTCAATCCACGTCTGTTGTGGGACACAAAACGATTTTTAGGAGGCTGCCATATTTCGCCCACACATGTGGGCGAAATATGGCAATTCACTTTACAGTATATTCCGTGAAGCGCTTTGAGACGTCTAGAAGACGTGAAAAGTGCTGAATCAAATGCGAGGATTATTATTAGATTATTAATAATTAGATTAGTTTGGATTTAGCTGGTGAAATGTCGAATGGCAAGTTTCCCCCTTCCCTCCCCACCCCACCCCCCACCACTCGCCCAAGCGCATTCGTTCAGCGAGACAAAGGCAACATTAAAGGGAACCTGCCGGAAGGAAGAGGCGCTGAGCAGCACAGGGCTTGAACAGTCTTTTCCACTCCTGTGGGTTGCCCACAGAGAAGGTGATCGGGTAGATTTTATATTCCACCCGGGAACGGTGTGAAAACGGCCAGCCTTTGATCTGCAAAAACAAGAAGAAAATTACACGTCTAGAACGCCCTGCAGGTCGGGAGGACATCCCAACGGCGCTGAAAAGAAAAAAGGAATTGAAAAAAAAAGGCTAGAGTTTCCAGAGAGAGATTTCTGGAAACCAAATCACGGTGACAGTTTCCATTTGGAAGCGCTGACACATTTCTAGATCTCAGGCAGGCGGCTGTTGAACACCAAGGTATGCCCAGAAGGTAAGGAAAAATGACATAAGGTTGTAGACGCACTCATTAATGATTCATTTAGCTCATCTGTGTGTCAACTTGACTCAGTGGTAGCACACTCTGGGACACTCTTCCCTCGATCCCTCTGCCTTGCCCACCTCCCTCCCCTCTTTCAAATCCCGCCTGAACACTTTCCTCTTCGACCCTGCCTGCGAGCTCTTCCCCCCCCAGCCCCCCGGACTCCGAGTCAGGCTCTGCCACTGTTAAGCGCTCTGAGCGGAGGGCACTATATATGCGCGAGTTGCTGAGTCAAAAGGTTGTGGGTTCAAGCCCCAAGTTGGGTCTTGGAAACACATTGTCTAAACCGACATTCCAGTGTAGCCTGAGGGGCTGTGTTGCGTTGCCGGAAGGCGCCTTCCTTCGGTTAAGATCTTAAACCAAGGTCCTCTCTGCCTGTTTAGGTGGACGTTAAAACTCTCATGACGTTATTCGAAAAAAAGGAGTTTTGCTCTCTCAGTGTCCTGACCAACAATAATAATCCTTGCATTTGATATAGCGCTTTTCATGTCTTCCAGAAGTCTCAAAGCGCTTCACAGAATATACTGTAAAGTGAATTGACTGTATAGTTGTGGGCGAATCGGGGCAGCCAATTGTCAATATTATTGTCAATAATAAAATGACCAATTTTTTTTTTTAGGGATTATTATTAGACGTGTGGAGTAAGGAAACTTGCCCAATGTTTCGCCCTGACCGGCCTGGATTCAAACACAGGTTTCATGCTTGTAAGGCGAGTGCTCTAACCACTGAGCTGCTGGCCTCCACTCCCAAATAAAATCGGTCACTCACTCACTCCGTGGCTGTTTGTGGGACGCCGCTGTGCACAAATTGTCTGGCGAGTTTCACCCACTAAAATGCACATTGAAAACCACAGCACGGTATGTAAATAAAGCCCTTGGAGACGTCTCGCTAAGGCGCTCCAACAAACGAAAGGGTTATTATCTGGTGGTAGAATTCAGTCTGAATTTTGAGGGCGCCGTCCTACAAGCTCTTGAAAGAAATCGACGGGAAGAAAATAAAATCGCTTCAAATCCGTTGACTGCCTTCGAGCATTTGCCAAATGATGAACGCTCTGAAACGCTGGAGTAAATCTGCTTCTCTCCGTTCCCACTCGTGAGGTGTATGAAATTCACAACACCTGCGTTTGATGCCACAGCACCTGCACAGCTAATTGGCATGTAGTGGGCATTGGCTGCCTGAATCTCTGCTCCCAGTGTGCGACATGATTAAATGGGTACATGATGGGCTGCAACAATCTCCGAGCCTGAAGAGCCACGAATAGACAAGTGGAAGGTCCTCTGGTTAATCGGCAGGTTAACCGAAGATGTGTAATGCCTGCCTTTCATTAACAAGCACCGGTTAATGACACACATTCATCAAATGATTGTTATCTCACGATGGAAAATGCGATACACTGAGCTGGAAAAAAAAACCAATTACAGATCTCACCACTGGTGCGGAAACGAAAGAGCTCTGCGGCGAGACTATTGTTAGGCTGTCGGTGTGACAAGCACACAAATTCTCTCCTGCTCAGTCAGCAACTGCCCCTCAAAACTCTGGGCTGTTATTTCAGAGCGAAGTTAATATAAAAGTGAAGTTCAGGCAGACAAGGTGCAACGTCCAGGAGGAAGAGAGAAAAATATTATCATAAAATCGTAAACTTTCGATATGATTTCCTCTCTTTCACATTCCCTTCCCCCCTCCGCCCACCCACACGCACACACCAACCACACACACAAACATACGCACACGCCAATCATCCACATTCACACACCACCCACACACACCAACTCACACACACCACCCACACACACACACACCAATCACCCACATGCCAACCACACCCACACACACACGCCAACCAACACATCATCCACCCAGACACATAAAGCATACACACACTCCAATTGCACCCCACACACACGCCAACCACACCCCACACACACGCCAACCCACACACCATCCACCCAGACACACATGCACACCAACCACACACACACGCCAACCCACACACACCCAAGTGTTGGCTGTATTGGATCAAACATATAAGGCAGAGAAGCCCCAAAAACATGACTGCACATGCATTTTCCAACCAGAGCCACCAGGTGGCAATCAGAAGCAAAAATTATGGCTTAAATACCTACCCCTCAATCCACCCACCCTCTCTCAAATCTGGGACACGCAGCAATCATAATCCTTGCATTTGATATGGCTTTTCATGGCGTCTTCAACATCCACTAACTACGGTGCCCGACTGACCAGAGCGTACATTGCCACCGGTTGTTTGAGAACGAATGCACACAGATAATAAGAGACAATGAGGTGGTGAAAAGTGCTGCCCTTAGAAGACCACACTTCCACAATAAACTGAGGGAGTTATGATGAGGAGAGACAGATAGTTGTTTGGGACAAGAAGAGACTCGGGACAAGAAAAAAAGAGGGGGATGCCGTGAAAAATGAAGTGGTAGAAGTTGCTCTACGGGCTGAAGGTTAATTATCCTTGCCTTGAATACAGCGCCTTAATACATCATCGAGGCATTTCAAAGATCTTCAAGCGATATACAGGTACTGTAAAGTAATTTTGAGGACGAAACAATGCAGCCAATTGCACACAACCCTGTCCTGCAAATGGTCATGGATTGAGCTCTTTTTTTAAAAAAAAAGGATTACCATTACCTGGAAGAACAACAATAATAATAATATAATAATAGTATTGTAATGTGATCTACCAATCGACTGATAACTCAGTTCCCACTTACAGCTGGGTGAACAGGTATGTGGATGAAGGAAAGGTTTCTCCCTGCCTGGGAATCCAGCCCGGGTGCTCTCAAACTTAACCAATACGCCGCAAGGCTCCATTATGGTCTCATCGCTAAACTATGCTCTTGGAATTGCATGAAAGCGGATTTTGGCCCATCTGCGTGCCAACAGTGAGCTTTCCAAAGAGATCACGTGAACATGTTATTTGGACAACACCCCTACAGTCGATTGCAAATCGGTAACTTTCTACTCTTGTTAAAAGTCGATTTGCGGATCACTTTCCGGTGGGGGGGTGTGGGGGTGGTGGGGGTAAGAATCCGTCAAACAAAATAATTCGGTCACACAGTCCACGACTGTTTAATGGGACACCGCTGTGCCAAGTGTCTGCCGCGTTTTGTCCACAAAGTACACACACTCCACTTGACAGTATACTCTGTGAAGCGCTTTCAGACGTCTTGGTGGTGCGCTAGGGTGTTGCACCAAATGCGAGGATTATCATCAATTGTATTATTATTGTTTTGCGATTCGCACAGATAGAAACCTTATGGAAGGAAAAGCAGGAACTACGCACACGTTAGAATGATTGTAAACGGTCAGCATTTCAATTTCCGATTCGTCTTCTCGAGGCACCTATCTCACTGCCGTTTCTGACGCTCTCTCATTTTCCGCGTTTCTGCAGAAACCCACTCACAGCCTTGTTTATGGCAGTGTTCGCCACACTCGGTTTGAGTTTGGCACGCACCGCCAATACTGACTGCTACTGTTTACTCAAAAGCACCACCATGCTGTCAGCGTATGTCACTGTTGAGTGTTAAGCAGACCCATAATGAAGTCCTCACGTCAGAAGTTTGGAGCCTCCTACCCGAGCGCGCACGCGCGCAGACGCTGCAATGTCAACGGAGAGAATCACCTTCGGATGAGCCGTTAAACCGTTAAACCCGAGGTCCCGTCTACCCTTCCCAGCGCACGCCCTCCGCCCTCGCCCCCCCACTCCCTGGCCTCCTTCAAGTCCCGCCTCAAGAATCTCCTCTTCGATGGTCCCATCGGTAACTCCTAAACCCCCCCCCCCCTTTGCTCCCTCCCTCCCCCCACCACCCCCACCTCCTCCGTCCCCAGCTCGGGTCTGACACAGTGGCTTGTCCAGCGCCTTGGGGGACGTCCTCCTGACGTCCAAAGGCGCCATCTATACAAGTGTCATTTGGTGGTTCTTGTTAACAATCTCGTGGAACGATTTCGAAACGAGAAGGGACTTTCCTTCCGGCCAACAGTCCCTCAGGTAGAATTTGTCGCTCACTGCGTTGCTGTTTGCGGGCGCCACGAGGCCAAAACAATTGGCTGCTGTGTGTTGGTTTACAAGCACACAAGTGACTCGCAGTTCCCAGTAAAAATGCTGCAAAGCGCTTTATCAAAATGGAAGGATTATCACAATGCTTTACAATAAGCCATGAATGGGTTTGAGTCATGGCATTTCTCAGTCAGCAAAAAAAAACAACCCGAGGCACCACCCGCCCGCCCCTGCTACTTCATCCCTTTTTTGGAGCCCCTGCAGCTCGGTGGTTAGAGCGCTCGCCTTACAAGCGTGAGACCCGCGTTCGAATCCAGGCAAGTCAGGGCGAGACCTTGGACAAGTTTCCTTACTCCACACGCCTAGTAATAATCCCTCCGTTAAAAAAACCCACACAGTAGTAAAAAATTTGTCATTTTCAATCCACGACTGTTTGTGGGGGACGCTGCAGTGCGCAATTGGCTGCCGCGTGTCGCCCACAAATATACAGTCTCACTTTACAGTGTATTCTGTGAAGCGCTTTGAGAAGGCTGGAAGACGTGTAAAGCGCTATATCAAAAGCAAGGATGATTATTATTATTTAACGGCTCTTTTTAAAAAAAAAATGTACAAAAACTCACAGAAATGTACCGCGCGTGGTCTGGTTATCCACGGCTCAGGCTGTGAATTCACAAGCATTCGGGGACGTCCTCCCGACACGCAAGGCGCTGCACAAATCTATCTTTGTTGTTGTTGTCGTTTGACTTTTCTTCATAATAATAATGACAAGTTTTTATGGCAGAACTCAAAAGTTACCGGCGTGGATTAAAGGCAAAGCTGTTCTGGAGTCTCCTGCCCCCACGGTAACCGGGTCAGAAGGGTATTCACGGCGGGAGAAGCAGCGTTCCGAACGCCCGCAATCAACAACCCCTCCCTGGGTTCCCCCCCCCCACACACCCCCCCTCACCCCCCCCCTCACCCCCACCCTCACCCCGATACTTACTGCGCTTTCAAACTGTGGCTGTAGAGAATCCTCAGCGAAAATGTGGAAGGTTAATTTGCCCGCGCTGAAGAGAACGGCCGATTTCAACATGGTCATCGTCTCCTCAAGCCGATCACCGCAGGCCACCACCGCCAGATGTATTCTCTGTTCCTCTCCTTCCCAGGTGCGGAGGCGAAAGACTGGCATGTCAGGATTCCTGGGGGGTGGGGGGGGGGGGGTGGGAGGAGAGAGAGGGAGGGGTGGTTAGTCCCGCAGAATATTCTGTGAACCTGATCAACGGGTAACCACAACAACTTGCATTTATACAGCAGCCTCCAGGTCGGGCGGCGTCTCCGATCACCTTATCCAGCATCGAAAGTGCATGCGTGTTTTATCCAGTTTTTCCTCGTCAACGCCACCCCCTCCCACCCTTCCCCCACCAGGTGTGTGGAAGCAAACGACTGTAATACTAACCCTTGCGTTTGATATCGCGCTTTTCACGTCTTCCAGACGTCCGTCTCAAAGCGCTTCAACAGAGTACACTGCAAAGTGAATCGACTGTGTATTTGTGGGCGAAACGCGGCAGCCAATTGCGCGCAGCAGCGTCCCCCACAAACAGTCGTGGGTTGAAATGACCATTTTATTATTTCATTATCAGGCGTGTGTGTGTGTCGAGTCAGGAAACTCGCCTGAGCTTTCGCCCTGACCTGCCTGGATTCGAACAGAGGTCTCACGCTTGCAAGGCGAGTGCTCTAACCACTGAGCTACAGGAGTCCAAAAAAAGTGGTGAAACTTTAAACGTCTCATTGTCTGAGCTGTTTCGGGAACAGCGGAAAGAAAGCTTCTGTTTTTCTGTCGTTAGATGTCACCGGGAGACATCAACAGGCATTCGGAAACCGAAACCAGATTGAATTGCACACAGAAATACACGCAATTTACGTAGCGGTATTTTGCACTCGATGAGGCTTGGCGTTGAGACGCCTCGAAGCGCTTGACTGAATGTACCGTAAAGCGAATGAACTGTGCACTTTGCGGGCGAAACGCAGCAGCCGGTTGCGCACGGCAGCGTTCCCACAAACGGTGGTGGATTGGAATGACCAAATCACTGTACAGTCGGATGCCAAAAAGCACAGGCGCTGAACAGAGAGAGTGAACGAGAGAGAGAGAGAGTGTGTGAGAGCCAGAGAATGAATTGTACCAGCCATGTCTGCAGTTCGTCATATCTGCAAAACGCCTTGTGTTTCTCTCTCGCCACCCACAAACGAAAATCACACGAAACCTTAAAACTCTGACACTCAAATCACTGAAGCAAAATCCCATCCTCTGCAAACTTTAGGAAACGCCCTCGAGAGAGAGAGAGCAGGCAAATCCTAATGAGTTACACTACCATTTTTAAATACTCTTTTAATTAAAAATAATGGAGGTTTTTTTTACATGTAAATCTATGTCTGTATGTATATATATATATATATAGAGAGAGAGAGAGCTTGGAAGGAAGTGAAGCATCTGCAAATGGTATAATAATTAAACAAGCCTGTTGCAGGGCGGCAAGGCTGGAGGAGAAACTTGGACATACATATCACTGCTTCACAGAGAGAGAAACAAACACATACACACAGACAGAGACAGAGAAACACACAGAGACAGAGAGAAAGACACACACACAGACATAGATTGAGAGAGACACACAGAGAAACACACACACACATATATAAACACAGAGACAGAGAAACACAGAGAGACACACACACAGAGACATGGATAGACTGAGAGACTGCACAGACAGAGAGACACACACACACACACATAAACACAGAGACTGAGAGACACACATAAACACTGAGAGAAACAGAAACACACACACAATCAGAGACACATACATAAACAGAGACACACACACACACATATAAACAGAGAGACAAACACACACACACACACATAAACAAGAGAGACACGCACACACAATCAGAGACATACATAAACAGAGAGAGAGACACACACACATAAACAGAGAGACACACACATACACGTTAACAAAGAGAGAAACAGAGACACACACATAAAGGGAAACACATACACGTAAACAGAGAGAAACAGAGATACACACACAGAGACTGGGGGACAAACACACACAGAGGAGAGACACAGACACACACAGGAGATCCACAGACAGACAGAGGAGAGACCCACAGACACACCACACACACACAGAGAGACACAGAGAGAGGGATACACACACAGACAGACAGACAGACAGACAGACGGCGAGAGAGGCAAACAAGACATACATACAAACACACAGAGAGAGACACACACGGAGAGACAGACAGAGAGACCCACAGAAAGAGACAGAGACCCGCAGAGAGACAGAAAGACACACAGACATACAGAGACAGAGACACACACGGAGAGAGACAGACAGACAGACACACACACAGAGACAGACAGAGAGACAGAGACACACAGACAGACAGAGACACACACAGAGACAGAAAGACACACAGACATACAGAGACAGAGACACACACAGAGAGACAGAGAGACACACACAGAGAGACAGACAGACAGACAGACACACACACACAGACACACACACAGAGACAGACAGAGAGACAGAGACACACAGACAGACAGAGACACACACAGAGAGACAGAGATACACAGACAGACAGAGACACACACAGAGAGACAGACAGACAGACACACACAGAGAGACAGACAGACAGAGACACACACAGAGAGACAGAGACCCACAGAGAGACAGAAAGACACACAGACAGAGAGACAGAGACACACACAGAGAGATAGACAGACAGACACACACACACACACACACACAGACACACACACAGAGAGACAGACAGACACACAGAGACAGACAGAGAGACAGAGACCCACAGAGAGACAGAGACACACAGAGACACACACACAGAGACAGAGACAGACAGAGAGACAGAGACCCACAGAGAGACAGAGACACACACAGAGACACACACAGAGACACACACACAGAGACAGACAGACAGAGAGACAGAGACCCAACAGACAGACAGACAGAGACACACAGACACACAGAGACAGACAGACAGACAGAGACCCACAGAGAGACCCCCACACAGACAGTTTGCTGTACCTGGCTCTGTGCCCCCGGTGTTTGGCCGCCGCCTGCCTGTGTTGTGTGGGGGGGTGTTGTGTGGGGGGGGGTGTTGAGGGGGGGGGTCCCGGGGTGGTCTCTGGGGGTCCCACCATCAGGTACAGGAGGAGGGTGGCGGCCACACAGCCCCCCAGGGTCACAACCTTACAGTAGAGTCTCATCTGGGAACCGTGTCCTGCCTCACCCTCACCTCCGGCATCCTCTCCCCCACAGCAGCTCTCCCCTCTCCCCCTCCCTCCCTCTCTCCCTCTCTCCCTCCCTCCCTCTCTCTCCCCCTCCCTCCCTCTCCCCCACAGCAGCTCTCCCCCTCCCTCCCTCTCCCCCACAGCAGCTCTCCCCTCTCTCCCTCCCTCTCCCCCACAGCAGCTCTCCCCTCTCCCCCTCCCTCCCTCTCTCCCTCCCTCCCTCTCTCTCCCCCTCCCTCCCTCTCCCCCACAGCAGCTCTCCCCTCTCTCCCTCCCTCTCCCCCACAGCAGCTCTCCCCTCTCTCCCTCCCTCTCCCCCACAGCAGCTCTCCCCTCTCTCCCTCCCTCTCCCCCACAGCAGCTCTCCCCTCTCTCCCTCCCTCTCCCCACCCTCCCTCTCTCCCTCTCCCCCACAGCAGCTCTCCTCACCCTCCCTCCCTCTCCCCACCCACCCTCCCTCTCTCTCTCCCCACCCACCCTCCCTCTCTCTCCCCCCCCTCCCTCCCTCTCCCCCACAGCAGCTCTCCCCACCCTCTCTCTCTCTCCCCACCCACCCACCCACCCTCCCTCTCCCCCTCCCTCCCTCTCCCCCTCCCTCCCTCTCCCCCACAGCAGCTCTCCCCACCCTCCCTCTCTCCCCACCTTCCCTCTCTCCCTCCCTCTCCCCCACAGCAGCTCTCCCCACCCTCCCTCTCTCCCCACCTTCCCTCTCTCCCTCCCTCTCCCCCACAGCAGCTCTCCCCACCCTCCCTCCCTCTCTCCCACCCTCCCCCCCTCCCTCTCTCCCACCCTCCCACCCTCCCTCTCTCCCACCCTCCCCCCCTCCCTCTCTCCCTCTCCCCCACCCTCTCTCCCTCTCTCCCCCCACACAGCAACTCTCTCCCCTCCCTCCCCCACCCTCCCTCTCTCCCCCTCCCTCTCTCCCCCACACAGCAGCTCTCCCTCTCTCCTTCCTTTCCCCCCCTTTCTCTCTTTTCTTGATGGTTTGTTTCCTTCTCTTCCTCTCTCTCCCCCTTTCTCTCCTTTTTTCTTTCTTTCCCTTCTTCTCCTCCGGTCCCTACTCTTTTCTTTACTCCCCCACTTTCCTGTCCCTTTTCTCTCTCTCTCCTCCTCCCCCTTTCCCCCCTCTTCTCTTTGCTTCCTTCCCTCCCTCTTTCTTTTTCTTCCCTTCCCCTTTTCTATTTCCTCCCTCTCTCTCCCCCCCCCCCCCCCCCTCTCTTTTTTCCTTCCCCTCGTTTTCTCTTCTTCCTCTTTCTTTCCTTCCTCTTTTTCTCTTCCTCTTTCCCTCCCCCCTCTCTCTCCCTCTCCCACCCCCTCTCTCTCCCTCCCCCCCTCTCCCTTCCTCCCCCTCTCCCCCCCCCCTCTCTCTCCCTTCCTCCCCCCTCCTCCCTCCCCCCTCTCTCTCTCTCTCTGTGTGTGTGTGTCTGTGATAGTTTTTTCTTTCCCTCTCGCCAAACACGCGTTGCAACAAACGCAAAGCTTTTCTCAGCGTCAGACAACGTAACTCGCATATTAACGCTTTGCTTTTGGCTACAGTCCCTGGGAGGGGAAGGAAGGACAATCAGAATAACTGACAATAATAAATCCTAGCATTTTGATACAGCGCCTTGTGAAATCTGCGTAAACGCATCACGGAATACACCTGCCAAACGAGTGGACCGTGTATTTACACGTCCCACCGTCGGCCGCGGATTGAATTTGAAAACGACCGGTTAATAAAAAATAATGATTCTGTGTTTTCTTTTCTCTCTCTCTCTCTCTCTCTCTCCTGGGGGATTATTATCAGGCGCGTGGGGTAAGGAGACTTTCCCGAGGTCTCGCTCGCCCCTAGTCGGGAATCGAACCCTGGTCTCTCGTTTGTATGGGAGGCTGGGGGGGGGGGGATGGGAGGGGTAGGTGGTCTGGGAAAGAGAGATGGATGAGTATGTGTGTGTGTGTGTGTATCTATCTTTGTATGTATTTATGTATGCATGTGGGTGCGTATGTACGCACGCACGCACGCACGTATGTACGTATGTATGTATGTATGACTCTCTTACCACTAACAGCAACCAACCTCTCTCTGGAACGTAAAGTAAGTTATATTTTTTATATCATTGTAATAATTTGGTCAATCTGTGGCTTGTTAGTGGATCACTGCTGCGTGTGAATTGGCTGCCCCCCACCCCCCCTCCCCCACGAAAATACACAGTCAATCCACTTTTTACAATATATATTCTGTGATGTGCTTTGAGATGTCTCAAAGACGTGATAAGGCACCGTATCAACAACTTCGATCTGTATAACGCCCTCCACGTCTCGGAGCGCTTCGCAGGCAAGGATTATTAATATATCGAATGCCAGGATTGTTTGTATTATGCATTCCAGTTCCAGACACAGGGAAATGTCTTCAATAAGAATCCTCACACTTGATATGGTGCTCTTCGAGTCTTCTAGTTTGTCGCATTGCGTCTGTTTCAGCGCCTTAGGTCGTCCTCCCGACGTGAAAGGCGCTTTATAAGTTTGAGTTGTTGTTGTTGTTGTTTGTGACACGTACACTGTGTGAGAAACTCTCAGTCGGCTTTGAACGCTCATAAAACTTGGTGATCGGTCGCGGTGTCCTGGCCAACAATCCAACTTTGCTTTCCGGCTCTTCGTGGGAAGGAACTCTGCTGTGTAAGAGGTGAATGCGGCCTGCAAAACATACAGTCACTGCTCCTTACGTTTAGTCCTGTGAAGCACTTTTGAAATATTTCAATGACCCCGAGGAAGTATAGAGAGAGCTACATTGAATCAAGTGGTGAAATGCAAAGAATAGTTTTACATAAATGGCAGTTTCACCCACAAAATATACGGTCAATTCACTTTACGGTATATTCTTTGAAACATCTCGGTTTGGTACACAGTACAGCAAAAGACCATCACAGTTGATGTCAGCTGCGAAGAATGTTTTAAAAAAAAACATCTGGTCGAACAGATCAGTTATTAAAGCCTCACCGGAAACAGCTGGATGGAGGCAGATAATAAACCAAATACTAAATCGGCTAAAATATTGCAAGCAGGTCTTTCCTCTGCTGACTGAACGCGCGGTCAGATTGCCTGCGAATGGTGATTCTAGACGGGCCTGGCAGATGCCACGGAATTTCTGGCAGCTCTTGAAACACGGGCTTCAAATTTGCTCTGCGTCTTTTAGCATTCGGATAAAACCCTCAGTTTCTGCTCCCTCAACCTCTTGAACTCCCTTGCACAGGGCGCTGTCTAAATCTAATCTGTTGCCTTTCCCACCGGTCAGGTGAGCCTCTGAATAGAAGCCGGAACTCCAGCTCACGCAGAGAGCCAGAGGTGGTCTCGAAATGACAGAATTTCACAAATTCATGACATTAATTTCACTCATTAATTTCACTTAATGCACAACCATAACTATGAAACGAGCAACAATCCTTTTTATTGTGAAAACTTTCTTATACACTTAATATCCTACAAGGCCTTACACGGCCTTGCCCCGCCCTATTTAACCGATCTACTCTCCCCCTACACGCCCACCGGGACCCTCCGTTCAACAGGACAGGACTCCAAGCCCCCCGCCCGAACCGCCCCACCATCGGAGGCCGGGCCTTCAGTTTCTCCGCTCCCACCCTATGGAATGCCATCCCTCAATCCCTCCGTTTCGTTTCTTCCCTTTCCTCTTTCAAGGCCGGTTTGAAGACTTTCCTCTTCGATCGTGCCTTTTGTTCCACCCCGAACTCTTTTACCTCCCCTTCGTGTTTTACCCCTTCCCAAACACTCCCCTCCCAGCTCGGGTCACACGCCTCTTGTTCAGCGCCTTGGGACGTCCTCCCGACGTGAAAGGCGCTCTATAAATGTAATTTGTTATTGTTGTTGTTGTTATCCACTTTGTGGCATTTTAGTGGTGCAAAAGCGGAACTCTTACTAATTGACACAATGTGATATTTGTGTTTCAGTGTTTTTTTTAAAAAAACGTGCTGCTGATATAGGGCCTTTCACATCAGGAGGATGTCGCAAAGCGCTTCACAGGATTGTACTGTAAAGTGGAGTGGCTGTGCGTTTTTGTAGGAGAACACAGCAGCAAAGTTTCACACAGCAAAAGAGAAACCCAGCCCTATAATAATAATAATAATAATCCTTGCATTTGATATAGCGCTTTCCACATCTTATCAACGTCCCAAAGCGCTTCACAGAATATACTGTAAAGTGAATTGACTGTATATATTTGTGGGCGAATCGCGGCAGCCAATTGTGCACAGCAGTGTCCCACACACAGTCGTGGATTGAAAATGACCAATTTTATTATTGTGTTTTTTTGGAGGGATTATTATTAGGCGTGCGGAGTAAGGAAACTTGCCCAAGGTTTCGCCCTGCCTGACCTGCCTGGATTCGAACACAGGTCTCCCCAGCTTGGTTTCCCCAGCTTGCAAGACAAGTGCTCTAACCACTGAGCCACAGGAGCTCCACAGAGCGTGGAGCTTCACAGCCCTGAAGAAAATGACCGGTTTTCTTTGGAGGACTGTCGGCCAGGACACAGGGAGACAAACTCCTCTTCGATTCTCACATTCCATTCCAACACATGTCCTCTGGTGTTTCTCTGGTGGGGGTGGGAAGCGTGGGACTCTCGGTTGGGTTTGGAGACTCTTGAAGCGCGATGATGGTGTTCCGCATGTGTCACGACACCCGGCTGACCCTCCAAAAACATAGTGCCAGAGGATCTTTAATGTCCACCTGAACAGGCAGACAGGGACGTTGGGATAACGTCTCAACAACGAAACAACAACTTGGATTTATACAGCGCCCTCCAACGCCAGACAGCGTCTCAGAACGCTTCACAGTAACGGATTCTGGGGCCGAGCCGGGGGGAGGGGGAAAGCAGTGACCAAAAGCGCGGTCGAAAAGAAGTCTTTAGGTGTGACCTGACGAGGTGGAGGGAGGGAGGGTTCCCATTACACCTGTGTTTCCCTTTGTCACCAGCGGCATCAGCCCCATTGCCACTCAGAGCAGGACCCAAACCTGCCTGAACCCATCCCATTGCCTTACCCTCCTGGGCAAAGTGACAACAGCTGCACTGCCACTGTGTGGCCGCGGTCCTCCTGAGGGGGCGCTGTGGCCTGGGCTGCACAGACACTGAGCGACAGCGGTCTCCCCCGCGAACTTCGCCTCGTCGGCAGGAGCTGGGAAGCCCGCGAACAGACAGACAGACACAGACAGACAGCGAGTGAGGAGACAGGTTCTCAGCCGCCCGCCCCGGCCAGCCACAGTAATAATAATAATATTGATCCGTACATTTGATATCCAGCGCTTTTCACATCTTCTAGAACGTCTCAAAAGCGCTTCACAGAGTATACTGTCAAGTGATCGCCCCTCCCCCGCCCGCCCGGCTCCCCCATCTCCCGGGAGCCCACAGGATCCTATTCAAGATCTGGGTCCTCACCTTCAAAAGCTCCTCCAGGCCTCGCTCCCCCCCATCCCTCCCTCCCTCACTCCCTCCCCTCCCCACCCCTCCCCTCCCTCCCTCCCTCCCTCCCCACCCCTCCCTCCCTCCCTACCCCTCCCCTCACTCCCTCCCCACCCTCCCTCTCCGCCACCTCCCTAACCTCGTACCAACCCGTCTCCCCAACCCGCCCACCTGCCCCCAACCTCTGGAACTCCATCCCACAGTCCTTCCGCCTCACCCCCTCCCTCCCTCCACCTCCCTCCCTCCCTCCGCCTCACCCCCTCCCTCCCTCCGCCTCACCCCCTCCCGCCCTCCACCTCCCTCCCTCCCTCCCTCCCTCCGCCTCACCCCCTCCCTCCCTCCGCCTCACCCCCTCCCGCCCTCCACCTCCCTCCCTCCGCCTCACCCCCTCCCTCCCTCCGCCTCACCCCCTCCCTCCCTCCACCTCCCTCCCTCCCTCCGCCTCACCCCCTCCCTCCCTCCGCCTCACCCCCTCCCGCCCTCCACCTCCCTCCCTCCCTCCCTCCCTCCGCCTCACCCCCTCCCTCCCTCCGCCTCACCCCCTCCCGCCCTCCACCTCCCTCCCTCCGCCTCACCCCCTCCCTCCCTCCGCCTCACCCCCTCCCTCCCTCCGCCTCACCCCCTCCCGCCCTCCACCTCCCTCCCTCCGCCTCACTCCCTCCCTCCCTCCGCCTCACCCCCTCCCTCCCTCCGCCTCACCCCCTCCCGCCCTCCACCTCCCTCCCTCCGCCTCACCCCCTCCCTCCCTCCGCCTCACCCCCTCCCTCCCTCCCTCCACCTCCCTCCCTTCACCTCACCCCCTCCCTCCCTCCGCCTCAACCCCTCCCTCCCTCCCTCTGCCTCGCCCCCTCCCTCCCTCTGCCTCACCCCCTCCCTCCCTCCCTCCGCTTCGCCCCCTCCCTCCCTCCACCTCCCTCCCTTTGCCTCGCCCCCTCCCTTCCTCCGCCTCACCCCCTCCCTCCCTCCCTCCACCTCGCCCCCTCCCTCCCTCCGCCTCACCCCCTCCCTCTGCCTCGCCCCCTCCCTCCCTCCACCTCCCTCCCTTTGCCTCGTCCCTTCCTCCGCCTCCCTCCCTCCGCCTCCCTACCTCCACCTCGCCCCCTCCTTCCCTTCCTCCGCCTCATCCCCTCCCTCCCTCTCTGCCTCACCCCCTCCCTCTCTGCCTCACTCCCTCCCTCCCTCCGTCTCACCCCCTCCCTCTCCCTCCCTCCCTCCCTCTGCCTCACCCCCTCCCTCCCTCCCGCCCTCTGCCTCACCCCCTCCCTCCCTCCCGCCCTCTGCCTCACCCCCTCCCTCCCTCCCGCCCTCTGCCTCACCCCCTCCCTCCCTCTGCTTCGCCCCCTCCCTCCGCCTCGCCCCCAATAACGTTCCTTTTTTTTGAGGGATTGTTATCGGGCGTGTGGAGTAAGGAAACTTGCCCAAAGGTTTTGCCCTGACCTGGAATCGAACCCAGGTCTTTTGTTTGCAAGGCGAGTGTTCTAACCACTGAACTACAGGACTCCACAATAGAGAGTAACAATAGAGTAACAACAGTAATAACAAGATATGTAACAACAGCAATAACCAATAGAGTAACAGTAAAAATACAGAGTAACAACAACAACCTCAGTAACAACAGAATATGTTACAATTGTGATAAACAATAGAGTAACAATAACGATAATAGTAAAAGTAGAGAAAAAAATAATAACATCAGCAATAAATGAGTAACAATACAAATAGTAACAATAGGGAGAGTGCTGTAATAGTGGCGACAGAGTAACATTAACAATGGAGACTAACAAGGAATAGCAGTAGCAGATAATAACTAATCCTTACATTTGATACTGTATCTTTCAAAAGATTCACTGTTCAAGTGTAAATGTGGCAGCCAGTTGCATGTCCAACAATGTTCCTGTGGTTATGATGTGGGGCTGTAATAATAATGGTTGAGAGACTTCTCTCAGCTGCGAGTTTGGCTTGGGATGTTTGGCGCCTTGGGACGTCCTCCTGACATGAAAGGCACTATATAAATGTAATTTTGTTGTTGTTTGGCTATAATCTTCTGTTTTGATCAGTGTAATCAAAACACTGTGTGTATGTGTGTGTGTGTGTGTGGCAAGGGGCAGTGGGCGGAGGGGTTGTTGAATTGGCATTAATTTTTAAATTTTGTTGTTTCACTGGTATTTCAACACCGTTGAACGATGAGAATGTCTTGATTGTATCTTCAAGAACGGGAAAGGAGACGTGACATAGAAACTGCCGTGGCTGTTAGAAAGCCACAGTTTCTCCTTGTTGTTGTTTCCTGACAGGCCGTTGTCACTCTCAGGGTCGTGGTAAATGAGTGATTCGAGTGCTCTGGGCCTTGCTGCAAGTCATTTGTGCTGCCGCTTTATTTGCTAAATGACCATGTGCTGTGCGTTGATCCGAGAAAGCAGCAGCACATAACCTGGATTTGGCACAAGAGGGCAGCATGAACGCATCGTGCAGCTTGACTCATTCATGTCTCCAGAGGAAGGGGGAGAAAAGAAAAACCTATCCTGGCGTACGTTCTCTCAGCTTCACCGTCAATGTAACTTGAACCAGTCCTTCAGAATCTCCAGGGTGCAACACTCCCAGGGTTAATAATTTCTAAATTAATTAATTTATTTATGAATGACTGGTATTGTGTTGAGTTTTATGACCAAACTGTTCTGCAGCGCTAATGTTGCGCTTTGTCTCAAAGCGCTTCACAGAACATACTGTAAAGTGAATTGACTGTATATTTGTGGGCGAAACGTGGCAGCTAATTGCACCCAATAGATTCCCACAAACACTTGTGGATTGAAATGACCAATTATTATTGTTTTTTTTGTGGATGGATTATTAGGCGCGTGGAGTAAGGAAACTTGCCCAAGGTTTCGCCCTGATCCTACGTGAATTCGAACACAGGTCTCATGCTTGTAAGGCGTGTGCTCTAATCACTGAGCCACAGGAGCTACAAGGCTGGTGGCACAAACAACAACAAAATTACCTTTATAGAGCACCTTTCACATCAGGAAGACTTCCCAAAGGTTGTAGCCGCAACCGCCAATCATAGAGCTGGCTGGGCTGGGGACGTGAATCAGGCCCGCTGAGCAGAGGGAGTGGACAGGACAGTATGGAGTTAGCAGGGCACAGGGGTAGGGAGGGGCAAAGCCTTGAAGGGCTTTGAAAATGAGGGCGAGAATTTTGAACTCTATGCTCTGGGGGATGGGGAACCAGTGGTTCTGAGGGCGAGGATGGGGGCGTATTCAAGGAGCCTGGTGCAGGAAAGAATACAAGCTGCAAAGTTCTGAATAATAATATACCACAATATAAAATATCCCATTCTCACAGGTGGTTTGCACATCATACAGACAAAATTTCATTTTTTTGTATCTCACAAACTACACCAGCCTCCTTGCAAAAACTCAGCAACAATAAAACAATAATTACTTGGTTTATATAGGACCTTTCCCCCCACATGGCGTCTCGGAACAACGGGTACAAGGGTGAAAATTTGGACTGTGAGCTGCTTGTTGTATTCGGGACATGCTTTTCAGAAAAAATTGTTGGGCTCCACCCCCAAGTGTCGTGCTTGAAGGGTTTTATGAGCATGTGAAAGGTGACTCTAGTTATGAGCCTCTACCCTTGCCATTTCCACTGTTGATGTACCAAAAATTGTTGGGATGGTAAAGACCATTTAATTATAAATCCATTACAATATACATTGATATAACATGCTGCATGTCTAGAGGACATCTTAAACCGCTAGAGCCATTACGAAAACTGAGCATCATTTCCAGTCACACATAGGTGGTCGGTGTCCTTACCTATTGAAGTAATCGTCCTGTAGCTCAGTGATTAGAGCACTCGCCTTACAAGCGAGAGACCTGGGTTCAGTTCCAGGCAGGTCAGAGCGAAACCTCTGGCAGGTTTCCTTTCTCCACGACTGTTTGTGGGACACTGCTGTGTGCAATTGGTTGCCGCATTTCACCCACAAATATATACAGTTATTTCACTTTATATATATTCTGTTAAACGCTTTGAGACGTCTAGTAGAGGTAAAAAGCATTATATCAAATATAAGGATTATTATTATTATAATTCTCCCTGCGTTTACCTTAATGAAAAATCAAAATGGAATTGTCTGAATCCTTCAAATTATTCCTATGTTCATATTTTCACTGGGGAAAATGATTATTTTCAGGGTCACTGTTGTGCAGTCACTGTTGTGCAGTACAATGGTTGTCGCTTTTGGATGATCTCGCTGAAATGACAGTGGGGGTCATGGCTGTTTGAGAATGTGCAAAGCACAGTCATATCCTATACCTTTCATTTAGCACCAAAGGGAGCCCTTATTTTGGGAGGAACATGGGAGCAGGATTAGGCTATTCAGCCCCTTGAGCTGTTTCCACAATTCTAATCAGATCATGGCTGATCTGTACATCAACATTTCGCCTCCAAATATACAGTCAGTCAATTCACTTTAACAATATATTCTGTGAAGCGCTTTCAGACGTCTAGAAAACGTAATAAGGCGCTATATCAAATGCAAGGATTATTATATAACCATTTAACTGCCTTTGCCCCATATCCCTTGATCCCTTGGGAGGAGAGTGTGACAAATCACACCCGGTTTTGACGGCGAGTGGTAAATCTTTTTTCTGAATTGATTTTAAATCCAAGTGTGAGACATAAAGTCTGTTCCTAATGCGGCTTGTTCCAAAGCAAACTGACCAAATCAATATCTGTTCTTAGCACCGAATTCAGTGCATTTGCAATTCCAATCGATAAGGAGCATTCGTAGTGCCATCTGTCAATGGGATACAGTCAAATCCTTGGGTTTAACATCTATCTCTGATGTTGCGTGTTCTCACACTTAATTACCTATAAATACAATGTCTAGGAGCTCGGTTAGTAATTGTCCTTGGGACTTCTCCAAGGAAACCATCATTTGCTTGTATTTTAGTTGGCGTATTCATCTGAACCAATTGACTTGCCATTAATACAGATTTATCGTGATTGCCAGAGATCTCCCTCAGGAGACATGGGGATCCAAGATTCACGGCCTTCTATTCCCATTCCCCTCATTTCCCTGATTACTTGTCAGCCTGCCAAAATTCCTGTCCTTTGAGTGACTCCCCCTTCGTCTTTCTGCCGGTTGATTAGTGTGAGCAGCAGCTCGAGGGAGTGGAGCATTGGTAGGTGTTCTGGAGATGTATTCCCAGTTAGGCTTCGTTTTAGCCCTCTGTAGGAGCAGACTGGTACCAGGTGGTGGTTCTCAAAGGAACGTTGATTAAGTACAAAGGCCATCTGCAATGCCAGCCCTGAATCAGAGCATTGCCTGCCAGTGGGACTGAGTGCATTGAATTTCTAACAGCAGGTTTTTTTGAACCATCTTCCCCACTGACACAGTTGCACAGATCAAAGGCGATCTGTACATCTTGTTCCCTATCAAAACCAGATCACAGAAGTTTGACTGTTAACAATTGTAAGGATTAGCATCCATTTGTTATCAGACTGAGGAAGTACAGTGCTTTGGACTACTTATGTGTTAGTCAATTTGGCATATCGCTTTCCGGGGGTAATAACCTCTTTTAATTTTTTTTAGATAATAATTTGGCCAGTCAATTCACGACTGTTTGTGGGACACTGATGTCAACAATTGGCCGCCTTATTTCTCCAATATTCAGTCAATTCACTTTACAGTCTATTCAGTGAAGCTCTTTGAGAAGTCTAGGAGACATGGTAAGGCACTATATTAAATGCAAGGATTACTGTTATTATAGTGTTGGGGGAAACTGGGAGCTACTGTCCTTATTTTGTGTTTCTGCAGAGTTGTATCCTCTTCTAACTGCTGCTTCCAATCACCTTTTCATTTTACAGTGAAAAGTACTGTGAGGTTCACTGTGTTTACTGTGCGTTCACAGTAGCTCTTTTGGAGCGTGTGAAAAAATACCCATCAACTGGGTGGCAATTACTCAACGTTTTTTTGATGAGTGTTGGTGGATTGCTATATTTTATTTGAGATATCCGTTGAGTGTGGGTGGCACACATAAACACACACAGACACCCTCCACCCCACCATCAGAGCTCACGCTTTGAACCACAACGCCCCCAAACTCTTAAAACATTCTCCCTCAATCACTGTGCCTTGCCCAGTCTTCCCCTTTTCAAGTTCCTTATGAAAACCTTCCTCTGACCATGTTTACCCCCCCCCCCCCCCCCCCGCTGTTGGAAGGTGTGTGAATGTGTATGTGTGCTTGATTGTGTGTGTGGTGTGTGTTGGGGGAGTGGGGTGCTTGGCAGAGAATGAAATGAATGGCAATGCACACATCTTCTTTTAATAGAAGACAAAGGAAATTCTGAGAGCAAAAAAAAACACCCCCAAACCATCATTTCAACTTTCCAGATGTGTGTGATTTATGTTTTAGCTCACGATTGCATTTTTTCTCGTGTTTGTTACGTAAGCCTTTTTCAACCCAAAGATTGAGACATCGGAGAGTTCAGTTCGGCTTTACTAATTCAGTAAGAAGCTCTTCAAAGCGCTAAAATTTATTCCCACGATCAATCAGCGTGGTTTAAGGGAAGGCTAAGATTGAAGATTTATTCCTTTGCACCCTTTCTCTGGTTGAAGCCAGTCTCCTTGGCAACCAGCCAACAGCACAAAACATATTCCTTATAGATGTTGTACCACCAGTGAGGCCACTGAGGGTAAGACCATTACAATATTTAGTCCTGGGGTCCTGTAGCTCAGTGGTTAGGGCACTTGCCTTGCAAACGACAGATCTGGTTTTGATTCCCTACAAGGCAAAACCATGGGCAAATTTCCTTACTGATAATAATTCCCCCCAAAACACCAGTCACTTCAATCCTCAACTGTTTATGGGACACTGCTGTGCGCAATTGGCTATCTCGTTTCACCCACAAATATACAGTCAATTCACTTTACAGTATATTTTGTGAAGCGCGTTGAGACAGCTAGAAAATGTGAAAAGTGCTACATCAAATAACAAAAGCAAGGATTATAACATTTCAAATAGGAATTGGATTAGCATTTGAAGAAGAATTACCTAAAACTATATGGGGAAAGAAAAAATGGGTTTAGAGTAGTGAGTTTTAGTAGATTAACTAGCTCTACTTTAGGCTTGATGCGCAGAGTGACCTAGGATGTAATTTCTTTCTTCCCATGCCTCACTAAAGCAATCTTAATCGTAGGACTTTTTCCACTTTAAAAGCCATCAATAACTAAACAGATTTAATTTTGCATCGATCGCTCATTTTAGTGATGTTTTAATTGCTATCATGGGGCAGAAACGTCATTTGAGTGTAAAGCTGTTGGATTCTTTGTGGGGTGTGGGAGGTAGGGGGAAGGAACAGCGTAGGTAACTCCAGTCGGTTTGGTTGAAGTGCTTTTGGGAGGGGGTACAGAAAGAGCGACGTGGACTATTTGAGACAAGTTAAATGTGGCGCCTATGCTGTGAAACTACTGACGGGAGCCCTATTATGTATCAAGTGTCCAGTCATTTTGAAGTCCTAAACTTTACTGAGGTGAAGCAACCTTTTTTTTTTGTAAAATTTTGTCAAATTGTTTACACATTCTCTTCTTAAACTTATCAGGGTCAGAAATGGCAGTGACTCTGATATTTCATCCCAGCTTTCACCTTGTTGCTGACACTATCACTGATTGGAATTGTCATGCATTTAAATCAAATGTATTTTTCTCTCTCTCTGGAGAGGGGGAAGGTATTAATGACTCTGGCTGATGTTCTGGAACTTTTATTGACCGATCCAGAAATGCAAGGAGAAGTATTGAGGCCAGAAGCCACGATTTACCTTAGCTGGAAATCTCTGGCTTTAGTTTGAGGAATTTCTTTTTGAAGTCCGATTTTCAAGTTGAAGTTGCATTTGCCTCAATGTCACTTTGGTAACATGTTGAAAGCATCTTAGGTTTTGTGCATCTTATGGCAGCTGCCCAGTTATCGGTGGTCTGATGAGGCGTTTCAAGAAAATTCATGGTAATAATTTAACACGGATAAGATTATCCACTCAGTGTTTAATAATCTGTTCTTTTACGTGCCCCTCCCCGCCGCCCCCTCAACACTTTAGTCGAGAGCACATAAGCAGAGCACATAATAATAATCTTTGCATTTCATTTAATGCCTTATGAAGTCGTTAAGATGTCTCAAAGCGCTTTACAGAATACACTGTCAAGTGAATTGACTATTTGTATGGGTGAAAATATTAGAATAGGTCACAAAATCTTGTAACAAAGAGTGGTTCTGCACCAGTTCAATGTTCAATGCTCCAATCTTTCACAAGATCACAATACAGTATTAAGTTGAGATGGAGAAGTGCCTAAAGGAGGTTAAGCACTTTGAACTGTGTGTGTGTGTGTGTGTTGGTTAGTGGTGGGCGAAGCTGTTGTCAGGAGAATCTATTTACTAATGAGTGAGTAAGAACCCGGTTGTTAGTTGATTGGCTGATCGCTTACCTGGTTGTAATAATCCTCAAAACAAAATACCAAATTTTGACAGCTCAATCCACAACAATTTGTGGGACGAAGATATATGCAATTGGCTGCAGGGTTTCTCCCACAAAAGATACAGTCAACTCATTTACAGTATGTTCTATGAAGCACTTTGAGAGGTGATAAGGCACTATATCAAATGCAAGGATTGTTATTATTTTCCTCATATCTTTTGCACATTTCCGAGCATCTGCTTCAAATTGGCTAAGGATGGTTTTGCTCATTAGCCTCTGGGATGTGTGTGTGGCTAATGATAGTTAGTTTTATAAGGGCTGCTGTATTTAGGAAAATAGTAAGAATAAATTGCACCATCCATCTGTGATGCTGCCTAATGCTAAGTGTGACCAGTGATTTTGGGGGGCAATTAGCTGGAAAGCTCCCTGAGCAAGGGAGGAAAATTGTAGTTTATCTAAAAATATTATAGAAGAAACTCTAGATAGGTTTTCACTCGATTAACATTTTCAACACTTGATCTAATTAATGGCAAAACTGTCCCCTTCTGAAACGCGTTGCCATCTCTATGCAATTAACTAGCCCTCGAAGAACGAGTCCTCAAACTCAAGTGCGTTTGTTGAAGTGCGCGCTTGTGATAAACTGCCTCGCTCAATAATTGAATCTCTGACGAGGGTGAAGTACTTGGAAGTGGTCTGGTTTGCTGAGTGATGGACAGCGTCAAATCTCAGCCGCGCTGTTAGTTAGAGGAGGCATCCCACTGTGACGAAACGTAACTCTTCATCCGTCTCACCCCATTGAGGCAAGTCGGTTGCCGGATCACAATAAAGCACCGATCACACAGAGCTGTCAGAATTTCTGCGCCATTCTCACCTGCTCCACTTGGCAGTAGGGTACAGTGGAGGAGAGGTTGGAGAATTTTAATCTGACATGATTAGAGGAGGTAAAAGGAGCAGCGAATTAAAGTCCCAGCAAGTCTTCTGTTAAAAAATAATATTCTTAAGAGGTAGCAGAAATTGTGATTGTACAGCATGGGTGCCAGTTTGATATTTCCTGATGTACTGTACTTCTGTTTCTCGCACACACTTCCAATAAATGTTCCCGACGTGAAAGGCGCTCTATAAATGTAAATGTAAATTGTTGTTGAGAGACTCATTTAGACGACAGGCATTAATTGTCAAACTGAACCAGGACCCAACTGAAACGAGAACCCTACAGCAAATGGAACCGTCACACGCCTCTTTTGGAATAGAAGATGAGGAAGGAAACTAAAAGACTTACCTTTTTTTAAAAGAAACGTGTTTCAATCCTTTAATAGTTATTGTTAATAATCCTAACCGTGGAGTCCCATAAAGCATAGTGATTAGCACACTTGCCTTGCAAGCGAGCTGGCCCAGGTTTGATACTCAGGCTAGTTTATAAATTAAAAACGAATTGTTAAAAAATAATAATCCTTGCATTTGATGTTATCACGTCTTCAAGACATGTCAAAGTGCTTTGCAGAATATACTGTAAAGTGAATTGATTCCTGTAAAGTTTCCTTACTCCACACACCTCCTGTTTACTTAGCAACAAGTAGGAACCCAGTTTTCAGTCGATTGGCGGATCGCTTATTAATAATAATCCCTCCCCAAAAAATAATCATAATTAGGTCACTCAATCCTCGACCGTGTGGAACAATGCTCTGCACCACTGGCTGCCCCATTTCGCCCACAAAATATAGTCAATCCAATTTACAATATATTTTGTGAAGTCTCAAAGTCGTGATAAGGCACTAGATCAATTAAAAGGGTTATTATTTGAAGATTTGTATGCCGGCAGCTTCTTTTGGTCATTTGTAACCTGTGAAACTTAGCCTTGATGTTTTCAAAGTACTGTTGTCAGACCTTGTCTCAATCCATTGCTCTGGGACGCTACCCTGCATAAAGAGTATTGTATGAATGCAAGTTGTTGTTGCTGTGAGTGTCACGTGCTGTAGTTCTGTCTGTGTCTGGTGGCGGCCTTGTTTTTGTTGTGTACATTAGTCCTGTTTAAAAACTCTTTGGAACGAATGATCTGGGGGAAGGGATAGCTTCAGTTTTGAGTTCTGTCTGCTTTCTCTTACTGCGAGTGGGGAGACATCAGACTGCACTCTGGTTCAGAGCCAACAGAGTGGATTGTATAATTGAGGCTAGTGGAAGAAATGTGAATACTACTTCCCCCTTGGAGAACAAATTAGATTGCAGACTAGCTCAGTTCCATTATTGTGTGTGTTTACTTTTTTTTTAAAAAGCAGCTTATTACGTCTAAAGATATTTCTATGTTGGGATTGTATTTAAAGAGTGAAAAAAAGAAAGGACTTTGGCTGAACAAAGCAGTAGAGAAAAGTTTATTGGGTGCAGTAATGTGTGTGAAATTTCAGTACATTGTGCAATCATTGGCAATGAGAATACAGTTAACTATTGCCACATGCAAATTATGTTTTGTATTATTTAAAAGGCTACTTTTGTGGTTGACGGTTTTGACAAGTTTCGTATCCTAGTTGGAAATGGTGTAACCACAAAGGGACGTGTGCCATACATTATAAATGAAATGGATTGTACTTACATGAGGGAAGGTAGTGAAATGATAAATAAATAATGCAAGGCCAGTTTGTGCTTCGCTCCCTATCTTCTGTAGTTTATTTTTAATGCGCGCCACAGACATGCAACAAATGGAATAATGCATACAAGCTAGGAATCTTTTTGCAAGTGAAATTCTGGTTAATGATTCGCTTAATTGACAAGACTTCCACAAAAAGAGACATTGTTTATGTCTCCAGTGCCCTGTAATTGCATTCAATTTCTACCCAAAGCTGACTTTGGGCACAGAGCTGAACAGCGGTTGATTTGGGGGACTTTTTGTTTTTTGTGCACTGATCCTGCAAAACTGCATCGGAGACTGATATCAGGGAATAAAAATCCTCCCAGTCAGACAGCTAGGCTAGCAAGGACTTGAGGAGCAGAGATTATGTCGTTAAAGACTGTGCTGTTAAACACTTGCTTTCTTGGGGACAATTTGAATTCTACGCATTAACATGAGAAATTCTCAATATTACCACTCCGATCAAGTGACCTTAATCAGTGCATTAGTCCTATGCTTAGAGCACTCGTCTCGCAAACGAGAGGACCTGGGTTCGATTCCTGGTCAAATGTTTGGCAAGTTTCCTTGCTCCACACGGCTCTGTTTACCAGCAGTAAATAGGGACCTGGTTGTTAGACGATTGGTGGATTGATTTCCGGGGTAATAATTCTTTAAAATAATAATAATACTAAATTGGTTACTCGATCCATGACTCTTTTGGGGACACCAATGTGAGCAAAAACGCTTCACAGGATATACTATAAAATGAATTGACTATATTTTGTGGACGAAACGTGGCAGTCAATTGCGTATAGCAGTGTCCCACAAACAATCGATTGAAATAACCAATTTATTATTTTTTTTGGTGGTGGATTATTATCAGGTATGTGGAATAAGGAAACTTGCCTAAGGTTTTACCCTGCCTGAGTACTCACCACTTGCAAGGTGAGTACTCAGCTAAAGTGCTATATAAAAAGTAATGAGATGTCTGTTAGGAACCAGGACCTTCAGTGAGTAGCAAATGGTTCTTGGTATTAAAAATCAAGGCAGCAGACATCCTTTAACTGGATAGTGCAGTGTAGATGAAATCTAGTGTAGTTTGGGGTACCTTCTAAATGTTGGTGAAAAAATGATTGGCAGATACAGCTCAGCTTGTGTTTTTTCCTCAGTATATATACATTTCCTTCATGATTCTACATTTGAAAAGAGTTGTTCCACGTGCACACTAGGAATTCTCCCCCCCACCACCCACTGTCTCCTGAGTCAGGAAATTTCCTGAAATCCCAATACAAGTCTCACTGTAAGCATCCACTAGGCAAGGCGGGTTAAGTTTCCCTAACACGGGGCGAAAAATAATGGACCCATCAACCCATTGTACATGGCAACTCAACTTGACGTTTTGCCCACAAAATGTACAGTCAATTCACTTTACATTCTTTTCTGTGAAGAGCTTTGAGATATCTAGAAGACAAGACTGTATATAAAATGCAAAGATTTTTATTGTTATTGTTGACCTATCATTGAACAAAGTGTAGTGCATTCATAGAATGCATCGGCTTATTGAGATATTTGTGAGCTTGTGAGATGTGTTGCACTGTCAGTCTGCTTTGCGTACAGAACCATGCCACATCTGAAATACAGCGTTATGGCTTCCAAACTTCTTTCACACCAGATGGTTGTCTGCATGCCCTGAAGTATTTATTCAACCTATTGAACTTGGAATGAACAGGAGATTAAATCCGCTGAAGTAACAGTGCATAGAATCGTTGTGTGAGAGCTCTTGTTCCCCTAGGCTTTTTTTGGGTAGGGTAATTTTTCAGTTTGCGTGATTTTTTGTTAAGGTGGGGGTTTAACGTTTTACACTTTGTCTCTGATCATTGCTTTACAGCTCGTGTTGACAGCTTTGTGAGTGTGTGTTTTTTTAAAAAAAAAGGATTATTGTATTAATGGCAACATTCCAAACTAAACACAAAAAAAATGATTTTTTTTTTCTCTCTTGCTTTCTCAACTGAACTGAATTTTATGATGTAATTTCATCCAGGGTTTTGTGGAGTTTCTTTTAACGTCCATCCGGAATAATTATGATCACCCCAGCGTTTGAATTAAGCCAGGACCCTGACTTCCTCACCATCAAAATCCGCATCCCATATGCAAGAGTTTCAGAAGTTGACCTGTACATCGATGGAGAAGACTTCAAATTTTATGCCAAACCATACTTCCTGAGGCAAGTTTATAATAATCCTTGTGCTTGATACAGCGCCTTTCAAGTCTCAAAGCCCTTTACAGGATATACTGTGAAGTATTTATTTTGTAGGCGAACTTGGCAGCCTAATCAGCGCACAGCAAAGTCCCACAAACAGCCATGAAATGAATGACTAATTTTATTTGGGGGTGGGGATTGTTGGCCAGGACCCCGGGACCTCCAACAAAGCAGCCCCCGCCCCGCCATTACAATGAAGTGTCAGCCGAAACATTGAGTTTAAACTCCCTATTTGGGGCTTGGCTTGAACCCACAAGCTTCAGACTGGAGATGGAAGAGTGCTCACAACTGAGCCAGGCTGACAGCAGTGGGACTTGTGCATTGTATCTTGCATGGCTCAGTTCTTTCATTAACTTTTATTGTGGTACTGTATATTGCATGGGCAAAGTTGCTTCTCACTGACAGGACCCTAATGAGTGTTTTTAAAACGATCACATCTGCAACATCTGTTCTCACTTTCTGAAAGCAGATTGACTCTTCCGGGAAAGATTGTGGAAGACGGCAGAGAAAAGGCTTCGTACGATTCTGATACAGGTATGAATGCGAACGTGTTGGCTTTAATTAACTAAAACAACTTGTTTTCACTATGGTGCCTTTCACGTCAGGAGGTCGTCTCAAAGTGCCTCACTGTGTTTCATTGTAAATGTCAAGAAAAAAAATAAAAACTCTCTGAAGGAAGAAACAAAGAACCATATGAGAGGGAGGTGACGGGGCTCAATGATGATGCTCAGGGAGACTTGGTGTAGCACAACTCGAACTGCAGAGATGCAAACTGTGATATATAATAATAATCCGTGCATTTGATATAGCGCTTTTCACGGCCTCAAAGTGCTTCACAGAAAATGCAGTAAATTGAATGTGACTGTATATTTGTGGACAAAACAAGGCAGCCAATTGTGCACAGCAGTGGCCCACAAACAGTCGTGGATTGAAATGACCAGTTTAAATTTTTTTTAATGAAAACAATAACTTCAGGCATTGCTATGACTTATCCACATTGGTTCATTTGTGTGTGTATGTTTTTTTTCCCACATCCAGGAATTTTTACTGTGCAGATTCCTAAAGTCGTTGCGGGAGAATATTTTGAGGGGTTGGATATGCTGACCGCATTGTTGGCACCAAAAGGGTCAAGATCGGCCAAACCGCTGGTGGAAGAGCTGGGTATGTTTTTATAGCACCCCATTTCTTTGTTTTTGCTTTTCAGAATTGAAACTTTCCTACCTTGCTATCAGATAACTAGCTTGTGCAAAGCGCTTGCTCGATCACAAATTGGGTTATGACCACACCAAAGCTGTGTTTGGGATCTCTGGATTTAGCATTCGCTCTCAGTCCATCAGTTAATCTGTTCGAATGTACTGGCTCAAAACACAGTAAGCCTTATCTGTGAACAACTCTTGAGGCACGTGTGAATTTCTCCACAAATGCAATGAAGTCAACTTGCGGAGGTTTTGTTTTTTTGCAGGAGGCTCTGGCGATTCTGATGTCGAAGAGGACGAGGATGAATTTGACTGGGAAATTGAGCAAAGTCCATTCGTGGACTTGGAAGAAAACATTGCGAATTCAGGCTATCCCTATGGCTTTGGAAACTTGCGATCGGGGGTTTTCAAGAGGCTGCAGGTGAATTCTAAATGCGATAACAATAATAATAATAATACTTGCATTTTGTTACAGTGTCTATTCACGTCTTCCGAGATGTCTCAAAGCGCTTGTGTGACTTGTTTTATGGGCGAAATGCGGCAGCTGATTGCACGCAGAAATTGATGGTGGATGAAGTGTTCAGTAGCTGTCGGTCTGGCTTTGATCCAGGTTGCTACAGGATTCTGCAGAGACAGGTCGGAGTTGAGATCAGTTGTTCAGGACCTTTTCCTTTAACGATGTTTCAGTTTCTAGTCTAGGACAAAGCAGCAGGGGGAGCTAGCATGCAGTTTCCAAAGATGATGCTTTGGTTTGTGTTTCTCTCTTGCTTATCGCTGCCTGTTTTTTAAAAAAAATCATTTTCAACTTTCTTTTTAATTGCACCTGCCTTTCGTGGAGACGATGATACTTGCCAATCACGGATGTAACCATGACCTTGTGGGTTCTTTGTTCACGTTTGTGTCCAACCAGTGAGTGTTAGCAGTTCATTTTGCCGTACAGTGGAAGTGTGTGTAGGGGGAGAGGCGACTTAGCTTCCCAGCTACGGCTGAAGCTGCTCACATACATGATCTTTTTCTCTCTGGATAACAATCAGGATCCCAGCTGATTTATTTCTCCCTGTCCTCCCTTCAGCCTGAGGCCATCTATAGTGTTTCCCCGGCTGAGATCAGCTAACTCAGCACAGATGACAGATTGAACAAGGACCTCTCTCTCTCTCTCTCTCTCTGTCTGCACGGATCAGAAACCCTGCCTCGCGATGCATTTAGCCACTGAGCCTTTTTCTCACTGCTTCGGTGGCCGATGTATTACCTTTGGACATCAGTCCCTTGAACCCATTGCTCAAACCGAACAAATTAGCAGATGTTTACGAAAACTGTGCTAAATCATTAATTGGATGTTTAGCCCAAGGCCATGAATTATTATTGCTGGTGTCTAGGATAGGACAAGTCCACATTAAATGTAAGGCTGACAGGGTTTATGTTAGTGGGCTCTGTTAAGATTGCATTGGAAAGGATTTATTTGGTGTAGATCAAGGAA
The DNA here is from genome assembly GCA_035084275.1 of Hydrolagus colliei. Classification (NCBI taxonomy): domain Eukaryota; kingdom Metazoa; phylum Chordata; class Chondrichthyes; order Chimaeriformes; family Chimaeridae; genus Hydrolagus; species Hydrolagus colliei. The sequence continues at coordinate 11,974,542 of CM068753.1, forward strand.
TTTTCTGCAGACAAAAAACCCCCCACCTAATTAAAGGACTCTGAATTGGCATTGGGAATGTTGTCTATTGATGAAATTTGTAGCCGTTTGTTATTGTGGCTTTTATTGTACAATTTGTTTTGTCACATCTGAGTGCAAAACATGCCTGGGCAGCATTTCTGGAGTCAGCCGAGTATCTGACACATGTGGAAACCCATCACCGTGCTTTAAGAGTATCCAAACTGAGAATTCCATGCTTCCCACTTACACATGGAAATCCCAGAGATAGATTGTCGGAGTGGAATGCGTACTCAGCATTGCGTCCAAAGGCTTCGTTTTAATCCCAAGCAAAGACATGCGGAAACAAAACAAACCAGAAATAAAAGATCTGCACGCAAGACTTGTTATGTCACCCCCCACCAGTGCCTAATTACTGGGAGTTATCCCAGTAATTAAAGTGATTTGCTGTTGTTTTGCATCTACCTGCCTCGTCATCCAAACAAAAAACCACACAGCACAGACCATTCAGTGTCCTGTCTCCTGCATGCCTTCCTACTGCTTTGCAAACAAGGGTCTCTGCCTGCACAGAGGAAACGTATAGTAAAACTGCTACAGGCAGAGAACGAATACCTGACAGGATTGAGAAAGTAATGCGGCCCTTTATAAATTTACAAGGCAAGATTATTGTAATTTATGAGGAAATTATGAGCCAATTTTATTTTGTGTCACCGATTCCTGACCCTTTTCTACTCACTTGTACAATACAACACGATTTACGTTGATAGAGTGCCTTTCATGGTGGGAGGGGTGAGGGGTTTGACGACAGCATCCCAAAGCGCTTTTACAAGATTGTCCAAGGTGTTTGGTGTGCTTTTCGTAGGCAAAATACTCGGGCTAATTAAAATATATCTTAGCAAAAGTTTTTTTTCACAGGTGTTGCTTCACAAATGGAGTTCTGTAACTCAGTGGTTAGGGCACTCGCCTTCGACCTGTGTTCGAATCCAGGCAGGTCAGGGCGAAAACTTATTCCAAATGCCTAATAATAATCCCTCCCCAAAAAAATGATAACAAAAAAATTAGTAATTTCAATCCACAACTGTTTGTGGGAATACTGCTGTGTGCAATTGGCTGCTGCATTTTGCCCACAAATATACAGTCAATTCAGTTTACAGTTTATTCTGTGAAGCGTTTGATGCATCTAGAAAACGGGAAAAGGACTATATCAAATGCAAGAATTATTATTATTATAATCCAAATGAATATTCTGCTGGTCATGTCATGTGGAGGTTTGGGACAGTAGTAGGTCTCAAAACTGCTGGCGATTGGAAAGGGTTCATCTCACTGCCGTGTTTCTTCTGATGACCCATGCGGTTGATAAGGAAATAAATGACGTGTGTTGCCTTTTTGTCCTGACGAGTATTTGGGGGCCTTCTTCTAGAATGAGCTGAGCGATGTCATCGATCTTAAGGAACCAGACAACACCACCCTAGAGGAACGTCGACAGCTACGGCTGGCTGCCGAAGGGGCCAAGTTTGATTCCGATCACTATCTGTAAGTGCACTCGATGATGGGAATCTTCTGTTTTGTTGCACCAGTGACTTGCGTACATCCAGTGCCAATTGCGAAGGGCAGGGTGATCCGACTAATGGCCCGTGGGCTGCATCCGGCCCGAGCAATGATTTTGCCTGGCCCGCAAACCATTTCCCACTTTGTTATCGAACCAGCGAATACAAACAACACGCAGGTCCAGAACCAGTCAGGAAGTGGTCACTGGGGTCAAATATTGTCTTTGCGTCCCATGAACGCTCCTCAAATCTGACAGACAGTCCTCGACAGCCGAAAGGTTGGACCACTCTGACGTAGGGTAACATCTTGAGGCACTTTACAGAGCAGTGAAGGGCAGGAGGGGCAGGAGATGTAGGTATGGTTCAAGAGCTAGGCATTGCAGTACTTTAGTATCATGGCCAACACATTTGCCCACAGAACACAAAGTCTCTAACCCTTCGCAGTAATTCCAGATGGTGGGGAGCAGTGGTATTCAACTTGTTCATCACCGTTACCCCTCTAGCTAGCCAACAACACGGTAATCACCTCCTCCCCTTCTTAAATAGCATATCAAAACTGTATACCCAACTCTGCGAACCGTTTGTAACCACACAGCAGAAAAGAAAAAGACAGACAGACAAGCCAAATCACTAGTGTCCGATAATACCAACACAAACCTCACTTCGTTCGGAGAGTTGATCAGTTTTTTTTAAACGGTGTCACCAGCTCGTTACACCCAGAAAAAGGCCAAATTACCCCCTGGAGGGTAATTACCCCCAGGTTAAATACCCCTGGTGGGGAGGATGATACATTGTGACTCCGAGGGCATAGAAAAATTGACCCATCATTGAAGTGAAAGTTTGCATTGCAGATTCCCCCCCCACCCTCCAATCCAAATTGATGGAATGCTGATTATTCAAGCTAACTGAATAGATTGATTTTAAAGGGGAGTATGGGGATGGTGGCTAACGGAAGTCTCACAGTCTGTTAATGTCTCAGTTGATTTCAATAGTTGTAAATGGTTCAGCCAGCAGAGTCTATTTCATGTGTTTCTAATTGGTATAAAATTACAGAGCTCTGCAGGGCGGGCCTTTACATTTTAAACTCCCTTTGAAATAATAGTCACTTTCCATATGCAAAAAAAAATTTAATTTCCCCTTTCAAGTCCGGGACAGACACAGGATCATATATCAAATGAATACGGATCTCACATAAACATAAACTACAAACGCAAGGATACAGTTCTTGGATGATTGTTGGAGACGCTTTTTAATTTTGACAACATGAAACAAATAATAATTTTAATTGTTAAATGCACTTAAGATACGACTGGGCTCTTATTAAGTTAAAATTTGCAGTTTAAAAGTTGAACTCTCTCAAATATTTTATTTTGCAAAAAAAAAGGGGGGGTGTATAATTACCAAGCTATGTTTCTGTCTATCTTAAGGCTTGTGAATGACATCCAAGTCTGAAAAACTGAGAGGAATCACTTTACTTAAGTCAGTCAGTGTACTGGTGATGGCTTGTGCTCACCCAATTATGTGGTTGATGCAATCCTTGCCCTGAGCATTATTTTTTTGGAGCTACATGCAAATAGATTGTGACTGTAATGAGATGTGGCGTGACTGATAGAAGGTGAATGGAGAGAGGAAAAAAAAATCATATAACTCGTCAGCACCAGTGTAGGTAGACTTGACGTCTACCTGAACAGGCAGATGAAAATCTCTGCTATATGTCTCAGCCAAGAAACGGCTCCTTCGTGACAATGCAGCCTTTCCCCTCCCCCACCTCCCTCCTACCTCCAGCACTGCATTGTCTATACTGTGAGCTCAAAGTCCTGACGAGAGGCTTGAACCTTCTGCCTCGGAGCCAAGAGAGGTTACCAGCTGAGCCAGGCTGACACCTAAATGGGTTCTGCCGCCCCTTCACCAAGTTTTTGAAACGTTAAACGCAGCGAGCCGGGACGCTAGCCTGCATGAAGGTCGCTATATAAATGCAAGCTGTTGGCGGTGGTTCAGATGTCATGGTTTCTCCTCTCTCCCAGGGCCGACCTGTTTGAGGACGACACCATTCAGCACCTGCTGAAGTATAAACCCTGGTGGGCTGACGCTTGTTGGGCAAAGGAGACATCAGATCGTCCCCGGGATGCGCACGAGGATGATCCCAAACGAGCCAAAGAGTTCGGTGAGTGACTGGTCGAGATCGCGCCAATCCAGCCAGAATGCAGGAAGTGATGTCAGCCGTAATTCCTGCGCGTGCACGCAACACATAGGAAGTGATGTCAGGAGGCAACCTACCTGACTTCCCGGTAGGCGGCCATGTTTTTGTGCACCGAGTTGGGAGTACACCTCAGGTACACCATATGCCAATGCTATAAGTGGGACCCGCGCTAAACTGGGGCACCTTATAACGGGACTGTCCCAGGATTTTATGATCTTTCTCATTAGTTCTGGTCTTTTTCATTAGTTCTAGAGCTGTGTTGTTGTTGTTTTCTTAGCAGAGTTTAGCTTTACGACATCTGTTTTGAGTTATGCTAATCCTTCTGTTTGTTACAGCATCTTATCCCGTCTTTGAGACGTTTCAAAGCGCTTCACAGAGTATACTGTAAAGTGTTTTGACGGTATATTTTGTGGGCGAAACACGGCAAACAATTGCGCTAAGTAATAAGTCATGGGTTGAGTGACCAAATTATCAGTATTATTATTCGTGTGTTTATCCTGCTTTTGTTTTTTAAATCTCCTGGTGGGTTTTGTGTTTTGGAACTCGACCAATGTGGAATGTGAAGATGTGGTCGATGTGGGTGTCAATTTGTGATGAAGTAAGAGGTTCACATACTGAGCTCACTGACTGAAACCTGATTGAGATGCTGCACTTGACAGCCGTGCATGTGACCACACATTTCAAGGTTAATGCACTGAAGAAGTGTCTCTTAAAGTGACTCCACAGACATAAACCAGACCCCCAGGGCTCAGTCACCCTTTCAGCTGAAGCACATTACCGAGAGTAAATATTTACACTCTATTACAACGCAGAGACCTCTCCGACGGCATCAAAGTCTTTTATAGTTAGTGCTCGCTGGGATACGTCTAAATTGATTTGCTCTGAAAGTCTGAATCTGCGGGATTCCCTTGGGTGAAAAGAGTCAGAGGCAGATCCACCCAATCTGATATAACTAAAAGTATGATCCATTTTGGAAGTGGAGTTCCCGTGTGTATGATGCGGCAAATTTCCGTTCCCTACAAGGAATGTTTGCTCCGTTTATGATGTCTTCAGTGGTTGTTTCAAGGTTGTGTGTGCGTGTGTATCTGTGGGTGTGGTGTTATGTGTCTGTTTGTGTGTGTGTGCACCCCACCCTACCTGGGCATCCTCCACAAACCCTACTGAACTGGCTACTCCCTTCACTGACATAAGAGACTGTAAGAGTACTACTAATTGAGCCAAGACTGACACACGATGAGGATACCTGATGGTTAGAGCACACGCCTTGTAAAGCATGAAGTTCGATTTGCAGAATTCCTTAGACAAGTTTCCATACTCCACATGCCTTTGTTCACCTAGCAGAAAGTAGGAACAACGTTGTTAGTCGATTGGCGGATCGCTTTCCAGGGAGTATTAATCCCTCCTCCCCTCACCCACCGTCTCCCAAAAAAGCAGTCACTCAATCAATGACTGTTTGTGGGTCATTGCTGTGCGCAATTGGGTGCCGTGTTTCACCCGCAATATTTACAGGGAATTCACTTTACAGTATATTCTGTGAAGCGCTTTGAGATGTCTTGAAGACCTGACAAGACGCCTTATCAAATGCAAGGATTCTTATCATTCTCTGTTAATTATATGGTCAGGGGAGCACATACAAGGCTTATTCTTATATTTTATATCTTTGCCTTCAAATTCAGTCTCTTTCTTTCACTTTGGATTTTCCCTGGCTCTAACCCTTCCCTTGACATCCCGCCACGATGCCTCATCATTATCTTGCCATTTCAGAGGTCACTGGGTAATGGGGCTAACGGAATCAGTGGCATTGAGCCACCATGCTTCCTAAATGATATCTCTGTGATTGCTCTCTGGCTTTGCGTTCTGAGAAACATTTAAGTTGAATTAAATTTAACTTGTGCTCAAATTAAAGGTCATAATCTTAATGACCGTGCACACTTCTCAATCGCTGTGTGTTCAGCCACTCAACAAAGGTTAATGTGTGTAGGACCTTGCATTGCACAGACAAGCTGTCAGTACAGGGCTGGAATGATTGCTCAATTTCAGCTCTTACTTATTTTTTTCCAGTTCATTGAGCACAAACTAGCTGAATGACAGCTGACGTAGCTAATAGATTTGAGGCAGGATTAATGCGGGGCGCGGGAGCTAGTTTCTGCACAGACTGCCAACGTTGATGAGATCGTGTATCGTTCCTCACTTTTAACATCCTCACGCTCACGCTAACGCAAACAAAAGTAATAAAAAATCCCTGTGGCTTAACTTCCGCCTGCTGAAAGGTTTAAATAGAGACTGGCAGCTTGTAAATAGGATAGAGTTACATAGATTTGCATAGCACGAAAATGGTACGTTCCACTCAACCAGTCTGTGCAGTGTTATACGACACATAATCAAAAAAATTATATTATACTGATTTAATAATAATCTTTAAATTTTTTGGTCATTCGTGACTGTTTGTAAGAACTGCTGTGCGCAATTGGCTGCTGCGTTTCTTTCACAAAATGCACAGTCAATTCAATTTACGGTGTACACCGTGAAGCGCTTTGAGACGTCTCAAAGATGTGAACGGGAGGCATATCAAATGCAAGGATTATTCCTATTAATTTGGGTTTCTATTTATATTCTCGTCAAACTTGTCCCCAGTTCAACCTTCAGAGGTCCTGGAAGTTATCCGGACACGGTAATGATGTCACACTGGATAATTACCAGAAAAACATATTAAATTTGTCAAAATGGGATGGCAGGACTTCAAATTAATGGGATTTATGTGAATTAAACCGGAAAAACTATCTTCCCACAATGATGAATTTGTGTGCGGTTTTAACTGCCGTTGCTTTTTTTTTGAATAACAATTCTGAATATTGACTGTGTGGCTGAATCACGAGTTCAACTAATTTAATAATGACTTTTAAATTGGAAATACCTTCAGCAGACCTCCCCCGGATCGGCTCACAGTGGTATCTAATATCTGAAGTGTCACGTCTAATATCCGAACCGGTTGGATGCCTCACGGTTTCATTAAAAATTGCAGATGCCTATTAGCACAAATTAAAGAGGCAGCCAACTCCAAAATGAACAGCAATTATGAGAATCTCCCCTGATGGCTCAGTTAGAAAATACACCGTCCAGTGCACAGCTGAGCCATGCAGATCAGGAATTTTCGACGTTCAATCCCCAGACTCCAATAAATTAGAAGAAATCAGATGGGGCAGCTCCAGTGGGAGTTATAACGTGTCTCAGTGGCCCTGAGCTGGGGAAGGGAAGTGGTGGTGGTGGGGGGGGGGGGGGGGGGGGGAGAGAGAGCGGACTGAAGAAAACTATCAGTTGCTTCTGATTGTTACCAGAAACCTATTTATGAATTGTGCCCAATGGAGCGTTTTACAGAACTAAAAGCCGCACAAACTATTATATTCTTCCATCCCCTACAAACTACGCAGTTAACCCAATATAATCTGCAAAGCGCTTGAGATGTCCCAATGAAGTGATAAGGCGCCATCTCTAATGATAATAATCCTTGCATTTGATATAGCGCCTTATGTATTCAAGAAGTCCCAAAGCACTTCGTAGAATATGCTGTAAAGTTAATCAATTGACTGTATATTTTCTGGGAGAAACGCAGCAGCCAATTGAGCACAGCAGTGTCCCACAAACAGTAGTGGATGGAGTGACCAGAATTGTTATTATTATTAAATCTTTTTGATTAATTTTATTAATCTTTTATTTCACATTGACTTATTCCAGTATTGTATATCGACTTGTGACGTGAAAGGCGCGATACAATTGTACTTTTGTTGTTGTTGTTGTGTAAATAACCAATTCCATTGACTTGACTATATTTTGTGGCCGAAATGCAAGGATTATTATTATTAATGTTTTGAATTGTTTTGTTTCATTTCAGTTAACGCAGAAATGCGGTTTCATTTCTATTTGAACGGCAAATGTAAAAGATTGGTGAAAGATAAATCTCTTTATATCTTTTTAATGAAATCTAATATGACTTACTCCGATAATGCAGGAACAACACAATGTAATTTTTCAATGGGAAAATTCCCCAAATCTGGTTTTATTTGAACGGTTGGTAGGAAGGCTTCCTCAAGCGAGTAATAAATTGAAAGCTTCCCTGAGGGGTATTGCAACAAACCTGTGTCTAAGATGCCATATTACAATAATAATCCTTGCATTTGATTTAGAGCCTTATTAGTGTTAAAATGTTTCATATTGTTTCGCAGAGTCTGCAGTGAAGTGTGGTGTGTTTATTTGTAGGGAGAAATGCCCTTCTCCTTTTGAGCAGAGGGTGGGAACTTTAACATCCACCTGAGTAAGCGGTCAGGATCTCGGGTTTAACTTCTGACCCTCTGACAATGCAGCGAAGCTGCTGGCAATGCTTTGGTTTCTTGAAACGCCACTACACTAAACGCAAGGCTTCTTATTGCTGTCGTGTTTTGTTGATGGCAGAGGTGGATGTCTGCTTGTGACCACACCTGCTGAACTTGTCTGCGTGGGTCAGTCGAATGGTTTAGCATTCTGAGGCCTGCGGGGGGCCTCCCGGTGACACGGCTGACAGTGTGAGTGTTGGCAGCTATTCACTTGGTTGTGGGGATCGATCACATCCTCGCTTGATGTCCACTAATGTGCTTTGTGGCACAAGTTTCTAGATTACAATAAGCAATAAGGACACCAGCCCAGGGGGCCTGCCTTCACAGCCCATAGACTTAGATTTCTCCTTCCATAACTCAGTATTTTTTGCCAATCATCACCCATATCTATTGGTAATCACGCAAAAAAAAAAAGAATTTAAAGGCATTCTTTAAAGGCTTCTTGCTATGCTCAATTGGCTGTCGTGTTTCGCCCATAAATATACAGTCAATTCAATTTACAGTACAGTATATTCTGTGAAGCTCTTTGAGACGTCTGGGAGACATGAATAGCGCTATTTCAAATGGAAGGATTATGATTAACATTAGTATTCTTCTCCCACAAGATATACAGTCAGTTCATTTAAGAAGTGTATTCTGTGAAGCGTTTTGAGACGTCTTGAAGATATGATAAAACACTGTATCAAATGCAAAGATTATTATTATACTGTATTCATTTATTTTGTGATTTCCTCTGCCTTTTCAGTCGTTTTCTCTGAAGATGAAAAGCAGCAGCTGCGAAAGTTTGCCAACAAAGATTATCCATTAGAAAAGAAGTCGAGGAGTCAAGTTTACCTCAGCCTGGTCGACATAATCCTTGCTTATGCTTACGAAGTCCGCTGTACAGAAGGGGAGATTAATGTAAGTTTCCTTTTTAGCCGTGGAGTTGAGTAACTGGCAAGACGCAATGATCCTCTGGCTTGGTAATCTTGCTGTTGCTGAAAAGTGGAGCAATCTGCAGCTTTTGACACCCGAGTTCATGGATCAGCAAATTCTAGGTCAAGCGTAGCACGAGCCTGGTATGTAACACTGCCTGAGGGAACCGACGCTCTTTTGGAAACAGCCCCATTTGTACTGTGAGCCGGATTGCACTCACAGGAACCCACTGAGACAAAGCTCCTCCTGTGTACAGTTGCTTTCATGGCGAGATCCTTGGCTTCATGTCCCGACTCCCTTGCCTTCCGGGTCGATTGAGGGAGGGAGGGAAGGTGGGAGGTACGGAGCCAAACCTTATGACCCAGGGAACAATAGGAATGCGCTGCCCGACTTTGCTTGAGAGTTGAATTGCTGACTGAACAGTGAGAAAAGATAACTTTTGGTTACAGTACACGGTTGTTGATTGTTTAAGGCATTTTGGACCTCCGCCAAGCTAGTATAAAGAGTGAGAATTTATCCTTATTGACTTGACTAACGAACGAGAAAGAAACAAGAATAAATTGGACACTTCAATCCACGGCTGTTTGTGGGACACTGCTATGTGCAACTGGCTACCGGGTTTCACCCACAAATTCACTTTGCAGTATATTCTCTGAAGCGCTTTGAGACGTCTAGAAGACGTGATAAGGTGCTGTATCAAATGCAAAGATTATTAGTATTATTCTATAGTCCAGCAGTTAAAAGCTCTTGTTATTTCAATACAACAGCCGTGAAGTGAGAGGGGCCAGTTTTGTATGTGGATTGGAATTTTAGTAGATCTGCCTATAGCTTCACAGGTTTTACCTTTCATAATATAAATAAATGAAGATGAATATGTTTTTTCATATGAAGTTTCTGATGAATTTTAACTTCAATTGTATTTTACAGACTGAATCCCCATGGAACATTCGAAAACTGAGTGCCACTCTTTGTTGGCTCGAAGTGAGTAAGGTGTCTTTTTTTAATGCTACTCACCTTATTAACAATAATAATCCGTCCCAAAAAAACACAATGATAAAAATTATTTCAATCCACGGTTGTTTGTGGGGCCACTGCTGTGCACAATTGTTTCCCGCCTTTCGCCCACAAATATACAGTCAATTAACTTTACAGTACATTCTGTGAAGCACTTTGAGACATCGATAAGACGTGAAAAGCGCTATATCAAATGCAAGGATTATTATTATTATTATTATCTTTGTATTTGTGGAATCCTGTAGCTCAGTGGTTAAAGCACCAGCATTGCAAGCGAGAGACCTGGGTTTCTCGGCAGGGAAAAAGTTGGGCAAGTTTCTCGGCAGGGAAAAAGTTGGGCAAGTTTCCTTACTCCACACACCTCTGTTTACCCAGCAGTATGTAGGTTAATTAGTTGATTGGTGGATCGCTTTTCCGGGGATAATAATTCCTTCCAAAAAAGATAATAATAGTAATAAATTGGTCACTCAATCCATGACTGTTTGTGGGACACTCCTTGTGTAGTTAGCTGCCGTGTTTCGCTCAAAAAATATACAGTCAATTCACTTTACAGTATATTCTGTGAAGTGCTTTGAGACGTTGCGAGGATATAACAAGGCGCTATATCAAATGCAAGAATTATTATTATGGAGCGTCTTATCACATTGTTGAGACATCTCAAAAGTGCTTCACAGAACATACTGTCCTGCGAACGGGCTTTCAGCCTCTCTACCCCACACTCTGGAACTCCATTCCACAGTCCCTTCGCCTCACTCCCTCCCTCAACTCCTTCAAGGCCGGTCTCAAGACCCTCCTCTTTGACCATGCCTTCTGCTGTCCTCCCAACTCTCTCCCATCCCTCCTAACTCGCCTACTCCTCTCCTCTAGCCTGCCCCTCTCTCTTGCTCGGGCCCCGACCCGACTGTTCAGCGCCTTGGGATGTCCTGCCGACGTGAAAGGCGCTCTATAAATGTAATTTTGTTGTTGTTGATGATGTTGGGATGTCCTCCTGACATGATAGGTGCTATACAAATGTAATTTTGTTGTTGTGAATTAATTGATTATATATTTTGTGAGCGAAACCTAGGCAGCCAATCGTGCACAGCAGTGCCTCATAAACAGTCATGGAGTGAGTGACCAAATTATTACTATTAAATCTTTACCACTGATTTAATTCCAGCTTTTATTTCTCATGGATTTATTCCAGCTTTACACATCGACTTGTGTAAATAACCCATTCCATTAACTTCGCTACAACCATAAACAAATTAAATGTTGTTGCCAAATCAGGAACTGAGCTACAAGTAGTACCGACATTGTTAATTGCTCCATCGGAGGAGAACTGCATTGGAGAGTGAAGCTGATTTGGTGGGATTTATTGATTGACTTGAGTAACAGGTATTAATTACCTCCTTTGCTGTTGGGAAGAGCGCCAGCCGATCGTGCTTCATTGCTGAATATTTAGTATGGTTTCGGCAAAATGGTTTTTGTTTTGTTTGACTTTGCAGACGTACCGTTCTCTTCAGGAAATGCTCGTGTCATTCAGTAGAAGAGTCCTGTGTTATCCGCTCTACAGACATTTCCAGTTGGCCCTAAAAGCCATTGACGACACGGCCTTGATATTTCAATTAGGTGAGAAACCTGTTAAAGGGAGCCGACAATTTATTTCCGTAACTGACTTAACGGGTATTCAGTTCAGTAATTAAAAACTCTTATTAGTTCAACACGTTAAACTGTGCTGCGCCGGGCTGACGTGGCATTTAATCGCTGTCTTCATAAGACCTGGGGAGGGCAAAACTTCAGAGCTATCCTGTAATATTTAAGAGCCTGATGTACGAAGAGTGAGTTTAGCGTTGATGATATACTCTCAACAGGAATAAAAGAAATAACTTGAAATGGGTTTGAATCAATGTGTGTCAGCCTGGCTCAGGACTCTTGCCTGGGAGTCAGAAGGTTGCAGGTTCAACCCCACTTTGATCTCATAGTCTACGCTGACCCTCCATTGTACTGCTGGTGGAGGTGCCATCTTTCAAATGAGGCATTAAAACTAGGTCCTGGCTGCCTGTTCAGTTGATCTTTTGAGATTTCTTGGCACTATTGAGCTTCTGCTGGTGTGAAAAGCGCTATACAAATGTAATTTTGTTGTTGTTCTGGCCTACAATCTCCCAGATAAGAATTGATCATTCACTTCATGGCTGTGCTTCACAGAATGTACTGTAAAGTGAATTGACTGTATATTTGTGGGCGAAACAGGGCAGTCAATTGTACACAAGTGTCCCACAAAGAGTTGTGGTTTGAAATGACCCATTCATTATTATTTTTTGAGGGGTTATTATCAGGAATGTGGAGTAAGGAAACTTGCCCAAGATTTCACCCTGCCTAGAATCGAACCCAGGTCTCTCGCTTGCAAGGCGAGTGCTCCAACCACTGAGCTACAGGATTCCACACAATAAGTTTGCCTACACTTTACAGTAAATCCTGTGAAGCGCTTTGAGATAATTCAATGGCACGATAAGGCGTGAGGCAGAAGGTTGTGGGTTCAAGCGGGTGTTAAATTGGCTGAATTTTTGAAAAGAGAAATTATATCTTTCTGGTATCCTGGCTGACAATTCTAAACATAAAAGTGGTCATTGAGATTGCGGCTGTTTGTAGGACATTGTGCAGAATGGTTGCTTTGTTTGCCCACAAACTTCATTCACTGTGTTAAAATACTTGTGAGGTTGTTTGTGACTTATTTTATAGTAATAATCCTTGCATTTGATTTAGCGCTTTATTACATCGTTGAGACGCCTCAAAGCGCACCGCAGAATTTACTGTAAAGTGGATTGACTGTATTTTGTAGGCGAAACGCGACAGTTAAATAAATGTGGTTCACAGTAAGCGCTTTAAAAATACAAGTTCTTAATTCTATTCAGTTGGTAACTGATAGTGTGTTTGCCTGAGCCATTTTAAGCAAAGCTCAATCCATTCCAGATGATCAACAACAACTTGCATTTACACAGCACCCCTCACGTAGGGGAACAGAATTAGTGTCCCAGAGCATTAAGATCAACTGCGTTTTGAGTAGGAAGTGCAGTTTATGGGTCAAACAAAGTGTAGAGAAGCACCCTGTGTTGGCAGAGCAAAATATCCAATCAACTCACTTCACAATATATTCTGTCAAGCGCTTTGAGACGTCTCGATGACATGATCAGGCGTGATATCAAATGCAAGGATTATTATTATAAGAAGTCGATTAATCAATTTGTTCATAAGTTCAACCTTATGATATAAAGATGAAAGGCTGAATTCACTTCAGATCTTTTATGTGTATATTGCTGTATAATAAAGCAGCAATGTATACATAATTTTTTTAAATGAAATAAAGCTGCTTGATGAAACAATTTATGTAACGACTGTATGGGTAGATAACATAGTGTTTTGTTTTGGCTGCGTTTTCAGTACAATGTCTTAAGGATGTGGTTGTAGATTTGCTTCTTGCATACTCTACTTGGGAATATCTTTCTGGCAGATTTCCTGGAGGAAATCATGTCCATATGTTAATTCCTTCCTCTCGGTGTTTGAAAACGTGTTTGCTTTCAAAGGGCTTCGAAGAGAAATCCTACAAATGAACCCCAGACGTCATTCCACGTCAAAGTTCCATGACAGCTTCTCCACTGACGCTCCAATCCTGTGTTCCCTTTTCTCTCCCTTTTGTGCTTTTCCTTTGCAACCGACTGTCAAGTAAGATAACAAGTAAACAACAATACTTGCGTTTCTCACCGGGAGGATGTCTCGCCTCGCTCCTGAACAATCTGCTCTTCAACCGTGCCCAACGATCACCTCCTCTTTCTTCCTGGCTCAAAGCCAGAGTCTTTAGCTCTCTGAAACCCTACCCCGATGTGAAGGCTGTTATATGAATGCAAGGTGTTATTGTCTCAAAGCACTTCACAAGATTTACTGTAACAGCGCGGGGACTCAATCTTGTCAGCACAATACCGAAGGACAGTTTTTAATGGGAACAGAATTAGGGTCGCAAGTTTCGAACGTATTCATTGATTGGGAATTGTTTTGTTATTGTTTTGGACTCCCCAGTTTACCACACACCCTCATCTTTTGCCTGCACCTAATGCATAATTGAGCGAGCAAAATAGCGTTTGCCACTTTTTCATTGCTTTTCAGCTCTGTCTTGCATTGTTGCTGTCTCATTAAAGAGAAAAGTAGCACTTAAAATCTCAGCCCACACCCTTTCCTGGATTGATCCATTCTTTCTGCTCTTTTTGTCTCTATCCCAACCGTACTCAGAAACTCAGGAGAATCTTGAAAATCCATCGTTCATCACTGATGCAGACTTACATAATATATCAATTGACTAGTTCAGTACGCCTAAACAAGCTAAATTGCCTGTAAAACGTAATCTTCCCCCTCATAAAGTGCACCCTGGCTTTTCATTAATTATGTTCACTGTAGAACTATCCCCAAATTGTCACTTGCAATTCCGTTAAGTGGAGGGTTTTTTTTGCTCTTCCCGATGACAAGCTAAACCGCCAGAAATTCCCAAGATTGTGCCTTTGTCTTTATTAAAAATTGAAAACCAGATTAACTACTTTCCCTTAGGGGGGGAGGGAGGCAGTGACATGAAGCTTTCTGATGAATTTCCCCAAGTTCCTCATTTACTTGAGCCTGGCGATCTGACAGGAAGGATAAGTATCACAGACAATGGCACTCGTGCTGATAGCTATTATATGGGAGGGTGGCTGAGATAATGCAGACTTTCTATCCTAAAAAAAATCAAGTTGGCGCGCTTAGCTAATTAGTATTGACAGCCAAGTGCAAGCAACGGATATTATATGGGTGGGGGAGGAGGTTCTTTGTTGGAAATATTTTAAAACAAAATGACTTTTTTTTAAAAAATAGGGTTAATTAAAAAAGAGACACTGCACGTCAATTAGGTTTAGCTCACCAGCTGAATATAATGCTGCAGGCTGGAGATGTGTGGAGTGAATGTGCTAATGCTCTCTCTCATACTCTCTCTCTCTCTCTCTTCAGTGTTTAATTGTCAACAAATAAAGTAACAAAGCAAAACTATATATATTTTTTTAAAAACACAAGGCTAAATTGTTTCCATGAAGCCATCAAATCACATTTGGCTACACTGTGGAGTCCCGTAACTCAGTGGTTTAGAGCACTGGCCTCGCAAGCGAGAGACCTGGGTTAAATTCCTGGGCAAGGCAAAATGTTGGAGTAAGGTTTCTTACTCCACACTTCTCTATTTACCGAGCAGTGAGTATGAACCTGTTTTTAATCGAATCCGGGGGTAACAATTCCTTAAAAAATAACTAATTTGGTCACTTCAATGCACGACAGTTTGTGAGACACTGCAATTGGCTGCCGTGTTTCGCCCACAAAATATAGTCAATTCAATTTACAGCATATTTTGTGAAGAGCTTTTTGGCATCTCGAAGACGTGATAAGGTGCTATATCAAATGCAAAGTTTATTTTTATTATTATGAGTATTGCTATTTGTATGCGAAATATGCTTTCAAGTTCAGTGCTGTCCCTGCCAATTGAGTTGTCCTTAGGGCAAGATGTAGTAAGATGTTGAAGTCTTCATCTGCACATAGCTCCCGTTCACAGTTGTGCAACATTACAAGGACGCTGACGACTCAAGGGTTAACTAATGATAATAATAAATCCACAAAATATACAGTCACTCCACTTTACAGTATATTCTCACAACGTCTCACAAATGTTGTGATAAGGAGCTATATCCAATGTAAGGATTATTATTGTTAACTAATGATCTAATGTAATCAATCGATGAGTAATTGCCAATAATCGGCTATACTTTTGTGACTGTTAACAGAATTTTAGCATCCCAGTTTGTATAGTATTTTTCTGTATTGAGTTCTATCCCCCCCCACCCCCCCTCCTTTAATTAAAACGTTAATACTTTTGTTCAGAGTCAAAGACGAGCACCGTTACAACACTTAAGCTGTTTGTTCAAAATTATGAGATTGGCCATGATTACAGTCAAGTGTTCTGTGAGGCCTGGAGTACTAGACTTCTGTCCCAACAACTCATCACATTGGCAGGTTGAAAGCTGTGTTGCCAATTTAACATTGGCACGCCTTGTTTGATACAAGGACATTTTTTGCACAAAATCCCATCTAAAAGTCTCAGAGATCACAGGAGACTTAGCAGAGATGTGGCTTGTGTACTGAGTATTTGTTGGTGAACATGGAAACCAATTTGCATACGTTAGCGTCCCACAGACAACACTGAAGTGAATGACCTTATTATAGCGGGAGGATTGTTAGCCAGGACACTTTCTCTTTAACAATAGTGCAGCCGCTCTTTAATGCCCACTTGAACAAGCATAAAAGGGAATTCAGTTTAGTGTCTCTTTTCGTCCATGCGGAACACCCCTCAGGCTTGTATTGGAGCTTCAGCTTGAACCCATAAGCTTGTAACTTAGCGGTGAGAAGGCTTATTAATCGAGCCGGGCTGATACCTAACATGGAGTGCACAAAACCGGTGTTCTCGGAATAAACATTGTGGTTTCTGCAGGGGATTTGCCAAAGTGCAATTCACAAGCGGTTAATATTGTAATGCGTTCAGAACCAGTGCATCAGATTACACATTATCTAGAGTCACCTGAGAGTATTGAGTCCAGCGTCGTCTCTTCCAAGTCTGCATTATTCTTTATAGCTTTGTGGCTTTTCTCCCTTCCCCCGAAGGCATTGAAAACTAAGATTCAGAGGCTAGAATTGTCATCAAAGCGAGAAGGGCTATGCTAGAGAAGGATTGCTTTGTTGGCTGCACAACACCTTGACTGCCATGGTGCTGAAGTAAAGTGACGGCAAGGAAATTAAAACTCCTCCAGCGACCAGATCACAAGCCCGATTTCTAAACCAGTTCGAAAGCTGCCTCTTATGTTTACATCCGATGAATTTCATAGGCCAGAACTATGAACCAAACCCTGTTCTTGCATATACAATAATAATAATCATCATCCGTACATTTGACATAATGCTTTATCACGTCTTGTGAGACTTCTCAAAGCGCTTCACACAATATACTGTAAAGTGAATCGACTGTATATTTAGTTGGGCAGCTAATTGCGCACAGCAGTGTCTAACAAACTAAGTAGATTAAAGTGACCAACTTCATTACCATTATTATATAGTCCTTTCCAGCGTAACTTTTCAAGTGCTTGGTTAATGATGCTTGCTCTAGATTTTGGTTTGAAAGAAATTTGATGATAGAGGTGTGTGGGGGTGGGGGAGGATGTAGTGTGGGTAGAATATTTATTAGGGGTTTTCTGAAATATTTATCCTTTTCTGCTTCTTTATAAACCTAGGTAAGCCTGCTGTACTCAAGTGCCTCCTGGGCATCCATGAGATCTTCAGAGAGAATGACCCTGCGTACATCCTTAATGATCTGTACATAACAGACTACTGCATTTGGATTCAGAGAACCAAGTGAGTCTTGTGCCTGCCCACACGATGGGAAAAGCAAACACACATTTGCTGGATAGAAACCCGCAGCAGATCAATCAGGACTTGGAAGGGTAGAATATCTTAAGCCTTCACCAGAAGTAAACCTTTTTCAGGAGTGGGATGGAGAAGACAGTTGCAGAGCAACAGGCTGGACTGAACAGGATAAGGGAGAGGAAGTGATAAGTGATTAGCGAGTGACATTAGGAAGAGTAGTTCCCAACTATAGCCTTTCCTGATTCACAGTTATAGGCCAGTTATAGCCCCCCACACACACACACACACCCATCTTGTAGCTCAGTAGTTAGAGCACTCGCATTACAAGCGTGAGACCTATGTTTGAATCCAAGCAGATCATGGCGAAACCTTGGGCAAGTTTCCTTATTCCATACGCCTAATAATAATCCGTCCAAAAACAAACACAATAATAAAAATGGGCCATTTCCATCCACGACTGTTTGTGGGACGCTGCTGTGCGCAATTGGCTGCCGTGTTTCGCCCACAAATGTACAGTCAAATCACTTCACAGTATATTCTGTGAAGCGCTTTGAGACGTCGATAAGATATGAAAGCGCTATATCAAATGCAAGAATTATTATTATCTTGTTTTGTTCAGAAGCTTTCGGTTCACAGGCCTGAACATCAAGTCTGAACACTTTCAAACCTCTTTCCCCTCGCCTTTTGTTACCAGTGAAATCTCGCACCCAGTTATTGCCTGGGTTTCGCCCTTGTTTCCCAAATTTAGCGCCAGACAAAACAATCTGTTAACGTCCGTATGATATAGGGCATTCATGATCCACACTCAGTCTCGCCTGTCTGGGGGGGAAACCACAACTTAAAAGTAGCAAATTCAACGCACAAAGATGACGGGAAGGTGAACGGGAACCAGCTATGACACGCAGGGACAGGGAATTGAAGACATTGCTGTGTGTGAAGCAAGCTTTACCCCCGAAAGATTTCATTTTCCTTTCGGCTGCTGATTAGCCTGCTTGGGCTTTTGTACGTGATTATAGCAGTGTCGTTTCCCCGTTTTTCCTTCCTGACGACCGACTGGTGTTCAGCAATAAGGGAACAAGTTGCCACACAGGGGCAACTCCGTACCCTGCGGTAAATTTGTGTCGTACCTTGCATAAATCTTTTTCTATTTGCATACCTCCATGGGGTTGCTAGGTGACAGCAGTGAGCCAAATTGAATATGCATAAGGGGGAAGTTAAGTGGCTGCCAAAATATGTCGTCCCACATTTATACCTGCATCAAATCAACCGCAGATCTTTTACAAATGTGCTTTTTCTACTCAATGGGCAAGTGCTTTTTTGTCTTTAAAAAAGAAACCTTTGTCTTCCGTGGCAATTATATTTGCAGTTGGGAGGAAGGTGCAGATAGAACGGGGGGATAAAAACCTTCACGAAATGTGATACGCAAATGAGATCCCTCTGTTGCTGGGGGTTTTTTGCATCCTGGGCAAGCAGCAAAGTGCCTCCTCCCCTTCCCAAATATCGCGTGTTATTTGCAATCTCAGTAAAAGGCATGCGTTTGCTTTTAAGCGGAAACATAACTGTGACTTTTAATGACTTTGAAGATGTGGCGTGTGAACCAGTCTGCAGTCTAGGCTTGTCATACATACCCTTGCTGTCTTGTCAGGTTGAAGTGCCTTTGTATTGCAGGGTGAACACAATGACAGCTTTTGCCAAAAGAGAAAAGAAGCGTCTTATCAAATGACTTGCAAATAACGTGGAGCTTCTTCGGTTTAAGGCAGGGAGCAGATGGAAGTCTCATTTTGTCTTCTGAGGGAGAGAAATGAAAGCCTAACATTTGATGGTTACCTTGTAACTGTTTCCGAGCAGGAATCTAGTCTGTGTTAAGTGCGCTAAGGTAGCAGGATTGTTTTCATCGCTGTGTGTTTTAGAGCCTTTGTCAATGCTAATAATAGCTCTTAGCACTGCGAGCGACGCGCAATTAATTGTACAGCACTTTTTTTACACAGATTTGAATTATAAATGATACTGTCTTCTTAACCGCCATTATTACAATAAAAATAATCCTTGCATTTGATATAGCGCTTTTCACTTCTTCAAGATGTTCAAAGCGCTTCACGGAGAATACTGTAAAGTGGAATAATTGTATGTTTGTAGGCAAACCGTGTGTGGAAGCCTCATCTCGTAAGGATCTCACAGGCAAGGTCGTGAATACCCTTATATTAATAATATTAATTATTATTAATATTCCTTGCACTTGATATGGCGCCTTATCGTGTCTTCGAGACGTCTTGTCTAGCTAACATGGTTGCCGATGTTTAACATGGTTTCCACAATCTCAAAGTGCTTCACAGAATATATTGTAAAGTGAATTGACTGGATATTTGTGGACGAAACGTGGCAGCAATTTGCACACTGCAGAGTCCCACAAACAGTTTACTCTTTGGAGTCCATTTGCTTTGTGGATAAGAAAAATGCTGATCCCCCACCCTCCCTTTTCACCATGACTCCCACTGCCAGGTTTCGCCCACAAAATATACAGGCATTTCATTTTCCAGTATATTTTGTGAAGCGCTTTGAGATGTCCCGAAGACGTGATAAAATGGAAGGCTTATTATTAGCATATAATTACAAAGGGTTAATGATTCAGGTGTCTCCTCACACACACCCCCGGTACATGTCACTCAGTTCACTTAGAGTACAACTGCCAAAATAAGTCTGTATTGATTAGTGTAAGCTACTCGCCAAATGTATTGCATATAAATCAACAATCTGCACAGCTCCTAGGGGAAGCTGTTAATCTTGTCTGCACTAATACGTCTAGTAGTTGCCAATATCTACTCACTGCTACCTCTTTAGTTCAGTTTGACATAATCATTCATTTAAAGAGGAACGGCCTTCACCTTTATTATCAAAATGGATTTAAAGAGCGACCATAAATCGGTGCTCGAAAACTGAACGCTGTCCAAATCTGTTCAAACTCTGGCCTCGGTTCATTATGTGGGCAAAGATTAAGATTGTAAATGTATTGGGAATGTAGTGGTGGATTTCACGGATCATTTTGCACTTTGCAATTCTCCCGTGGATTTTACTTTCAGTGTCGCCAAAGAGGAAGGTCTTGAGACGAGGGAGAGGGCGAGGTGGAGGAATTTGGGGATGTTCCGGAGGGCACTAAGCCATCAGCCGTTAATATAATACAGTATAATAATAGTAATCCTTGCATTTGATATAGTGCTTTAGCACGCCTTCGAGACGTCTCAACGCGCTTCACGGAATATACTGTAAAGTGAATTGACTGTATATTTTGTGGGTGAAACACTGCAGCCAATTGTGCACAGCAGCGTCCCACAAACAGTCGTGGGTTGAGTGACCCAACTTA
The DNA here is from genome assembly GCA_035084275.1 of Hydrolagus colliei. Taxonomy (NCBI): domain Eukaryota; kingdom Metazoa; phylum Chordata; class Chondrichthyes; order Chimaeriformes; family Chimaeridae; genus Hydrolagus; species Hydrolagus colliei. The sequence goes on from CM068753.1 coordinate 11,995,395, forward strand.
TATTATTAAGCATGACCTGCTTTTACTTAGATTCATAGATACAGGAGTAGATTATTCAGCCCCTCGAACCTGCTTTGTCATTTTAGAAAACCATGGTTGATTGATACCTCAAGTACAGTTACTTGCCCTTGCCCCATGTCCCTTAATAACCTGACCAAACAGTTATTTATCTACCTCCATATTTTGTCTGGGCTCAGATTATGGTTGGCTCTCTATTATTGGCAGATGGTTTGCCTCTCAGATCAAATCAATTTCTTGCTTGAGCCCGTTCCAGTTGGCCTGGCCGTACACAGTGAAAACTTTTCATTTAGCGTTCCTTTCAAGGTGCCAACAAAAGACCGTTTTGATCCAGATTAGATGGAGAGATGGATAAGCGAGTACAAATGCCACCCACGTCTCTTCTAGCAAATTTAGCGCTATTGTGGAGCTCTCTCTCTTTCTCTCTTTCTCTCTCTCCGTCCAGCCATCAACCTTTCACTCTGACGGAAGGGGGATCGCTAACAGCCCGACCCTTCAGACTAACCTAATCTCTGTTGGAAACTGTACAAATAAAATGTAACTAGATATAGTTAGTGTTGGCCGGAGGGGGTTGGTGGGGAGGGCTAGCATAAGTACCACATCTAATGTTGCGTTTAGTATTCTGAACAGAAGGCCTGACTGGTATGCTAATGTGTTGATACTGACATGCCAGTCTGCTGTGTGAGCTGTTTATAGGAGGGTGAGAATAGGCAAGCAGACAGGAGACTGCGCAGTTTCACCTCTACCTTCCCGATAGCGTGTTTAATTATTAAAGGGTATCCCACACCTGCTTAGTGCTAATCACAGCTGGAGAGCTTGGGTTTAAGACTGGAAATGACTAGTCCACAAGCCTGCACTCCCATCAGCCTTTTTTTTTAAAACAGAGCTTTGAGACGTTCTCCCAACATGAAAGGTGTTAAGCAAAGCATGAATTGTTGTGGCTACCACACTTTTGTCAGAGCCTATGGGGTGTAAGGTTGTCCCTGAGGTAAATTGCAGAGTATAATTTGGAAATGCATTAGTTATTAAACAATAATAATAATAATCCTTTCATTTGAAGTAGTGTTTTTCTGATCGGGGTGGCATCAAAGCATTTCACAGGATATACTGTTAGGTGTAAGGATTGTGTATTTTGTAAGCCAATTTGCACACAGCAATGTCCCACAAACAGCCATGTAGTGAGTTGACTAATTTTAACTGAAGATTGTTGGCCTGGACACTTGGAGAGAAACACCCTTCTCTTTTTGAATAGTACCACTGTTCTTTAACGAATATCTTTAACGTCCAGTTGAACAGGCACAGCGGGACTTTGGTTTTAATGTCTTACCTGGAGGACAGTCCCTCAACAATGCAATGCTTCCCGGCAACCTCAATGAAGTGTCAAACTTGAGTTTGAAGCCACGATGTGACTCGCAGCCAAGAGTGCTGCTGACTTGAGTCATCAGTTTGGGATTGAGGAGAGTTTAGCAACTAATGACAATAGTGGATTCTTTCATATTGATAGCTATTGAATGGCACACTTCAAAGCTACTGTAATGTAAGTAATTGTTTAACTGTTCCCCTTTGGCTTTGAATCATGTCTGTGAAATGGCATTACATGGCATTACATGTAGCTCAGTGGTTAGAGCACTCACCTCACAAGCATGAGACCTGTGTTTCGAAGGTCAGGGCGAAACCTTGGGCAGGTTTCCTTACTCCACATGCCTAATAATAATCCCTCAAAAAAACAATCATAAGAATAATAATAAATTGGTCATTTCAATCCACGACTGCTCGTGGGACACTGCTGTGTGTAATTGACTGCCGCGTTTCGCCCACAAATATACAGTCAATTCACTTTACAGTATATTCCATGAAGCGCTATATCAAATGCAAGGATTATTATTATCTGGGTCACTCTCATGATTTGATTTGCATCTTATTTAAAGTAAACAGATTTTGGGGGTTTATGTTTTCTGGGCAAGGGTGATGGAGAGGCCACAGCATTGTACTTTATTTTGTACCGTCAAAGATCTCAAAACAAACTGTGGAACAATTAGAAATTGTTATTTTACCTTTTTCCAATAGCCTCTATTTGTCAGCAACAGCCTGAGGTGATGTATCCGGTGTGTTCAGAAGCACATCAGGATTGTATGCTATTCAAAATATCCGCCAGGCAGCATCATCCTCCTGCCTCTCATCGCCCACCACCACCACCCCTTTCCGTCCCCTTCACCCTCCCCGTCATCAGTTCTTACCTCAACCCCCTTCCTACACTCCTTCTCTCCCGTCTCTCCTTCCTCCCTCTCACGCACTCTCACCTCAATGAAGCCCACCACCTGCTGCCTCAACCCCCTCCCTACCAACCTTACTGCTCACCCAGCTCCCCCTCCTCTGCCCACCGCTGGCTGACATCATCAACCAGTCCCTTTCCATAGGATCAGTCCCTGCCACCCTCAAAACTGCTGCCATCAGCCCACTCCTTAAAAAAACCTTCCCTTGATCCCTCAAACCCCAGCCACTACCGCCCTATCTCTAACCTGCCCTTCCTTTCCAAAGCACTCGAATGCGTTGTTGCAAATCAACTCCGCTCCCACCTCTCCTCCTACTCCTTCTTCGAACGCTTCCAGTCCGGTTTCCACCCTGCTCACAGTACAGAGATTACGCTTGTGAAAGTCACAAGCAACGTCCTCTCTATCTGTGACCAGGACTCCCTCTGCCTCCTTATCCTCCTGGATCTGTCGGCTGCATTCGACACAGTCGATCACGCCATCCTCCTCCACCGCCTGTCCTCTGTCATCCACCTCAGTGGTACCGCACTCGCCTGGTTCAATTCCTACCTCACAAACCGCCAGCAGTATATCTCCATGAACGGCTTTTCCTCCCGCACTCACCCGGTCATTGACTACATTACTGTTTGTGGGATATTGCAGTGCGCAAATTAGCTGCTGCTGGATTTACCTACAAAGTCGTGCCTTGGGGATTTTTACTGTCCACCTCAATAGAAGGATTCAACCTGAATCTAACGTCGCAGCTGAAGAACGGTTCCAACCACCACCAACACTGGGCTGAGGAGTCAGGTCTGTGACTGGGAACTGGAACCCTGGCTTTGAATCTGCAATCCTGCCCGAGAGTCGAGAGCTACCAACTGATCCAGGCCCACCTGAGTTGGGGTGGGGGGGAGACTCATGGAGCTGCCCCCTTCTGTATAACTCATTTGTTCAAAGGAAGGAACTACTTCCTCTGAGCAGGAAGGGACATGTATTGGTTGACCCTGGTGAGCTTAGGATCATAAATCAGTTTTAGACAACAGCAGAGTGTTAACCCCTTCCCTGCCCCCAGTCAGGTCGGTCTCAGTCTGACCCACCAAGCTGGTAATCGGGGGAAAATGTCATTTGCGTTGTTGGCAAAAAGCGGCTGTGTTTCTGACGATGGAAAAAAAACAATCCTTACATTTGATATAGCTGCTTACCACGTCTTTGAGACGTCTCTACGTGCTTCACAGAATGTACTGTAAAATGAATTAATCGAGTGTATTCTGTGGGTGATGCGCAGCAGCCAATTAAGCGCGGCAGTGCCCCCCACACACAGTGGTGGATTGAGTGACCAAGTGTGTTTGCGGTCATGTAACTTGCTGGCGGCATTATGATAACAATATTCCTTGCATTTTTTCACTTCAGTTAGATGGGGAGGGGGTGGGAATGGCACTCGTGAGGCCACTCAACCCAGCCGAGTTTGGGTTCTCCTGATCCAAACTGAATGGATCTTGCGTAAGTTGCAAGGAAGGTGGCCTTTGTAACAGTGAGTGGTGATTGTAATCTGTGGCCAGGACTTTAAAGCTGGAATGAAGTCTGTGAGACCAAAGGAGTGAGTAGATTCAAAGCGTTCTTCCCCATTTCTGTTGGTTTCGTCAATTAATCCCACACCAGTCAGGTCAGTCGCTGCAGTGGGGTTGATGACATAGGCTAGGTTTTGTTTCTACAGTGCTCCAGTGGCTGTCTTTTCATCTGGCTGTTAACTACTGAAATCTGATCTCAGGTTTTTACAACATAATTACTGTCTGGTCCGTAGCCAGCAGGGAGTTGTTGGTTCATTGTAGAGGGTGCGAAGCTCCTTAAATAAACAGAGGATTAATTGTATTCACAGCGTGACATTGAAGTGACAGGAGAGATTGTAATCACTCAACTCTTCTGTCTGCCCTCTGGCTGCTTGAATTACGACAGCCTTAGCAAACAGGAGCGTTAATGCATAGAAGTATCTTCCAAACCCAACTTGATCACCTTGTTCAGCGCTGCTGAAATATAACTAACTACTCAAGTTAAATTTCGGGTTATATCGAAGGCTAATAATCCTTGCATTTGATTTAGCACTTTTCACTGTGTCTCAAAGCACTTCACAGAATATACTGTGAAGTGAATCGACTGTATATATGTGGGCGAAATGCGGCAGCCAATTGCGCACAGTAGTGTCCCACAAACAATCGTGGATTGAAATGAATTTTTTTTAGGAATTATTATTAGGCATTGATCAAGATGAGTTGATCAGGTTCAAATTCTACTTGTCACTTGCCAACACAGTGTGTTTTTTTAACTGTTAAGTTTTTGGCGTTATCTTTGAATGCAAATTGTTACGATACATGTAAATCCGCATGTCCACTTACAATGTCAACGTGTGGTGACTCGGTGATTGTAGGCGGCAGCAAATTTGCACAAAGGAATGTTTGACAAACATCCGTGAAAGGAATGCCCGATTTATCTCAAGGCGTTTTGGCCAAGACACAACAGTAAGCTGTGCTTGTAACACTAGGAGCAACTTGCTTCTCTTTTCGAATAATGCCGTGGGACCTTTAATGTCCACCTGAATAGGCAGAGAGGGGTTTCCGTTTAGCTCCTGTAGCTAGTAGTTACTCGCCTTACAAGCGTGAGACCTGTGTTCGAATCCAGGCAGATCAGGGCGAAACCTTGGGCAAGTTTCCTTACTCCACACGCCTAATAATAATCCGTCCCCAAAAAACACAGTAATAAAAAAAATTGGTCATTTCAATCCACGACTGTTTGTGAGGGTGCTGCTGTGCGTAATTGGCTGTCGTGTTTCACCCACAAATATACAATCAGTTCACTTTACAGTGAACTGCTTTGAGACGTCGATAAGATGTGAAAATTGCTATATCAAATACAAGGATTATTATTATTATCTGAAGGACAACACCACTAACAATACAGTGCCCTGCTCACTCCGCAGACACTGCAACAACAACTTGCATTATATAGCACCCCTCATGCAAGGTAGTGTCCCAGAGCACTTAAGAGTTTGCAGTCTAGACTGTGAGGTCCCTGAGTGCGGCCTTTTTTTGGGGTGGGGTAGGGTTCAGCTTGGTGTCTGACACATGCGGAAACCCATCACCATGCTTAAGAGTAACCAAATCAAGCGTGTGAACTTGAACACACAACCTTCCAACCTGGAGTGAGTGCTGCGAGCTGAGCCAGGCTGACATTGGTGAAACACTTTGAGTTGAGCCAATTCTTCAGCAAAGGCTTTCTTTATAACCCAACACAAGCTGGCTTTGAACGGCACGCAAGCTGCTCTGTTGAAAGGACTGATTTTTCTTTTCAGCCAATACTTGTACTCTACGCAACGAGGACAAAGATTGTATCAAAGCAGCTGCAGCCACACTGAACACAAGCCTGAATCGGAGCGCTGTAGAGTTCAGATTCTCTGTTGTTTTGCATGTGGGGGGTAGCTAATCTTTACCACGTCCCGACACTGTTAACAAATGTTCTGTTGCTTCTTTGCCTGCAAAATATACAGTCAATTCACTTTACAGTAGATTCCGTGACGCGCTTTGAGATGTCTCGAAGACGCGATAAGGCGCTGTATCAAATGCAAGGATGATTATTCTGTGCGCAGATAGTTGCAAATGTTATTAAAATTTTCCCACCGAGTTTGGAATGAAGAGCGTAAGAATCCCAGCTCCTGACCAATCTATCAGCAAATTATTTCCTGCGTTCCCTTTTCTAAATCTCCTTCCTCTGTAATGTAATTGTGGTTTATTTTAGTTACTCAGCAGGAACAATAAATACTGTGCGGGTACACTGCTGTGCTGAACAACTCTCGGTAACATTGCATGCACTGAGTCACGAATGCATGTGATCTGACAGTTTAGGTATATTTTTGAACAGATGAAAACTGAGCGTATTTATACCCTCAAACTGTTACCCTTTGCGGGTATACCACTGCTGGGGCTTATTGGTTCCATGTGGTTTGTGCTGAGTCAGCTCATCTCAGTTAGCAAGACCCTTTTATCCTCCCCCCACAGTTCTTTGTGGCCCCTGGTGTTCTCCGGGCTATGGGGAGATGGAGGGGAAGAGGGATGATGAAGCCAGAATTCCAAGTCCTGGCCACCATCCAAACAAACTCAATTTGCAATGTGTCTGGATGAATGTCGGGGCCTTGGAATGGGATCTGGTTTGATGTTGAGTCAAGTAGTCCGAGACCATTAGCTCTTGGCCTGACACATGACTGATGGCCACTCATTTGGTACCTTATGGAGAACCTTATTCCATCCCTTGGGGGTGAGGTGGGGGGAGGGGACTGGCAGGAAAGCTGGTAATCGATGGTTTCCATATTTTGGTAGATAATTCTGCAAACGTGACTTTATTTTTACCCCTCCCTCTTCTAGACGTTTATTTGGGGAGGACAGGTTTGAGACACTCTGAGATGCAGTTCGGCGTGGAGGGTGTTATATAAATCGAAGTAATTGTTCTTGTGTGGTTATGGGGAGAGAGCTCAGGAGTGGGATTGAGTTGCTCTTTTCACATCGGCACAGACTCGATGGGCCGAATGGCCTCCTTTTGTGCCGTAAGATTCTATGATTCTGTTATTCTCTTACCCCCTCCCCTGTCCCATCCTCTCTCATTCCTTCTAAATGAACGGACGTCCTCCCGGCATGAAAGGCGCTCTATAAATACAATTTTGTTGTTGTTGCTGCTGTAAAATCATAAGACCGTTGCTTTTCTCACACAGCAATTATTTTACCTGCTTCGTTCCCAGTCACAATTGATAGATGAGCAAACTAAAAGAAGTGACTTGGTTTCCACTAAGCTTACTGGGGAGTTGGGGTTGGAGAGGGAGAAGGGAGGGGTAAAAAAAAATCCTGATTTTTGTTTTCTTTCTAAATTCTGTTACCAATGTAAGGGGGGGTGGGGGGAATAATAATAATCCTTGCATTTGATATAATACTTTTCACATCTTCTAAACGTCTCAAAACGCTCCACAGAATATACTGTAAAGTGAATTGACTATATTTGTAACGCGGCAGCCAGTTGTGCAATGCAGCGTTGCACAAACAATTGTGGATTGAAATGACAAATTTATGATAGTTTTTTTTGAGGGATTATTATGATGGGTGTGGAGTAAGAAAATTTGCCCAAGGTTTCGCCCTGACCTGCCTGGAATTGAACCCAGGTCTCTCACTTGTAAGGTGAGTGCTCTAACCACTGAGCTACAAGACTTCACAGGACTCTGAAATGCCTTCAGAGCCTAGTTTACAGAGTGCAGACAAAATAGGGGGGGTGGGGAGGGAATCAATATTTTGCTTTGCGGCTGTGTGTGGTGCATTGCTGTGGGTGTGTTCACCCTCATTAAAAACACAGGCTCAGTACAATTTACAGTGTATCCTACAATGAGGTTTCAGATGTCCTCCCGGCGTGAAAGGCGCTGTACCAAGCTCAAGACTTGTTTATTATTTAAAAACCCGTCCAGTCATTACCAACCCAAACATTGTTTGAGCAGATTTGAAAAGGAAACTACCAAATATGTCTGTGTATATAAATATTTAAATATATATATAATATAATATATCTTGATTGCTGCTGCTAAGTCACTGACATTGCTCATAGGGCATTGCTTGCGGGAAGCACTCTGTTATACCGGTTACTCTGTGTTCCATGGGGGCATTGTCAAGGTTCTGTGGACATGGAGATTGTGATTGATGTTGTCTGTCTCCAATCCCACATCTCTGACCTGATCAGTCGGCTCTTTTCCATCAACAGCGTGAGTACGAGAGGTCAAGTGTGTTTTCTCAGAAGTTTATTTAAAATAAAGAGAGTGTTTGGCATTGTGCCAAACTGCAGTTAACACTACGATTGACAAGGAGAAGTTCTCACTCAGGCAGTTCAGTGTACATTGGGCTGATGTTGTGGAGTCCTGTCGCTCAGTGGTGAGAGCACTCGCCTTACAAGCGTCAGACCTGTGTTCAAATCCAGACAGGTCAGGGCAAAACTTTAGGCAAGTTTCCTTACTCCACACGCCTAATAATAATCCCTCAAAAAAAAATTGGTCATTTCAGTCCATGACTGTTTGTGGGGATATCGCTGTGTGCAATTGGCTGCATTTTGCCCACAATTATGCAGTCAATTCATTTTACAGTATATTCTGTGAGGCGCTTTGAGACGTCTAAAAGATGTGAAAAGCGCTATATTAAATGCAAGAATTATTATTTTTATATTGTGTTTTGAGACAGCAAGAGGAACATCAAGGCCGTTGGCACCGTATAGGTTGAGTATGAGGGAGTGACTGATCGTGAGTATAGGTCACATGCACAGCCAATATCTTTACAGTAAACTCTATGAAACGCTTTGAAGCATCCTGCCAACCTGAATGGCCGTGCAACAAATGCAAAGATTATTTTTGTACCTTTTCAGCCTGCATATTGCACGTACACACATCTTTCCCCCCTCTCATCCAGTTCCTTTTGGAACTGCAGAGAACCACCCCCCCACCAAACAAGTTACGTTTCAGGTAGATTTTGGTTGCCGTGTTTCACCCATAAAATATATAGTTAATTCAGTTTACGGTATTTTCTGTGAAGCGCTTTGAGGGGTCTCGAAGATGTGATAAGCTGCTATATCAAATGCAAGGATTATTATTATTTATGTTGGTTTTACAGCAACAGGAATTGTGAGACCTATTGCACCATTCAGAGATAAGTCTAATTTAGTATAATTCGTTTTTTAAAAACTCTTCCTTCCTTCCTTCCTTCCTTCCTTCCTTCCTTCCTTCCTTCCTTCCTTCCTTCCTTCCTTCCTTCCTTCCTTCCTTCCTTCCTTCCTTCCTTCCTTCCTTCCTTGCTTGCTTGCTTGCTTGCTTGCTTCCCTCCCTCTTTCCTTCCTTCCCTCTTTTCCTCCCTCCCTTCCTCCCCGCCCCCCCCCAGTTAGGAAGTTGTGCAATGTTGTAAATGTAGCCCTCAATTCTTAATCCTGTTACCATTATTAGTATTAGAGAGAGTTATTCTATTCTTCAAGATAAAACTTAGAATTCTGTTCGGCATGAACTGGGAACTAGTAAGGTATTGATTGTGTTGTGTGAGGTCAATTTCATTCAAACTCTTCAAGCTGTGCTGAGACGCATAAAATTATAGGCGCTCACTTAAACAGGTCAACATTGTGATTTGGGCACAGCGTGCAATGTATTTCCATTTTAAAAGGCAGCATCTGTCTTTACAGCAAATTCAAATTCAATCGAGCTCATCTGATTGTTCAGCCACGAAAGATGCTGAAATAAAATTAATGACCTTTTGAGGGGAGATTTTTTTAAATTAAAGGAAACACACAAACCCCTCAACTTCTGCAGATGTGAATCTTGAGTTACGGTCATCAAAAAATATCTGTGTGAATCAGTTGAAGTCGTACTTGTCTGATCTAATGCAAAGTAGATTATCGTAAATTGTTTCACCCACAAAATATACAGTCAATTCCCTTGACAATATATTCTGTGAAGCGCTTTGAGTCAAATGTGCTTCATCAAATGCAAAGATTATTATTATTACTACAATGGGGAGCTTTGTGTAAACTAGGTTAGTAAACCTGCTCTGATGCTAAAGCTATTGTGATGGCTCTACCAAGTTACTATGATTCTTTACAGGGGTTGACGGAGGGAGTTAAAATTATGAAGGGTTTTGATAGAATCAACACATAGAAAGTATTTCTCACTGGGTGGAGAAGTCAGGAACTGGAGTTGATATCAAGTTTAGGATAGCTAGCAAATGGGGAGATCCGGAGAATTTTTCTCTCTCTCAGTGTTGTTAAGCCACTCTCGCCAACTTTTGCCTGATACACTCGAGAAATAAGTAAGCAGGGTCCATCCCTCCAGAGGAGAGAGTGTGTACTCCACTCCAGACTTGAAATCTCTGTGCGGTGGGTAATAATAATAATAAAAATAATCCTCGCATTTGATATAGCACTTTTCACGTCTCTAGACATCTCAAAGCGCGTCACAGAATATACTGCAAAGTGAATTGACTGTATATTTGTGGGCGAAACGCAGCATCCAATTGCTCACAGCAGTGTTCCACACAAACAGTCGTGGATTGAAATGACCAATCTATTAGTACCTGTATCATATTTTTTTTTGCTGGATTATTGTCAGGTGTGTGGAGTAAGGAAACTTGCTCAGGGTTTTGCCCTGACCTGTAATCGAGCCCAGGTCTCTCGCTTGCAAAGCGAGTGTTCTAACCATTGAGCTACAGTACTCCACGATTATAAAGAATGCGCTGACGAAATGGCCCGGGAAACTACTCCCACGTGCAGGAGGCTATATAAATACATCTTGTTGTTGTTGTTGATTGAAGTTCAGTCATGGTATAGTTTTGCTGTACTCAGTACTTAACCACGGCCTCTATGTATCTAGTTGCAGATGACAAAATACAGATAGACCCTGCTTAACATTATAGTTTTGTTCTTGCAAAGTGCGACTTTAAGCGAAACAAAGTTAAATGAATACATTTTTCCCATAAGAATGAATGTAAAAACAACTGGAGTTAGGTTCTTTTGGACATTTTTCGTCAAAATTTTCAAAAGAAAATCATTATACTCGTCTGCCTGGCTCACTCACTCGCTCCCTGACTGGCTGCTTGCCTCACTCACTCACTGCCAGCCTGGCTCTCTCTCTCTCGCTGCCGGCCTGGCTCACTCCCAGGTCCTAGCGCCGTCGTGCCCCCTTTCCACCCGCTAGCGTCGCAACGTTAAATGAATATATGCTCCCAATGTATCAGCAACGTAATAACGAAAAAACCTTAACCACGGCGACGATAAGCGGAGTCTACCTGTAGACACAAGATCCACTTCTTGTTTTCTGTCCAGTGACTCTTGACTTCTTGGCTGGGGACTGATTCCCACAGATGACGGTCATTCCCTGATGAAAGGAGAATAGCTCTTCAGATTCTTAGCAGAAATATTAGGCGAGAGGTCACAAGGGATGTCTTGACTCGAAGGATCTGTGATTTGTTAGCTTTGTGGCTGCTTCAATAGAGCCCTTCAGGAGCTGGATATGTAACGGAGCTGGGCTTACAACAGCAACAACTTGCATTTGTACAGTGCTCTTCAATGGGTCAGCGCCTCGGAGCGCTTTATCCCTTAAAGAACGTGGGGAAGAGAGGGAGAGTGGGGATCGGTTTTAAACTGAAAGGGAAGATGTAGCAAACGGGTTGCCAAATGGGAAGCAAAATCCTCATTGTGCGTGCTGAGAGTGGCCATCTTTGCCGTGAGAGAACCGTGAGGGTGGGTGTGGGGGGGGGAGAGAAAGAGAATTGGTAACAGGAATGTCCTTTTGCTGCTGAGAGACGAGCAGTTACGATATTCCTCAGCGTGGGGCGGTGGGGGAGAAGGCACCTTTCGTTTTACATCCACAGCTCGTTTTCCACGGCAATGAATTACACTTGTCAGTCGTGCCCGAATGTTTTGTGCCTTGCAGATTACAAGGCATGAACAGAGGAAATGAAACAGTTGCTGTGCAGTTTATATTAGCGATAGCTGTTGAGGAAGTGGTGAAAAGTTGATTGATTGTATGAACTGGCGCACTGGAGCTAGAAACCAGATGCAGTAACTATTTATATCAATCTAATGGTGGCGTCTCACGATCTTCGTTGCTGTGTGAAATTACTTTAGATCCTCCTCCTCCTCGGGGAGGGTGGGGGGGAATACATTTTCTGTTACTTTGCAGGTATGACAGTGCTTTGCATACACTATATTTGTTTGCATTTCTGTAGCAGCTTTCACGCAGGAATAATAATAATAATGAGAATCATAATAATCCTTGCATGTGATTTAGCGCTTTTCACGTCTTCTAGACGTCTCAATCGAGGTGATACCCAAGGCGCTTGACAATATTGGCATTGTGGCATCCGGTCGGGGGGAAGATGACTAAAAGAAGCATGTTTTGAGATGGGCCTTGGATGAGGTAAGGGAGGGAGGGAGGGAGGGAGTTGGAGAGACTCCAGGGTAGAGTTCTCTATTGGTGTGGGTGGGGGTGTGGGGGGGGAAGTCAGCCTGAGGGTTTTTGCTGACTTTACAATGGAGTGAATTATTCATTTATTTTCTAGTCCAGGCTGCAGTTCACTTTCGCATTATTGTAGGAATGTGATCTCAGCTTGCGAGCCTCTGGGAAGAAACATTGAAAGATTGAAAGACTGGAGCCTTCATTTGAAACAAAGCCAGTGCAAAAAAATAACACCAATAACAATAGTCGTGCTTGTATTTGATACAGCGCCTGATCATGTCGTTGAGACGCCTCAAATTGCTTCACAGAGTACACTGTACATTTGATTGACTGTATATTTTGTATGTGTGAGTGGGGTGCGTGGGGGGGTGGGGGTGTGCCGACAGTGTGGATTTGAATAATTAAATGGATTAATTCTGGTAATGAGCCATTATTGTCATTATTGTATCTTCAGTTTCATCGAACAATGAATTGTCCTACCTCACCAGGAAGGGGTTAGGACAAGCGTTTGCGTGTGTGGTGATAGAGCCCCAGAGGCTGGGAGAATACCACACAGATGTTGAAAGTCTGCAGTGGTTAAATAAACGAAAATGTGTTCGCATCTCATTCAGCCAAATGCGTCAAAGGATTTTTTTTAGAGTTACACTGAGGTATTCACAGGATATAGTTGTTTTGTAGATGTCTGCCTGATGGTTTGTTTTAGTTACATTCAGTCTTCTCATTTGACTCATTGCAGTTCCACTTTCTTGTTTTGCGGTGGCTGCATTTTTACAGCCTTTTGTTTTCTGTTTGTTGAACAGCGCAAATCTTTTCTCTTGTTTTAATAAGAAAAAAACTCGGTCAGATATTGCTTAACATTCTTCCAAAGATAGAAATTCCATCCTGTAAATTAAAATATCATCTGTAAAAATGTATTATTAATAATGATAATAATTCTCATACGATAGAGATTCTACAGTAAAAATACATGCTATATCACTCTGATCCTGTAATATTTGATATCTTCTCAAAGACCATGATCATAGTAGCATAGAACACTTTGTACTGCGTTTAATTTTCACTTACAAAAATCTGCACATTCTCCAGAAAAGCGTGTATGAAATATATATATATAGTTTACTGACAAGAGTTTGCATCTGAGTTGTGGAATGAAATCAAGTGGGCTGGAGGAGAGGTGGGGGGGGAAAGGTGGGGGTGAGACTGTGGTGGAATGTACGGTCAAAGAGGAAGATCTTGCAAATGACATACCTAATCTTGCCATGATGTGCGTTTTAAGCAGTTCAGAATATCGCCAGGCATCTTTAGGTCACATTTGCACAACTCTTGTTAAACGTGACAGTCAATGAGTGTGTTTTTTTTTGACCCGTACAGGTCAGAGAAGCTCACGTACTTGGCTGAGTCACTCCAAAACTCGAGAGTCATGAAGCCTGATTTGGGTTTGGAGTTGGAGGAATTGGAGGAAGCCGCGTGTTTAGTCCAGGAGGAAGAAGGAGACACGAGCGAAGCAGGTCACACTGTTCCTCAGCAGCTGCAGTCAGCAAGTGAGTCAGGAGATGACAGCAGTGAGGAGACAAGCAGTTCATCCTGTGAATCAGTAGCCAGCGATTCAGCTGAAGAGGACAGCTCCAGCTGTCAAAGTGCAGGGGAGGTTTGCCTGAAAGGGCTGCCTCGTGCAGCGGGAGCTGAGCAGCTCACCGCAGTGAACAATCCCACACCAGGTAAAGGAGCCGTCCGCGCCGGCGCTGAGGGTCTCTGCTCCCCAGGAAAACTGATAGAAGAGCTGGCAGATCAGTTCCAGTCAGCCGGGCTCTCAGAACGCTTTGCAGAACCCACGAGTGAGCATTCGAGCGCCTCACAACATACAGAGGCTGCAGCAGGGCTGGCGCATCAAAGTCTGGCACCTCACCAGAAGCCAGAGAGAGCCTCGCAGCAGAATTTCCTGGAGGTGTCTCCACAGAGCAATTGCCTCCTGGTTGTTGCAAGTCCTGATACCGATAGTGCGGACGATCTTACAAATCTGCCATAAATAACTCCCCGGCTGTTTGCAAGGCTTGGAACGGTCTGTCGTGAGAGGCGAGGAGACTCTTGTTATACTGAACAGGCTGTAGACAATTTGGATTTCTTCTTTTTAAAAACCATAGTTTTAAAAACACGACAGTTTGTGGGAGACCTGCTGTGCGCAATTGGCTGCCGTGTTTCGCCCACAAATGTACAGTCAATTCACTTTACATATATTCAGCGAAGCTCTTTGAGACGTCTAGAAAATGTAAAAAGCGCTGTATCAAATGCAAGGATTATTATTATTATTATTACAGTGGATTTTTTTTAACAACGTTTACCGGATAATGTTTGTGTTTATGCATGTATATCACACATATATTTTGAAGAGCTTTAAAATAAATCAATGGGCAAACCGTATTTTGTATGCGTTGTTGCAACGTTAAATCGCAAACCTTGCCTTAAAGTTAATGATTGGGACTTTTGTGCTCCAGGTGAGATTAGGTTTGTATCACAATCGGCAATCTTAATTGAATCTGACCAGCCTTTTATTTATAGTTAGTTACCTTTTTTTTTGCTTTGAACACATCCATTCATTATACGGCATCAAATGAAGGGCCGTGGCAGGGGTTAATAGACTTGTGCTGCAGAGTTTGTGGGAAGCAGCAGATTGGTTTGGGGACGGTTGCATTCCCATCCGGCAAGATGTGTCAGCCTGGCTCGGTTGGCAGCACAGAAGGTTGCGGGGTTACAGCCTCACACCGGGACCTGGAACTTGCCTCGTCTAAGCTGACATTCCTGGCAGAAAGAGCCACTGCGTTGTCGGAGGTTCCGACCTGCGGACGAGACGTCAAACTGAGATTGCGGCCACCGATTCAAGTTGGACGTACATGATCCCGGTGTCCTGGCATAACAATTCCCCCTCACTCCCCACCCCCACCCCCCCCCCCGCCTGCCACAAATAAAGCTGATCACTTAACCGAAGGGTTGTTTTTGAGATGGCGCAGTGCACAAAATTGGCTGCTGCGTTTGCCTGCAAAATGCAGTGACTCTATTTTACGGTCTGTCGGGTGACGTGCTTTATTTGAAACCTCCTGAAGTGAAAGGCATCATATCAAAACACAAGTAGTAGTATTATTATTGTCATTATTATCCTCACATCAGGCGGCAAGTTGACTCGGGAGCTGTTTTTCTGACCTTTTGGGTTGAGGTGTGAGTCTCTGTGTGCGTGCGTGTGTGTCAATGTGTGACATGAAGCAGGGTGAACCTAAGCGAGGTGAGAAAGTGAGTAAGACATTTGGAGGGGGAAGGAAGCAAGGTAGAAAAAAAATGACTGGTTATATAATGTTGCAGTGTTGTAGAGGAACTCAGGAAGAGAGAGTGAAGTAAGTGAGGAATTGGCTTCCGCGCTAATGAAGGCAGTCGGATTTGCATTCCAAGAGCAATGCCCCCTCATTAAAGTGGGAAGCTGCGGTAGACGGGAAGAGTTCAACCCAGAAGGCATCCACACACAGTTTTGAGGAGGAGCGAGAGAGGAGGTGGAATTGCATCCCTGTAAATTGGATCCCCATCATCACTGAACCAGATGCCAAGGAATGAAAGTGTTTGCCTGCAAAGTGACAGCCAAGTAAATTAATTCAATCGCAATGAAAGCTGCCAGAGAGGCCACCTGCCTATAGTGACCACTAATGATATTTCCAATTATAATCCTATATATAATATATAGATATATATATATTACAGATTCAAACTTGGTTTTAAAAAAGATACTGTGTGAAGGAAGAATCTCTCGGTGAAGATTGTCACAATTATGGTGACTGTGGTCTCTGTTTGCTGTCACCTCAGCCTCACCTGGGAATTGCTGGAAAATTTGGGACAAACCTGAATTTCGGAGACTCTCGTTCCTGTGACCTCTGTAGTCTCAAAGCTGCTTATTCCCATGCTCTTGAGGCAAGAAAGAGACCGCAGTAAGCAGCTGATTTGAGGACCTGATGAACTTTTGACGAGATATAATGTCGCGTATCACTGCTGGCTGAAGGCCTTCACTGTTTATACAGAGCTACAAGTGCACTGATCGCCCCCCCCTCAAGGGATGACATTATCCCCTGAATCCTCCGCTCCACCATCAGCGGCCGTGCCTTCAGCCACTATGCCCCGAGGCTCTGGAACTCCCTTCCTCACTCCCTTCGCCTCTCCCTCTCTCCTCCCTCCTCAGCTAAAGACCTTTCTCTTTGACCGTGCCTTTGGTCACCTTTCTCCCCCTGCCCCTGGCTCGCCCCCGAGATCCTCTATTGTGAAGTGCTCTGAGATGCTATCCAGCGTGGGGGGCGCTATATAAATCAAAGTTGTGGTTGTTGTATTATATAGGGTCCCCAAGTTCTCAGGTGCGTGTTTTTGTGTTCACAAGCCCACAGTGGGACGCAAGGATGCAACAGTGATTTGTGCCTGGTGCAATGCTCCCGACGTGAAAGGCGCTCTATAAGTGTAATTTTGTTGTTGTTGTTGCTTTTTCTGGCCCCAATTAAACCCAGAAAAGCGCTTGCAATGTTTGAGTTCGACCACTAGAATTTGCAATTGTTTTCTACACAGCCCACCAGAGACATCTACTGTTACTGGAGCAGTAGTGTTAATCTAGTAGTGCAAATAGTAATCCTGTAATAATCCTTGACATTTTTTATGGACACCTCCCCCCGCTCAGCTTCATGTTCTGCCACTATCTGGAATGCTAGCTCTGGGATGCTAGCTTGCGTGACGGGCAGCATGTGAATGCAAGCTATTATTACTTCGCAGTTTTCTGTCAAGCGTAGTGACTGTAATTAACTCACCGGTCAATTTGCCCACAGCCATGTCCCACAAATAGTCATGAGTAATTGACCAATTTTTTTAAGAGTAATAATCCTTGCATTTGACACAGCACCTTTCACATCTGAGAGACAACTAGAATTTTTTTTATTTGGGAGACGAGAAGTGGGAGGGAGGGGAAGTGGGGGATTTAAGTGGGATTGTTAGCCCAGGACACTTGGGAGAACCCTTATTCTTGGTACCACTTAAACTTGCACCATTTATGCAGCTCCTGTAGCTCAGTGGTTAGAACACTCGCCTGTGAGACCTGTGTTCGAATCCAGGTAGATCAAGGCGAAACATTGGGCAAGTTTCCTTACTCCACACCGTAATAATAATCCGTCCCCAAAAAAAACACAATTAAATTTTTTTTGGTAATTTTCAATCCACGACTGCACAATTGGCCGCCGCGTTTCGCCCACAAATATACAGTCAATTCACTTTACAGGACAGGTAAACCTCTATTTAGGACGGGGTTGTGCTCCTGAAAAACTATCAAGATCGAAATGGTCTAAATCAAAACTCGATTTCCCATGCGGTCCCATTATATACAACAACAACAAAACAAAAAAATTGCACTTACATAGCGCCTTCCCGTCGAAAGGACATCCCAAAGCGCTGAGATATAACCAGAGATGCGTTATAACCATATAACCAGAGATGAGTTATAACCATATAACCAGAGATGCATTCTTTTCACAAAATTTTCAGACCTTAAACCCACTAAATAACACACAAATTAACACACATAGGCAAGAAGAGGTACTTGGGGTAACTGTACAGTATTGTACTTTAACACTGGCAAACTTTAATACAGTACACTACTGGCAAACTTTAATACTGGCAGTGTGGCAGTGGCACTTGCAGCTTCCCCACTCATCTTGATGTTGTGGAGCCCAAGGCGTCTTTTAAACCTTTGAAACCACCCTCTGCTAGCACTGAAAGATGATGCCGTTGAGCCTTCTCCTTCCTAATCATTTAACTCCCTAAACAATGATTTTGCCTTCTCTTGGATAACCAGGGTGTTGAGTGGTATATTACGCTGGTTCTGATCCTCAATCCAGACCCTCAACATTCTTTCCATGTTTTCCATCACATCACTCCTATGTTTTGCTAATCTGTTTGCACCTGTAGCTGTAACACAGCTTGAACTTGCGAGTGTATTGTCCTTATTCTGTTTTGTAGTAGCCACCGTCGATCTAGCTAGCCCTAAAGCCCTCCCGACGTCCATACCTTTTTCACCAGAATCTAATCTGGTATTTAAAGTGATGACTTTGTTGGGTTTCTGGCCGCTAGCGGTATTACCGCTGCTCATTTCACTTACTATAAACTTGCTATAAATGCGTTAGAGGCTGTAAATCGCTCGAAGTTGCTCGGGAATGTTCGGAAATTACTGTAATACTAATACTTCAAAATGAGCTGGCTTTTAAACAATGACGTGGTGACATGCTATTGGCCAGTTCAAACGCTTGGATATCAGGTACGAGTGTGATTTACCCGCGAATACACTATGGACTGTGCGTATGGACAAAAAGTACGCGCGAAATGCAACTGCGATATTCAAAATATGTACTGCCCCTGCGCAAACAAAAATTGGGTTTGTTAAAACGAATCCAAGTGTCCTATATCGATCAAAAGGTGTTATACAATTATGGTCCTTCAATCGAAACGTCCTAAATAGAAGCATCCTAAATAGAGGCTTACCTGTATATTCACTTTGAGACGTCGATAAGATGTGAAAAGCGCTATATCAAATGCGAGGATTATTACTGTTATTATCAGTACCAGAGAGGGTGGGCAATTGAGCTCTCTCTCGATGAACTCTTGCTGCAGTAGCAGTTTGCTTTGAGGCTGACTCAATCCTCATTGAAAGCTTGCTGTGTGTAAATCTGTCAACCAAACTCTTTATCACACACAAATGCGCGACTGGCAATAAAAATTGTGGTCCACCTTTGCTGGCCGCTTCCGCGTCGGACTTCAAAGCCGGACCCTTCGAATCACAGGCAAAGGCAGACATTATTCGTGGATTTACAACAGTAAGTGTTTAATATGAGTGTGGTTGATGGCGTGTCAGTATAGTGACTAGGGACTCCAGTCAGTTTGACATGACTAAAAGCCTGTGAAGCCCAATTCAAGGCTGCAGAAAACAAACCGTGGAAATACATGTCAAATAGATAAATGGGCTCCAGTGAGTAGGGCATTCTACAGCTCCCATTTGTTACAGAGATAACAAATAGAGTGCTCCAAAGACATGACTAGATAAGAGAAAGGAGGCTAGTGTGGGTTGTGTGTGTGTGTATGTGCGTCTTTTATTTTTGCAAAGACCTGAGTTTATACTGTAGCTCAGTGGTTAGAGCACTTGCCTTACAAGCGTAGGACCTGTGTTCGAATCCAGGCAGAGCAGGGCGAAACCTTGGACAAGTTTCCTTACTCCACACGCCTAATAATAATCCCTCCCAAAAAAACACAATAAAAATTGGTTATCTCAATTCACAACTGTTTGAGGGACGCTGCTGTACGCAATTGGCTGTCGCGTTTCGCCCACAAATATACAGTGAATTAACTTTACAGTGTATTCTGTGAAGCGCTTTGAGACATTAATGAGATGTGAAAGGCGCTATATCAAGGATTATTAATATTATTATTATACTGACTGGCATTACTGCTGCAGCTCGGACTCGCACTCCGTCACTGCCCAGCGCTCTGGAACCTACCCTGCGTGAGAGGCGCTACATAAATGCAAGCTGTTGTTGGTGGTCAGATAACAACAACAACTCAGAACGCTTCCCAAAAACGGATCCCAGGGCCAAGCCAGAGGGAGGGGGGAAATGGTGACCGAAAGCGCGACCGAAAAGTCTTTAGGCGCCACCTGAAAGTGGGAAGAGAGGAGGCGGGGTGCAGGGAGTGAGGAAGAGAGTTCCAGAGCCTTGGGAGGTAACTGCTGCTGACGGTGGAGCGGAGGATTTGGGGGACAAGAAGGAGGCCAGACCTGGTAGAGTGAAAGCAACGCGTCTGTTGTGAGGAGAGAGGTCAGAGAGGTAGTGGGTGTGTAGATGAGTGGAGAGATTTGAAAATGAGTGAGGATCTTGAAATCGATCCACTCCAAGACCGCAGCCAGTGAAGTCTGGCAAGGACTGGGGTAATCGGGGAATGGAGTTTGTTTCGGGTGAGAATGCGAGTGGCGGAGTTTTGAATAACCTGGATTTTCTGAATAGTGGCGGAGGGGAGACCAGCGAGGAGTGCGTTGGGGTAGTCCTGCCGAGAGGTGACAAAGGGTTTCCGCGGCTTTTGGGGTGAGATATTGGCGGAGACGGGCGAGTGTCAGACATGAAAGAAAGCGGTGCTGGTGAGGGGACCGGATGTGGGGGAGGAAGGATAATTGGGGGTCGAACCTGACGCCTAAATTGTGTACATTTAATCTGCGTGTGCTTGTCTCCGTTAGTAAGTAAGATCAAGACAATACAAATCGGTCTGTGTTTAAATGGGGGCTCGCTTTGGTCTCCGCAGGTTTCTGCTTGCAATGAAATGCAAATGCTTTGGTTATATGTTAAACCCGGTCTGGTAATAAAGTCCTCTCAGAACAAACATGTAGTACTGTTCTGACAACTCCTCTTTCCTCCCCCTCCCGTCCCTCTCTCCCCTCCTCCCTCCCTCCACCCCCCACTTCCCCGCGACCCCAGTAAGAAATAAGAACACGGAAAACGAATTGTTCGTTCTTATGTTGCAAAAAAAAACCTATTAATACTCTTGTCGGACTCCTGTCCCCAGCGCTGTTGTGAAATCTGTCCTGAGGATGTGTCGGTGGGTGACATGATGTCTGTGTAAAAAAAACCTACCAGACTAATGACGTCCGCAGCAAACTGGCGTTTGGAAGGTTGACAGAGTACGAGTGGATTGACGCCAGCAGGCTGCGTCCCAAATGACATCCATCGCACCTCGCAAAGTTTCACCTGGATTCACTAACCCAATGTGAGAGTTGAACTGAGTCTCGTGTCTCTTGTTGTTCGGCAGTTCTCACACCTGTGGTGAGAGAGAGACAGAGAGAGGAGGGAGGGGTGTTTGTCACGTAGGCAGAAGTCTGTGTGTCACTCTTGTGGTTGGGTTACAATTGCAAATTTACTCATTGATCGTAACCATTATCATCTTTCTTTTTGATGTAGTCTCTCCTGACTCTTGGGAGACGTTGCAAAACGCTTTCACACGATTTATTTGCTTCGCCCACGAAACACACTCAAGCTCGCGAAGTGTATTCCCGTGAAGCGCTTTGAGAAGCCTGGAAGACGTGATAAGGCGCTGCATCAAATGCGAGGGTTACTGGCGTTTACTGCAAAATGGAGCGGCTGTGTGTTCTGTCTGTGGCTGGAAGCTGCAACAATAACAGCCCTGGAAGCGAATGATCAATGTTATTAACCCACAACCGTCAGAACATACAATATATTGGTCATTTCAATCCACGACTGTTTGTGGGTCCCTGCTGTGCGCAACTGGCTTCTGCAAATATACAGTCAATTCCCTATCTGAAAAGCACTATATCGGATGCAAGGATTATTATATTATTATTAAATAACTGCCTGACTCGAAGGTGAGAGTGCTAGCAACTGACAGAACAACAGCAAATTTCATTTGCATAGTGCCTTTCACACTGGGAGAACTTCTTTCCATCAATCAGTGTCAGAATTATACAGTTATACATCAGAATCACCCTACACCCACATGATTTGAGCTTTTCCCACCAACCCCCTCTCCCCGCCACACACACACACACACAATTGCAGCGATGTGAAGGGAGAATGTTGTGTGCAATAAATAACCAGCTTGACAGAGAGTGAGTGGCAGAGATTACCTCTTAATGCGTCCTACTCCTGATCGGTTGAGCGTAACAGTAAAATTAAATGTACGTACAGTAGTTGTAGCATTGAGGGATGTTAATAGAGCAATTAGATTTCACTTTGGGGCTGGAATAGTTCCAAAATGACACAAAAGCTGTTCTAAACTTTCCCCGTGTGTGCTGTAAAGGTGCTGCCTTTATCTCTGGACCGACCGAATACCTCGACCAGATCAAATGAAACCAAATCAGATCAAATCAAACCAGTCTCCCTCGCATTGGCTTCACTTCAGACCAGTCCCTCTGTGCCGCGGCAGCCAATTGCGCACAGCAGTGTCCCCACAAACAGTCACGGATCGAGTGACCAATTTTTATTAATTATTTTTCTCTTGAAGGATTATTACTATCAGGCGTGTGGAGTAAGGAAACTTGCCCAAGCGTTCGTGTGCCCTGACCCGGAATCGAACCCAGGTCTCTCGCTTGCGAGGCGAGCGCTCCAACCTCTGAGCTGCCGGACTCCACAATCCGTTCAGGCCATTTAATTGTTTCACTCTTTGGCCCTTAAGTGGCACCGAGGCCATTTAACAACTCCTTCACTGTGAGCTGGGGTCAACTCACATTCCGCACATGCTGAAAGGTTTCAAATGAAATGGTTGTATAATGGAGGTGAGGGGAAACGGAAGGACATAGAGAATAGTAACAGGAGTAGGCCATTGACCCTCTCGAGCCTGCTCCCCCATTCCATTAGATCATGGGGCTGATCTGTACCTCAACTCCAGTTTAAAATTGAAAAGGACGCGGGAGGAGGTAAAGTGGGATCTCCTAGGAGCTGAGCTGGCAACAAGATGGAGTGTTTGGCAACAGAATGTGGGATTTGAGCCAGCCCCTCTGTGTGGTTCCTGAGCGAGGCAGGTCCGCAGTGTTCCAAGGCAAGGATGTTGATGATGATAATTCAGATAGCCCGGCTCGATTGTAGGATGGATTTGGGGGTGGTGGTGGTGTTGGGGGGGGGGGGGGGGGGCGGATGTAGTGTAAGCTATGGGTCATTTCAATCCACGACTGCTGTACGCAATTGACTGCCGCGTTTCGCCCACAAGTGTGCAGTCAATTCATGCTGCAGTATATTCTGCTTTGAGATCTCTAGAAGGCAGTGAAAAAGCGCTACATTAAGCTCAAGGGGTATTTTTATTTTATTATAAGCCGGTCGAGTAGCAGGACGTCTGCCAAGGAGAGAAGAAATAAATAGCTGATAACCGTAGTAGCACTTATCGTTTTTTTTCAATCTGCCGATTAGCTGTGGAATTAGCGTAGAATCAAGTGATAAATTGCCCACTGCCCAGTGATTCATATTGATGCCACCCAGCTGTCACTGCCGCTGACTGTAACTTATATATTGACAACATCAAATTCACAGTTATACAGTGAGAAATTCATTTTCTTTAAGCTTGCGAGGTTTTATTTATTTCTCCGAGGGCGAATGAGCAGCAATTAAAATTATTTCCTCATAACTAAGGTTACATCTTAATTAATTTTAATTATTTTTATTCGCTCACTGCTGGGTTGAAGTTGAGTCAACTGTGATAATCCCATTGAGTTGAATGGTGTTCAGACTTGTTCTGTGAAATGCAAGTGATTTGTAAGTATTATTTGACAGTACCGATTTTGTGTTTTTTCTGGCGAGGAACATACAAAATATCCAGTCAATTTCACTTTACAGTACATTCTGTGAAGCGCTTTGAGAAGTCTCGAAGGCATCATATGGCGCTACATCAAATGCAAGGATTATTGATCTTATTACTAATACATTGTTTGGTAAGCATTCAAAAAATGTCTCCGTTTGTTTAGGGAGCAATGCTTTTCAAAAATTGTGTCTTTAAATAACTTGTCTCCCACGTAAATGTTGCTGTTATGGTATCAGCAACACATGTCCTCTTCATATGACATGCCCTATATGTCCCTTCCTCCCCTGCTGCTCTCTAACTCTAGCCAAGAATCCCTCCCGATTCACTCCCTCCCTGCCTTGTTCAAGGCCCGTGTCAAGTCTCACCTCTTTGACTGTGCTTTAAGTCACCTTTCCTCTCACACACTCTCCTCACACACACTCGGGCTCACAATCCCCAGCTCAGGTCCACAGCCAGCAATGTGAAGCACCTTGAGACATCCCGCCGACCTGACAGGCGCTGTGTAAACGCTAATTGGATTGTAAGTGTATCTTTTTATTCAGCTCAATCATTAAAGTTTTCAATTATAGTATCGTCCTTACAAACGTTGAAACTGACCTGTGTTATTAACAATAATAATCCTTGCATTTGGTATGGAGCATTTCACATCTTCTAGACGTCTCAAAGCGCTTCACGGAATATACTGTAAAGTGGATTGACTATATATCAGGTCCCAGCAAAAGACCTTTCTCTTCGACCTTCGCGCCTTTGGTCACCTTTCTACCCCTGCCCCTGGCTCGGTCCTGGGATCTGCTGTTGTGAAGCGCTCTGAGACGCCGTGCGGCTTGGAGTGCGCTATATAAATCAAAGTTGTTGTTGTGTATTTGCGGGCGCAACGCGGCAGACAATTGCGCGCAGCAGCGTCCCCACAAACAGCCGTGGAATGAGTGACCACATTTTTTTCCAAGGGTTATTATGTAGTATTATTATTATTACGTGTGTATCCCCACATCTGCCGTGCCTTAATCTGAATGGATACACTGGGGCGCTGTGTGTTGCGCTGTGAGCACATTACAGAGAAGAAAGAGCGTTTGCTCCTTCAGTTTCTATTCTAGGGTTCTCCTCTAATCCCTGCTCCTGTTGAAGCGATGATTCATGCGCGGGTTATGCATACACAGATGGCAGGAGCACTCTCCGTCTCACTTAAGTGGTCATTCTTCATGTGCGAGCCTCTAGCAGCAAGTGTTTACCAAGCTGTTTGGCGCTGAAGTTCATCATGCACTCGCCCAGCACTGCAGTTGCCAAGGATTCACACACGTCCACTTCTGCTGAGAAATCTCTGGATCGAGACCAGGGAACGACATCTGGTTGATGTTTGCTCTGGCATTCCCGGGAATGCTGAGGCTAAACTCGGAATCCCCGTTTACCCCAAGCCTCGGCACAGATCAGGGATCGGAAACTGGGACCTTCCCGCTCTGCGCGGAACAGTATCACCTCACTCGGTGCATTGAGTTAGAGAGAAAAAAAAACCTTTGCAAACGTGTGCAATTGCCTGCTGCGTTTCAGCTCCAAAAACACGCAGTCACTACACTACAGTATTCTCTGTGAAGCGCTTTGAGACTTCTTGAAGACGTGAAAAGCACTATATCAAATGCAAGGATTATTATTATCATCGTTAAATGTAATGCGATACGTTGGTGTGTTTCCCAGAATATCGCTGTTTATGAGAATGAAAAGAACGACTTTATCACAGCGGGTAAATCCAACAAGACAAAGTTTATCCCATTGATTAGCCACACAAATAAGTGTCCTGCTCTGTGCAAAGTGGCTTCTGCATTGGCCTCAAGTACACAGTCACTGCGCTTTACAGTATATCCAGTGAAGCGCTTTGAGACGTCTCGATGACCTAGCAAGGCCCTGTATCAAATAATTATAATCCTTGCAATTGATATAGCGCTTTTCATGCCTTCTAGTCGTCTCAAAGCGCTTCACAGAATCTACTGTAAAGTGAATTGACTGTATATTTGTGGGCGAAACGCGGCAGCCAATTGCACACGGCAGCGTCCCCACAAACAGTCGTGGATTGAAATGACCAATTTTATTATTATTGTATTTTGGAGATTATTATTAGGCGTGTGGAGTAAGGAAACTTGCCCAAGGTTTTGCCCTAACCTGCCGAGATTCGAACACAGCTCTCACGCTTGTCAGGCGAGAGCTCTAACCGCTGAGCTACAGGAGCTCCACAAACACAAGGATTACTCATTGATCACGGCAATGGCACAAATCGGATTCAAATGGTGTTCGGTCACCAGGAGAATATCAATCGGTGAATTCAAACTGGATTTCGTTAAACAGTGAGAGAAAATCTATACTTGCAGGAGTGTGTGGAGCAAGGCTTCAAAGCAGTGGATGTCAATGCACGAGACGCTTTGGTACGTTAGACCTCAAGGAAATGTGGTTTTAGTATTACTGTATTCCAAACTGTCACACAATTACAAAGACTTCCGAGTTCTCGATCTTTCAGTGGGCAGCGGTGGGAGGAATCTTCCACATCGCAGTAAACACGCTGCCTCGCTTTGCCCCCGCGTGACATTGAGGGCTGGCTGTCTTGAGCGTTTCGAGATGTTCTTTTATGTAAACGGCGCCACGTGAAGGCAAGTTGTTTGGTCTAACCGCTGGGGATTTAGCTGGGGAAGGGAATTTTTCGCCACAGAACCTCATCTCGCACTGAAGTCAAATTCAGCCAAGGAAAGTGCTGGTTCTAATGCTGCATTTGCTGCAGGTTCTAAATGCTTTAGTTTCCTTTGATGTTCCCAGCTTGGTGCTATCTTTGCCTAACCAGTAGCAAGCAACGCTTCCTGCTGCCTCAGTAGGAGCTCCTGTTATTATCTGTCGTGATAATGTCCTCGGAGGCAGTTAGTTAGTTAGTACCCTGTCCGCATTGTCTGGACGTTTTAGCCAACTTTTAACTTTGAAGTGGAGCTTTACTTGGCGACAGACAGCCTGCCATCAAATTGAGGAGGAGGAAACTGCACGATTTTTGTGCAATGCGTTTGTTGATTATGCTGTCCTCCCACTCTCCCCCCCCTGGTTTTTCTTTCCATCTCCTAATTTTGCTCTTTTATGTGGTCTGTGTATTGTTTATTACATACATATGGGCTCTTGAGTTACGCTCGCAGCTGTATTGTTAAGTTGGGGATAAATGCGAAAGGGGAGACTCGGCCAAAACGCAGGAAACTCAGGCAATTGAGGATACTTTGCCACATGTGCTGCGCAGAGCAGAACCCTGTTCGTTTGTTCATTCTCCGTTGCTTGTTCTCTTAAGTCCAGAACAGTGTGCGTTTGGTAGTGCGGTGCTGAATAGCGCCCAGGGACGTCCTCCCGGCGTGAAAGGGCGCTCTACCAATGTCATTTTGTTGTTGTGTTCTGTCGAACGCAACAACAAGGGTGTGGTCGTTGTTTACTGTTTGTCGGTTTGCTTCAGTTGGTAGCACTCTTGCCTCTCGGTCATAAAGGTTGTGGGTTCAAGCCCCACGTGGGTGAGTTTAAGCTCCAGTGCAGTGCAGTGTGGGGGGACAGCCCTACAGTTCCGGAAGTCGAGCTCTTGTAGCTCAGCGGTTAGAGCACTCGCCTTACAAGCGTGAGACCTGTGTTCGTATCCAGGCAGGTCCGGGCGAAACCTTGGGCAAGTTTCCTTACCCTACACACACGCCTAATAATAATAATCCCTCAAAAAAAACACAAGAATAAAATTGGTCATTTCAATCCACGACTGTTTGCGGTGACGCTGCTGTGCGCAATTGGCTGCCGCGTTTCGCCCATAAATATACAGTCAATTCACTTTACAGTATCTTCTGTGAAGCGCTTTGAGACATCTAGAAGAAGTGAAAATCGCTGTATCAAATGCAAGGATTATTATTACTATTCTTTATTATATAAGTGCCGTCCTTCAGATGAGACTTTAAACCACGTTTCCAACTATGTTAAATGTGCCAACCACTGTCATTTACGTTCACTTCATTTGAACGGTCAATGAAGCTGAACTCTTTAGACTCTTGTCACTTTCAGTAACATAGAATCCATCGCTTAACAGGTTTGACACAATTATTTGGGTGTTGGTGGGTGTGGGTGTAGTCTTGTGTGTGTGTGTGGGCGCTTGTGCATGCATATGGTTGTGTGTGTGCGTGGGCGTGAGGGAAACTCAATAAAAGGGCAAGCAACACAGTAAAACAAAACTTCCTATCTATAATTGCAACCATTGCAGGGGGCTGTGGGGGAGTAGGGGTGGGTGGGGCTGGCGATAATAACCAGGGAAAGAAAAACACTTGTGAAGTGTAGCCTTGGATCCCTTCACTACTCGTTCTGTTGCATTGACTAATTTCCTAATGTACAGCAGAGGTTTCTTGTTCCTCGACTTTATCTGAACCCTGCAGGAATCCATTAATCTGAGGATTGTATTATTTTGATGGCAGAGGCACAAAGGTTCACATTGACCCTGATGGCAGGGGCTGATATGTTTGGGAGTACAATGCTATACTCAGACCTGCACAGTGCCAACCTGCACAGTGCCTCAAATCCTGCTGCCTCCGTTGCTGTACACACGGTGGGAGGATACGGATCATAACAATATCCCTTGCATCCCACGGGACGTCTTCAGGCGCCTCCTCGCGCGGTTTTGCTATGAACCGTACATTTGTCTGTGTAACCACGGAGCTCCTGTAGCTCAGTGGCTAGAGCACTCGCCTTGCAAGAGTGAGACCTGTGTCCGAATCCAGGCAGGTCAGGGAGAAACCTTGGGCAAGCTTCCTTACTCCACACACACGCCTAATAATAATCCCTCCAAAACGAAAACTACAATTATAAAAGTGGTCATTTCAATCCGCGACTGTGTGTGGGGGACACTGCTGTGCCGCAATTGGCTGCCGCGTTTTGCCCACAATGTACAGTCAATTCACTTCACAGTATATTCTGTGAAGCGCTTTGAGACGTGAAAAGCACTATATTATGATTATTTTCTCCTTCTGCCCACGATTCCATTTGGAATTCACCACCTCCCACCCACTCCCCCCCCCCCCCCACCACCTCCCTTTCACCCCTCCATCACCTCTGCTTGGCTTTGGTTATGTTTTGCGAGCTGAACTGCAGAAACTCTTTTCATTTTCCATTTTGGCGTTTGCCCCACGCATTCACCCCCGTTGCAGCGCACGGCAGCTAATAAAATCAACTGAAAAAACGGGCTATCATTTCCAGAACCACCCAGCTCGCCTTTTGCATATTTGCCTGATTTGAGGACGAATGTGTTACGAGTATATGTCACGGGGACCGCAGAGCAAATGAAGAGTAATAGCTCTTTCAGTGTCTTATGTATCTCTCGTCTGCCTTGTGCTGACAGCGTAGTAAACAGCCTCCATTTAAATGAACAATTTAAAGGCGCGACGTTACTCTTGTGAGATGCGTTCTGTTGCCATGGGGATCGAACAAAATTGGTGAACGATCGAAATCTGAACAGAAAACAGACCAATGCTGGGAATGCAAACCCAGACTCCTGGGTTCGTGTGAGGAGTCTCACCTATTGTTCTTCCTCTCAAATATCAATCAAACTCGCTGTGTTCTTTTTCTCCTCTTTCATTTCGCGTTCGCCAGCTGATCCCAGCCACAAAAGAAGTGGCATTTTTCACAGCGCTGGAGTTAATCTGAAAGAAGGCACCTTCAATAATGCAGCGTTTACACGCTCTCTCTCTCTCTCTCCCCGTCACCCTCTCTCCCTCACAACACTGTTTGGACTGTCGAAGAGGGGTGGGGGGGGGGTGGGGTGGGGGGGGTCTTGAGGCAGGACTTGAAGGAGGCTAAGGAGCGGGACGAGGTGGCGGGACTGCGGGATGGAATTTCAGAGGTTAGGGGTAGAGTGGCTGAAGGCTCGCCGGATCAATCTCTTTCCCTCTCTCCCTCTCAGTCCTGCGCTTAATGTTTCAGTTTCTCCGCTCCCACCCTATGGAATGCCATCCCTCAATCCCTCCGTTTCGTCTCTTCCCTTTCCTCTTTCAAGGCCGGTTTGAAGACTTTCCTCTTCGATCGTGCCTTTTGTTCCACCCCGAACTCTTTCACCTCCCCTTCAGTGTTTCACCCCTTCCCAAACACTCCCCTCCCAGCTCGGGTCACACGCCTCCTGTTCAGCGCCTTGGGACGTCCTCCCGACGTGAAAGGCGCTCTATAAATGTAATTTGTTGTTGTTGTTGTTGTTAATGGTCAGCCAGGATTGGGAGCTGAAATCCTTCTCCTGTGAAGCCAAACCCACAACCTATAATAGGAATAATAATCCTCGCATTTGATAGAGCGCTTTTCACACCTTATCAACGTCTCAAAGCGCTTCACAGAATACACTGTAAAGTGAATTGACTGTATATCTGTGGGCAAAACTCGGTAGCCAATTGCGCACAGCAGTGTCCCACAAACAGTCATGGATTGAAATGACCGATTTTATTATTGTGACCTTGAGGTAGGAGTGATACCAACGGAGCTCAACTAGTCCCAACTGAATGTGACAAATACAAGAACAGTTGCACAATTACACCGTGAACTCCCTTCACCTCCATTTCTATCTCCTTCTCTCTTTCTCTCTCTCTCTTTCTCTCTCTCTCTCTCTCTCTCTGTCCTGACCAAGAGCCAGATAATTGCTCATTAACCTCGTGGCTTTGTGCAGGATATTGCTGTCACGAAACACCTCGAAAACAGTCACCACCCTTGACTCTTTTGAGTTCTCCGAGCCATTTTGATGCGATAATCCTACACATTCTTTCTTCCTTAACGTGATGAAGTGATGCCACAGATCCAGTTGAATTGTGTTGGAGAAATGTTTTTTTCTGGGCATTTGCTTCTTCTACTGGGGGTATTTAATTCGGTTTTAAAGCCTTTTGTTCTGCCAAATGGGTTGGTATTTCTAAGCGAACTGGGCACAGTTTTGATACACAAAAAGTATTTCGACAGTCTCCCTTGTATTTAGAAACACCTAATCTACTTTGTAAGGTCTCTAACCCACCACTTAACTGTTTTGGGCTTATCTTAAGCCTCTTTTACACCAGGGATCAGATTGAATTCTGATTGCGATGATCCAAGTTGAATCTAGTGTTTAGTTGTTACACGCTGTGTTAGCTGGGATTCTGCAGTGCATCAGATTACAGGCTGGGACACAGGTGTTTCGAGTTAGCAGTGCTCAGCCAATGTGCCAGTGACTACATTACGATTGGCCTCAGTGATGCTGAGGATAGGGACGGGGGTGAAAAACAGTCAGATTTTCTTATCCCGATCAACGTTCGACAACAACAAATGACAATTGTTATACTGTAATACCTTTCGTGCCGGGAGGATGTCTCAAGGCGCTGGACAGTCAAGGATTTACACCCGAGCTGGGGATTGGGATCGATCAGGAGGGGTGGAGGGCAGGGAGGGTGGGGGGGTGACTGAGGTCACGGTCGAAGGTGAAGATCTTGAGATGGGCCTTGGAGTAGGTAGGGGAGGGGGCGAGGCCAAAGGATGGAGTATCATTCCTAATAAATACCAGGTAGACCTCGCTTAACCTTGCTTCGGTCAACGGTGTTTCGTTATTACGTTGCTGATCCATAAGGGAACATATATTCATTAACATCGCCACGTTCGCTATTATGTCCTTCACGCGGGTGGAAACAAACTACTTTGGGTAGCGTGGGCGTACATAGACGCTGCACGCTTGGCATTCTTGCGCGATTTTGCTTCACGTCATTTCACTTAAAGTCACACGTTTCACAGTCACACTAAAGTGTAGTGACTGTGTGTTTTTGCTTTTTGAATAGCACAGCGAGTTCTTTAACGTCTACTTGCACAGGGACAGGCGAGACCTGGGTCTGTTGGATGGCATCTCTGACAATACAGCCCTCTGCCAGCACTACACTAGAGAAGTATCCCCGTAGAGTGGCTGGTTGCACAGGCAGAAGCAGCAGGCATGTTGTGCACAGCAAAGTCTCAAACAACCATGAGGTAAATGACGAATTTACCTGAATGACTTGTGGCTGTGAACAGCCGTTCTATAATCCTTGAATTTTGATACAGCACTTTTCACGTCTTCTCGACGTCTCAAAGCGCTTCACAGAGTATACTGCAAAGTGAATTGACTGTATACTTGTGGGCGTGAAACGTGGCAGCCAATTGCGCACAGCAGTGTCCTCACAAACAGTCGTGGATTAAAATGACCAATTGTTTTTATCATTATGGTTTTTGGGGGATGGATTATTATTAGACGTGTGGAGTAAGGAAACTTTGCCCAAGGTTTTGCGCTGACCTGCCTGGATTTGAACACAGGTCTCACGCTTTGCCAAGGCGAGTGCTCTAACCACTGAGCTACAGGGGCGCGTGCGTTTTTCTTTGTTGCCTTCCCTCACGTTTACTTTGCAACGATCGGAAAAGTTAGCGAGCCGGGTTCACAAGCAAGTTACGCCCTGCCTCGCCGTGCGTTGGACCCCGGCGTCTGAGAGACGCGAGGTGGGTGTTCGTTTAGCCCTCGAAGGGTTAAAACGTCTCGTGAGCCGAGTTAGAGCCGCCTGCTGTGCACGGGGGACAGTCAGTGAACACTGCTCACTGTCTCACTGCCTCCGCGGTGCCCACAGCTTCCTCCAGTAATTGCACCTTCCTTTACAGCCCCCTTGTCGAAGTGGTGTTTAAGTTTTCAATGACAATTCTGCTGGTAGTGGTTGGATGTGCCACATTTGTGCTGACAGACAACAAGTGAGCTGTCAGGGCTAACCTTTCATTGTGACGAAATCCCACTCACCTTATTCAACGGGAATTCATATTTCGTTTGTTTTTTCCCAGTAGCGAATTAAACCTCAACTCAGGCTGGTGGAGGGTGTGATAATGATGACAGATTCACGGCGACTGATGGCTATTTTCCGAGCGTTCAAGGGCATATACTTTCTCTTCTGAAACCTTCAGTCCCTTCTCCCGTTTTTGGTTTCTCTTACCCCCCCTCTCCTCCCCACCCCCTCTCTCTCTCTCTCTCCACAATTTAGTGGTTTAAGATGCAACTTTGACATGTTGTGTGCTGTGCTGATGAGACGTCGAAATCAGTGAGTTCTTGGGTTTGCGTTCCACCCCGCATAGAATTGGCCAACATCCACATGAACAATTTGTATTTACATGGACCTCTTCGTTAGGGTAATGTCTCGGAAATCCTTACAAAAAGGGAGTTGAATTCCGAGGATGGTGGGGGCGCGGAGCGGGTGGCCATAGGTGTGCTTTCAAGAGGTTGGTTTTGAGGTGAATGGAAAGTTGGGAGGAAGGGGGTGAGATGGAGGGGAGTGCCAGGGGTTAGGAGGTAATCTGGGAGGTTACTCCACTTGCTAAACGATGACGTTCCCAGCCTGAGGGTGGGTCTGGCACCGTTGGCCACATCTTGGGGAAGATTGAGATGTCACCGGGACGTCCTCCCGACATGAAAGGCGCGATACAAATGTAATTTTCTATTGTACTGTATTGTATTCATGTTGTGGCATGGATTCGATTCTGTGACGGTGGTGGGATGGATGTGTGGGACTGGTGCTACATCACTGTCAATTGCAGTCGAATTGGGCTGAAAACTAGGCTACTCTCTGCTTGAATATCTGCAATCTACAGCATATAAATTTGGCACAAATAAGGTAGTGCTACATGGACATTTGATATGTCTGTGTGTGTGTGTGTATATGCTTGAGAGAGCTTTGGCTTGTATTCAATTTCAATTGTTGATTACCTGCAAACAGGGCACAGTGACCTCACGGCCATAGCAATTAAAACAGAGAGTGAGAGGGGGAGAGAAATGCAGGTCATTTTAACTGAGCTATTTCTTCCTGCCTGGAATAAAAACTTCCCTGGATAATCCGTTCAGGGCATAACATTAGACATGTTTCCTTACTCCACACGCTGCTGGTTAGTAAGTAGGAACATGGGTTGTTAGTGGATTGGCGGATGGCTTTCCCGGGGGGTAGTTATCTCTGCGAAAATAAAAATAAACAACTAAATAATAATTCAATCCACGACTGTTTGCTGTGCGCAATTGGCTTCCGCGTTCACCCACCAAACATACAGTCAATTGAATTAACAGAACATTCTGTGAAGCACTTTGAGACGCCCTTTTTAACGTGTACGTGAATCAATCAATCAATCAATCAAAACTTGCATTTATGTAGCGCCTTTCACGTCAAGAGGATGTCAGGTAGAGATAAGAGCAGGAGTGGGAGGGGTCAGAGTCGGATGAGGAAGAGTAGGAAAATTGACTGTATATTTGTGGACGAAACACGGCAGCCAAATTGCGCACAGCAGTGTCCCACAAACAGTCATGGAAGTGGGATTAGGGGTGAAAGATGGCAAAGGGGAGGAGGGGTCATATATTCCACCAAACAGTCATGGGCTCTCTGCAGAGATGTTTAGAAAATCATTTATTAATGAGTATGGATAAAAGAATGGAAATAGGTTAAAAATCTCTGCTATGATCTCATAAAGGTAGAATAGGTGTATGTCTGGTTTGGACGGTTGAGTTTCCGCGCTTGTCAGACAGCCAGGTGACTAACTGAAAATGTCTGGGGGGATGCGATTGAATGGGCAAAATGGAATTTCTGTATCTTAACCTCATGTACATATTATCAAATGGTGATAGAGTTGCATTGGATGGGAGTGGAGAGGGGAGAGTGGTGGCGGGGGAGTTGAGTGGAGTGGGGGGGGTAGTTAAGCATCACCTTTGCGATGTCGTTGCCCGGCCGAAGACACAATAATAATATTCATAATAATAACCATAAAAATAACAGACAGGATGCAATCTGAAAGTCAACGTGGGAGGCCTTCACTGCACACTCTCGCTGCGTCTCGCTGGGGCAGGGGAGGATTAAATAATTAAACGTGAGAAAATTCAAATGAAGATTAAAATTCCGAGTTTGCTGCTGTTGGTTTTGAGAGCTTCCCAGGTTATTCCTCTGACCTGACAAACCCACTTATTCATTGTTGGTCCCGCACTTCGCTCGTTTTGAAGTTACAGTTCTCCGCTGTGGCTCTGTAATTAAGTGCCTTAATGGCTTGTGAGGAAGGATAACACAACAGTGGCGCAGGGCAGGAAGCATTGATTTGCAGGGGGGGGTTTTAACACATATCGCGGTGGAGACTGAGATCTGTCCAACGCAATTTGGGCTGTCAGGCTGCTGACGTGCTCCGCACACGAGGTTCTGTCTGTCTGATTGGCACATACTCGGGGAGCGGGGGTCGGGGAGAAGACCGCAGACTGTCTGTGTGAGTATTAATTACCGAATAGATTTCTGCTGCAGAAATGTAGCTAAATACCGATGTCATGGGGGACTCTTATTTGGATTCCAGAGGTAAGTATGCAATATATATTTTGCTTTCCAACGATGGTAGGGCCGGGGTCTAATTGACAGAAGCGTGACTCCTCCAAGTTGAAGTAAACAAACTGAAGGATATTTAACATATACACTCGGAGATTCTTTAATCAAATCGCCAAGGGGAAAGCTTTATATGTCTAGCTAGGGTAATAACTTTCACTGCTTGCCCGACGCTGTATTATATTGCAGAACCACTTAGATGAAGAAGGGTTTCTGTAATATAGTACTGATTAATCCAACCCTCACAGTGTTGTGAAATCCCTCCTGCTATGTTTTAGAGGCAGATTCTCAAGAACGGCAGCGACGCAGGCGCGCAATTAATCTAGCGGTGTCCCAATCTAATATTAGCAATCTTTACGCTGTGCCCTTCAAAGAACGATATATTTATTGGCGATGCAGGTTTCTGCGCGTGTCTCTGTCTGGAAGCGAAGGCGGAGGAAACATTGAAGGGATTAACAGCACATTCAGCAGCACTGGGGAA
Source organism: Hydrolagus colliei (assembly GCA_035084275.1). NCBI lineage: Eukaryota > Metazoa > Chordata > Chondrichthyes > Chimaeriformes > Chimaeridae > Hydrolagus > Hydrolagus colliei. Next base: position 12,030,864 of record CM068753.1, read on the forward strand.
GGCGCAGCATTGTTATGTCAGCCTGAATCCAGCACCACATTTCATCAGCAGGAAAATGAGCAATTGCGGAGACCTTTCACCTCAGCAGCCTTCAGAATGTTCCCTGAAAGCCCCACAGCCGCATATATCAATTAAATTTACATGCGCAGAATTGCATACAAATAGGAGCCCAGTACGTAGGCACAAATATCTGCATGTAACTAATAATTACTCATCATAATAATCATAATAATGATCCTTCCATCTTTATGTAGCGCCTTTCACTGGGGGAGGATGTTTCAGATAGCTCCGCAGCGTGTGTTTACTGTGAAGCTATTTGAAACATCCTCCCCAAGTGAAAGTGGAGTAAAGTGACTTCACTTGCCGTGGCCAATTTTATTTCGCCCACAAAATACACAGTCGATTCACTGCGCGGTAGATTCTGTGAAGCTTTTTTGAGACGTCTCGACGATGTGATAAGGTGCTGTAAGATGTGGAGTCCTGCAGCTCAGTGGTTGCGGAGCCCTGCAGCTCAGTGGTTAGACCACTCGCCTTACAAGCGAGAGACCTTGGTTCAATTCCAGGCAGAGTGAAACTTGGGCAAGTTTCCTTACTCCACACGCCTGATAGCAATCCCTCACAAACAACAATAATAAATCGGTCATTTCAACCCAAGACTGTTTGTGGGACACTTCTGCGCGCAATTGGCTGCCTCGTTTCGCCCACATATGTACAGTCAACTCACCTTACAGTGTGTACTGTGGAATGCTTTGAAACGTCTAGAAGACGTGAAAAGCAATCTTTCAAATCGCTTATGGAAAGCGATTCAAAAAAGGAATTGAAATGTATTGAAATGAAAGGAACTGTATTTCCTTTCAGTGAAAGTGACGTTTTGTTTCAATCTATGTCTAAGTCTCTTGCGGTATTTTCTTATTGTGGCATTTTTCTGCCCTGTTTATTTCGACGCAGCTTTGCTCTGTGCTTCACTGTAAGACATTTGCATGTTTCACATATGTGGGGAAGATGATTATGTCGTCAATGGCAAGCTTGTATGACATCCAAGTCAATTGCTTTCGACTGAGAATAAAGCTTTTAATAGAAATACTCTTATCTGGACTTCTAATGCTGAGCATCTCAAATAAAGTATCTGTGTGGTTTTGGTGAAGGATTAGCTGATGACCTGGTGCTTATCATTCAACAGCCCTCTTTTTAATGCAACATTATTTTGCTTCGAGGCATGCAGGTTTTTAAATGCTATTGTGTCATTTCTGCTTGTATGTAAATGGGGATTATATTTTCGTTTTGGGGGCACAAGCATTTGCATGGGCTGCAAGAGGAATTTACAGTACAGTGTTCCTATTGAAATTGGAGTTGAGAATTGCCTAGAGCTTTCTTTCGTACAGATTGTATCATTTTAGTTTTACCTGGCCACCAGTGACTGAACCAAACCAGCCTTGGGTCGTTGCTGGCTTTTGGCTCCGCAAATGCTCCACCCAGGTGTATGGAGCACATAAAGAAATATTCACGGAGTGACCTGACCCCTCGCTTAAATGCACGAGTTGTTTCTACATTGAACAAGTCTCAGAGTTAGTTCGTGGGTTTTTTTTCTTTCTTTCCGTTTGCATTAAAAGTTGCTCATTTATTTGAAGCCTTCTCCAATTGAAACGAGTTCACAAAAAGGTTTCTTTTCTTGGGGGGGGAGGTAGGTGGGGGGGGGGGGAGGTAGGTGGGGTGGGGGGGGAGTCCGATTAATTGTGTATTGGTGCCAAATCACAATCCGCAAATTCTACATTTGACAAATTTGGGTACAGTACGTGGCGATTGATGTCGTTTCTCGAGTTAACAATAACACCAGATAGCGATCGGAGAATAAGCTTGTTTGATATTCCTTAAAGAGTTTTGCAGAAACGCAGCTTAAAGCTGCGTGCAGGAGACCGGTATTGTTGAGCCCTGGACAGTGTTCCACCACTCTGAGGTTTCTTTACCGAGGGCCATCGCCACGTTTGGCACGCAAAGCGTGGAGGGGAATTTAATTATAAAAACCCAAGCGGCACAACTGTTTGCAGCTGTACGCTCTGGAGCCGCTGCAACATTTCACAATTGTTTGTTTTTTAAATTGAAATGATTAAAAAGGCGGTGAGGTGCGGGCTCTGGGGAGACGCGTCTGTCGAACAGTGAGGCACAGCTGCAGTCTGTTACCGCGTGAGAGTTGCTGATCTCAGCCGCGCTGCTCTGGGAAGGGAGGCTCTGGGAAGAGAGATCGCTGTACGGGGGGGGGGGGCGAAGTGACCGTCTATTTTGTAGGCAAAGGCGGCGGCCAGTTTTTGCTCAGCCAAGTCCCACAAACAGCCACGATCGCTTTCAACCGCGGGGGACTGTTGGCTCAGATCATAGCGGGAAGCAGCTTCAACCCATCACTTCCACGCTCCGTCCTTCAGGCGAGACGTTCAGCCGCGGTCCCGCCCGCCCGCTCGGGCCCCGGTTTCCATTAACATTCAAACGTTCGGAAATGGAAGGGAATTTCTTCCTGTGTTCCCCGAAGGAAAACATCGGTCACCGACTGCGTGGCTGTTTGCGGGAGATCGCCGTGCGCAAGTGGTTGCCGCAATTGGCTCACAGAATACACGGTCAAGCCACTTCTAGCCCCCGCGGGGGCTGTGGGGTCGGCCACCACTGTTTCACAAAGCTCTATCATGGGCGATCTGAGATGGTCCCCTCCTGAAGGGTGCTATATAAATACAACTTGCTGTTGTATAATGTAATATTTAAGGGGAAACACTCCTCTGTAATGCCCGTGGTTTACAAACAGCTGTATTTTGCATTGAATGCAAAAGTAAACAGCGCGCCGTGTTAAAATTCCCTTTGCAAATCGGGCACATTCGCACAGACAGGACAAACACAGGCACAGGTTGCTGCTGAGCTGGCTGTCTTCAACACTGGAGCCTGGATTCATTCCCAGCGCAGACTGATGGATGAAGTCAGGGGTGCGTTGTGAAGCGCGTCTGGACAATCTCATCCAAGACCCGGCCACTCTGCGTTTCCCGCACAAGGCTGGCTGTAATTCAGCGCTAATTGGTGCTAAATTGGCACATTCACTCAGGAGAGGCCGGCAGGCTGCCTGCTGTGGAAACTGACTGTGCTGCGGTGATACAGATAGCGGCGACGCACTCCCTGGGTTGGATTCCTACGTGGAAATGCATTGTTTGAACAAGGGTACTTCAGTCTACACTTGACCTGGGAGTAATTGCCACTGACGCAGTGAATGCAGAACCTTAAGAGATTCATTTGCCAGCGTCGATAGCTCTCGCCCTGTCGAGCTCAGAGAGAGAGAGAGAGAGAAGAAAAAACTTACAAAAGCTTTGGAAACGGCTTGTCAAAGAGGTCCCGGTGTGCAGGTCACCCTGAGTCGGGGAGGAGCGGCAAACGACCGAAATCAAAGCGCTCACATCCACAGGGACCCAGAGGCTCAAGGTTGCTGTGAGCAGAAAGGTGGCAGGTGCAGTTTAGCAACTATAATAATAGCGTTGTAAGATTTGACAGGAGGAAGGATGGTGTGAATATTCGCTGAATGACAATGTACCTGAGATGTCAGAACTGGAGAGAGCCATTGGGGGCTGGTTATCTCGTTCACCTAAACCACAAAGGTACTGTCATATTTGGGTTGTTTTTTTTATTAAAAAAGAAAAGAGCAGATGTTTGGATTTCGAGCAAAGCTGCACTATATCAGTGGACTTGGATGGTTCTAAAGTTGCACCTGGCCTTGCTGAGGCCACATCTGGACTATTCCATCCAGGTTTGGTCTCGTTGGTGGGTGTGACAAAGGGACTTCTTCATCCAAACCAACCTTGTGATCTTTAGGGGATGGTGGAACAAAGACATCATGAGGGGTTAGAAAAGGCACTAGACACGTTACCTAGAAGTTAATAGAGATGAGTTAGACGTGTGGAACGGGACTCTTTGGGAAATTGGGTGAGTTACTTGGTGACCAATAGTCCATTCAACTTGAATAATTCAAGATCCTCATCCTCACTTTCAAGGCCATTCACGGGCCTTGCCCCTTCCTATCTCCCTGACCTGCTATCTCCCTATGAACCTGCCTGCCCACTCTGTTCAGTGGGCTCCGGTCTGCTCCATGTCCCATGCCCGACCCACCTGCCCCCCACACTCTGGAACTCCATCCCACAGTCCCTTCACCTTGCTTCCTCCCTCGCCTCCTTCAAGGCCGGTCTCGAGACCCTCCTCTTCGATCGTGCCTTTTGCTGCCCTCCCAACTCTCTCCTTCCCCTCCTAACTCTCCCCCTCCCCTCCTAACTCTCCCCTGCCGCTCCCCCCTGCCCCTCTCCCTGGCTTGGACCCTGGCCTGACTGTTTAGCGCCTTGGGACGTCCTCCCCAGGCACCTCCACAAATGTAATTTTGTTGTTGTTATATTCCAGTTGGAAACTGTTGATCTGATACTATAATTTTGCATGAAAATCTGTGGGTTTTCCGCCACAAACTGTCTCTTCCTCCTTCTTTCCAAACCCTTAAAGACGACTGTGTAGTTAAATGCCACATCGGAAAGTATCTGCGAGGTACCCATCCATCCCAGCGAGAGTTGTGGCAGTGAGAAGCAAACGTATGTATGTGCGTGTGGGGGGTGCGGTGGATAGGATCTGGTGTCGAGCCTGGAAACAGCTGCTTGCAATTTAGAGGACATCCCTTGGATCTCTGCCATCTCCTGAGCACCCTTAATCTGCAGGAGTCTGCTTTCCATTTTCCATGTTTACAAAGAGGAGCTCCCCAACAGTTTGCTCAGTTGTTGAAGTGCTTTTTCCCAGTGAAACTGAGGCGTACAACCCCGTAGGTGCCGTTCCGTGTCTGTCGCCCTCCAGCCCGACTGTTTCCTCTGCCCTGTGAACACTGACCCACTTGTTCCCCCCACCCTCCCCGCTCCATCATCGGTGCGTGAGCTTTCAGACACCTCTGGGTGTGAGTTCCCCGGGCCTCCCCCCTCCCCCCTTTTAAAGTCTGTCGTATGTTTTTTTTCTAACCTCGAACCGGGTCACCTTTCCCCTCCTCTCCGCAAACCCCTCACCCCACCACCACCCACCACCACCCGCCACACCCCACCACCCCCCATGTCTGGCCTCTCAGCCAATTCAGTCGAGTTGTTTGAGATATCCTCCCGAAGTGAAGGTGATTTGTAAAATGATTGGTGGTGGTGGTTGCTGTAACCAGAGGGTATAATAATCCCTTGCCAAAACATTCTCACTGTTTGTGGGACGCTGCTGTGCGCAATTGGCCGCCCTGTTTCACCCTCAAAATATACAGTGAATTCACTTTACAGTGTACGCTGTGAGGCGCTTTGAGACGTCTCGAAGATGTGATGAAGAGCTATATCAAATTTGTGGAGTCCAGTACCTTAGTGGTTAGAGGGCTCGCCTGACAAGCGTGAGACCCGTGTTCGATTCCAAGCAGGTCAGAGCGAAACCCCGGGCAGGTTTCCTTACTGCACACTCCAAGAAAAAACCACAATAATAAAATTGCTTATTTCAATCCACGACTGTTTGTGGGACGCTGCTGTGCGCAATTGGCTGCCGCATTTCGCCCACAGATATAGTCAGTTCACTTTACAGTATATCCTGTGAAGCGCTTTGAGACTTCTAGAAGACATGTAAAGCACTATATCAAATGCAAGGATTATTATTACTATTGTAAAGGCTTTAAAATCATCTTCCGCGGCTGGGTTAAGGGCTTCAAAAATCAGAGGCGGATTCCCGGAGCCAGACCCTATCCTGTTATCCCTAAAGTTTACTGCCCATGTTATATTATTTTCCACGAAATGTACCAGCATTTGAATGTGCGCGTGTATCTGTGTGTGTGTGTGTGTGTGAAAAAGGTGTTAAATCATGGTTGTCCTGCTGATATAGGTTACACTAAACACAACTGATGAGGCAACTGCACAGCACAGATACACAGCTGGGAAATCCCTACGTCTATTGATTGACTTAAAAGTGAGAAAATTCAGTGTAACCACATCACTATAAGAGAATGGCAGCATTGAAGTACTCTTATCAGCCAGCACTATCAACTTATAGGTCCATGGGGATCTTAATTTCCCATCAGCTGTTGGCACTTGTCAGTTGTTAATGTTGCCCTATCTGTTCTGTGACATTATTAAACCTCATTAGTAGGACGATATCACACGTCCCATTGTGTGAAGATAAAGGAGAGGCGCTGCAAAACTGTAGCTTTGAAATGATCGACTGAAGTTAATCATGGACATGTTTCCCTGGTGACAGGGTTTAATGGTATTTTGAATATTACCTCTCTGTGTGGAACTCATTGTGTGATCTTCTGGCAACTGGGATAGGTAGAGATTGAAAAGGATAATTCCTTAAACTGTTTGCTGTTGGATTTGAACAGAATTTTTTTTGCGCACGTTTAGGTGTGTTTTCACTTCACAGTGAGACGGTTTGGTTTGTGAGCTTGACCCGTCTCTTTGTCTTGTAAAAGGCTCCTGCCTTAGCTCCGTTAGTTATCCCGATGTGAAGGGCAGTGTGTAATTGCAAGTTGCTGTTGTTACAGTACAATCGACGTAATAATATTATCAGTAATACGTTATGCTACCTCTCGTTCTCCTTTCTCATATCAAACCAAGCAAAACGCATTGACATTTTCCCTATGTTTTGTTGAAGATCCCTGATTTTTGTGTGTTCCCTCCCTCCCTCCCTCCCTCTCTCTCTCTCTCTCTGCCTCCCTCCCTCCCTCCCTCATTCCTTGGATGTTTTCCCCGTCCTGTCCTGACTCTTCCCGCACTGTGATTCCATGTGTTGCCCTTGGCACTGCTCCCATTCATAACCTGCACCATTCTCTGTGTGTTGAGTCTAATTAGGTTATACAAGGAGCATTCAATGAGCCAAATCCTGCCCTCTCCTGACATCTACACATGGGCATTTTCCAGCAGGGATTCACAGTCAGAATATCAAGAGTGGTGTTCCTCGCAGTAGGGAACTGATACTTTGAAGTGCTGCTCAGGTAAGCACAGCCTGAGGTTGGTAGGTGTGTCTGGCTCAGTTGTACGGCGGGCGGTAGCTTTGCCCACTGAGGGAGATGGGGGAGTAGTTCGTTTCTAACAACAATAATTCTTGTGTTTGATTTCGAACCTTTTATGTCAGTGGAACGTCTCAAAGTGCTTCACAGCTTTTTGGTGTAATGCGCAGTCACTGTATTTTGCAAATCAATGTTGCGCACATTAATGCCCCGCAAACATCCACGACGAGAACAGCCGTTTTTACCCGTCAGCCAGGACAGAGGGAAAAACTCCCTTTTTTTTTTTGCAAATTGTGTCATTGGAAAGTCACCTAGACAGGACCTTGGTTTTAATGTTTCATCCAAAGGACAGCGCCTCCAAGATTACAGCACTCCTCAAACACTGTACTGGAGCATCAAATCATAATAATCCTTGCATTTGATGTAGTACCTTATCACATCTTTGAGACTTCTTAAAGTGCTTCACACGTTGTAGAACCATAGAATTTTACAGTAGAAAAGGAGGCCATTCGGCCCATCGAGTCTGGGCCGACTCTTTGAAGAGAGTTGTTCAAAGTCAATCCCACTCTCCGGCTCTCTCCCCATAACCCCGCAAACCCATTCTCTCCAAATTACGTTGTACTGTAAAGTAGATTAACTTGTTAGTGTCAAAACATGGCAGCCAATTGCGCACAGCAGTGTCCCACAAACAGTCATGGATTGAAATGAGCAATTTTTATTATTGTGATTTTTTTTGGAGGGATTATTATTATTAGGTGTGTGAAGTAAGGAAACTTGCCCAGGGTTTCGCCTTGATCTGCCTGGATTCGAAACACGCGCGCTTATAAGGTGAGTGCTCTAACCACTGAGCTACAGGAGCTTTTCCAGCAATTCTTAATTTCAATTAAAAAATGATAATTTAAAGAGTGCAATTTTACATTTCTTTGGTTTATTGTCGAATTTCATTATCTTTCCCCCCATTTTACTTCCCATCCAAAAAGATTTGGACAGTATTTAGTTTTTAAAAAGGAAAGCTTAATGCATTGTAAAAATCAGACTGAAAATACAACTTGATTTTAAAAGGGAATGATTCCCAATGGATCATCTTAAAATACTTAGACTTCTCGTCCATCACACTTTGTGTCTGCCATATCCATCCAGTCTACTTGTAACTGTCCACAAATGAGGTTGGAGTCTGAAGGCATTGATTAGCTTTTGGCTTCCAAAGGGATGGTGGTTGAAATCAATTTAACCTGGAAATCGATGTAGTGATGAGTGTACTGCATAAACCAAGGATGAGGAAAGTGTGTTTAAAAAACAACAGTCCAACCATAAGTGTAGAATCCTGCCTTATTCTGACGCATTTCGCAAAACACAATACATGTATAAAAAAGACTCACTGTAGCCTCTAGCCCTTGAGTTCATGAAATATTGGAAATTGAAATAATTGCTGACATTTCTAAGCCTTAGCCTGTCTATTTTTAATAAGAGAGGTGTTTCTTTAAGAGAGTAAAGAATGAGAGAAACAGAAGGAAAGAGGGGGGGAAAGAAAAGAGAAAGAGAGAGAGTTAGAAAAAGAAAGAGAAAAGGAAGGAACGAAAGAAAGATGATCGATCTCATTTTCTCTCAGCTCAGCTGTGTGTCCAATTCCCTGGTAATATGTATTTTTTTCACTAGGTTTGGGCATGTTTGATGATGACAGAATTGGACCCCAAAATAATAGTATTAAAAAATCTCCTGCTCGCAACCCTGAAGGCGACAATGAATGCTGTTCAAAACCCTTCCGGATGCCAGCTTCTGACACCCAGCTCACCTAAGTGACATCCACACACCGGGCGCTGAGTGATTACAGGCCAATTTGACAATAAAGGAGCTCGAAAGGCAAGGTTGAACTTGATCTCTCCCAAATTCCACACCCACACACTCTAACCACGAATCACATGATAGCGATCACAAGTGGAAATACTGGACAGATTTCCTGCTCTGTAGCCTGGGGACACCGAGCCCAATTGCAACACTCTGACTCACGTCAGCTTTTCTGTAGGAAATCACATAAGCGCTGTGAACCCAAATGGGCAATTTCCTGCGTCTTAATTTGATTATAATTTTGCTTATTCCTCTCGCTTCTCGATTCATCGCACTTATTACCCGTCAAAGTTAGCCCCGACGTGGTTAGGTCTCCCGCGTTGCACCGGTGAATGTCCAAATGATCCCAAAGGTAGGAGTGAAGTTAGGCGGTGCCCCCAGTCCCTCTCTTTCACAGGATCAGAGTCGGAAGAATGCAGATATTTGCCTCTGATGTGTTCTTCAGTTCCGAGGGCCGCCTGTCTGCCTGAAGGCAAAGCAACCAAAGAAAGCTTTGACAAATGCGTCTTTGTCACTGATGTGGAGTGCGGGGTAACTGCAATATATTTGTTATTGCTGCAGGCATGGTCTTTGATCAGATTAATAGCCGTTTAGAATTGCTCATGGAGCCTGAATGACATTTACAGACTCATTTATGGTGTCACAAGACTTTTAGATGGATTCTATGGCGACGCCTTCAATCTTCACGCGGAGCAGATCTGAAAACGTTCAAACCCCAAATTTCTTTCCGACGATGTTTTCTGCAGCTCTGCTGAATGCGATCGCCAAGATGCAAAGGGGTTGCTCGCGCCCAGAGTCCTGGCTAACACCCCCCCAACCCCTACAAATAAAACTGATTCCTTGCTCCATTTTCACCCATAAGTATACACTCAATTCACTTTACAGTATATTCTGTGAAGCTCTTTGAGACGTCTAGAAGACGTGAAAAGTGCTATATCAAATACAAGGATTATTATTATTGGCTTTATGTGACCCCATTTCTGTGCGCAAATTGTCTGCTGCCTTCCCCCTCTAAAAATCTAAAGTCTCTACACTTTTACAATATATCGTGAGAAGCTCTTTGAGACATCCTCCCAAAGTGGAATATACAGGATACAATGTATATATGAAATATAAGGATTATTATTAATAACTGTGCATGGTTTGTATGGCATCACAGTACAAAATAAAGCCATCCTCCCTTTCTCCCAACCTTCACCACGATTTTTAATTGTTCCCTTTCAGCACTTTTATTCTACTCAAGTTTTGCAAAAATTTATATACAGTATGTATATTGCCGATTCAATAGCTTTCATAAACTTTAAGCTCTGTTTCAGTCAAGTCTGCGATGCTTTCCAGCTCTTTTCTTATTAAACGTTACCGACTTTCGAAAGCTACCGGTGCCTGCCCGCCTTGTCATACAGTTATTGACTTCTTTTCACCCTTTACACGCTCCCTCTGGGCGACATCATCCGCAGACATGGGGTAAATTTCCACATGTATGCGGATGACATCCAGTTGTACCTTTCTGCCTCATCCCTCAACCCCCAGACCATCGATGTTCTGACAGCATGTCTGTCCGACATCGAATCGTGGACGAGGGACAACTTTTTGCAATTGAACGTGAATAAGACCGAGGCCCTCCTGATTGGCTCAAGCCAGCGCCTCCGCACATCGGGCGCTGCCAGCCTCAACATCCAAGGCTGCACTCTCCACCTCACAAAGCCAATCAGGAACCTCGGCATCATGTTCGATCAAAAACTTTCCTTCCTCCCCCACATCCGCGCCTTGACCGGCACCGCTTATTTCCATCTGCGCAACATTGCCAGGCTCCGCAATTATCTTACCCCCCGCGCTGCCGAAACACTTGTGCACGCAAACATCACCTCACGGCTGGATTACGGAAATTCTCTCCTAATCGGCCTCCCCAGTTCCTCCATTCAGAGGCTGCAGGCCATCCAAAACTCTACAGCCCATGTACTATCCCGCACCCGCCTCCGTGACCACATAACCCCCACCCTCGCCCGTCTCCACTGGCTCCCCATCCTCCAGAGGATCGAGTTCAAGATCCTCGTCCTCACCTACAAGGCCTTACACGGCCTTGCCCCATCCTACCTAACCGATCTACTCTCCCCCTACACGCCCACCCGGACCCTCCGTTCAACAAGACTTGGCCTGCTCCAAGCCCCCCGCCCGAACCGCCCCACCATCGGAGGCCGGGCCTTCAGTTTCTCCGCTCCCACCTTATGGAATGCCATCCCTCAATCCCTCTGTTTCGCCTCTTCCCTTTCCTCTTTCAAGGCCGATTTGAATACTTTCCTCTTCGATCGTGCCTTTTGTTCCACCCCAAACTCTTTTACCTCCCCTTCGTGTTTCACCCCTTCCCAAACACTCCCCTCCCAGCTCGGGTCACACGCCTCTTGTTCAGCGCCTTGGGACGTCCTCCCGACGTGAAAGGCGCTCTATAAATGTAAATTGTTGTTGTTGACTAACTTTGCAGCATATTCCCGAGGTTTCCAGTGTCTCGCTCTCCAATTCTAAAACCAATGACTCGAGGAAGCAGTTTTGACGTGGTTGGATTGTGGTCACTTTCAGGTCAGACATGAAAGACGCTATATCAAATGTAAGGATCATTATTTTTTTTAATTATTATTTATGCCCCTCAATTTGGACTCACCAACAAGTGGTTAATGAATTGTGAATACAAACCGTGCCGTTTGATTCAGGTTTAGCCCCAAAACTATATTTCCGTCTAACCTTAGTTTGACTTGCTGTTTCCTCATTTTATAATCCTATACAGTACTCCCAATTGCCTTCTCCACATCAGCTGCATCCTTGAAACCTGTGAATGTGGTCAGCCCGGCTCTAGCCTCAGAGTCAGAAGGTTGCGTGCAAATTGGTTCCCGCGCTCGCCTACAGAACATACAGCCGCCACACCTACAGCGTACGCAGAGAAACATCCTCTCACTGTGAAAGGCACTACAGATCAAATGCCGGCAGAAACTCTCTTCTCTTTTGAAGTAGCCCGATAAAATCTTTACCATTCACCCGATCAGCCACTAAAGGACCTTGGTTCAACATCTCATGTGCCGCACAGTGAAACTAACCAAAGTGGAAGGAGCAAGTGGTACCTATGCAAGTGCTGTTTCCTCTGTGGCAGGACAGTATCTTTCAGTCAAAGGATGTGATTTGGTATAGGACACGGCAATAAACTTGTTAAAGTTGTGGTTGTTCCAGAAAATGTAGACCAAGAGTCCAACTCCAGTCTAGAGGAGGAAGTTGAGGTCAAAGATGTGATTGACCTACATTAAAAGTGTGAGCAAATGAAACTTTGATGCAATAAAATTTACAAAAACAGCCAATGAAAGCTCAAAAGAGTGGATCAAAGCTTTTCTAAGTGAATCGAACCGTTGATTTTTGACATCAGATGCAATGGCCGTGATCAGGATTGCGTCCTCGGAAAATACACAATTTTAAACGAATGAAATATCTGTGAATTGCAATGGAAAACATCGGGAAGGGTGGAAGGGCAGGAGTGGGGGGAAGGAGGGCAGAAGAAGGCACGATTGAAGAAGAGGGGTCTTGAAGGAGGCAAAGGAGGGAGCGAGGCTGCGAGATGGAGTTCCAGAGGGTGGGGGCAAAGTGATAGAAGGCCCGCCCCCCAATGGTGGGGCGAGCGAGGCAGCCAATTTGTGTGTAGGAATATCCTACAAACAGCCGTGACGTGAATGGCCAATTGCGTAAGGGTGAATTATTGTCCCTAGACTTCCCCTACACCACTCTTATTGCCTTCCTTCTCATGTATTATCTACAGTTTTACTGTGGTATGAAACTGAGATTCTGCTATAGATATGAGTTGAGGTTTTGTATCAGTCATTTTGAGTTTTTCTCGAAAAAAATTGTCAGCAACCCGTCTATAATTAACCCATGTGCGTCAAATGTTTTGTTGTTGGTGCAATATGTAGTGCGTGGATGACGGGACGAGAGTTAATACATATCTGATGAGTCCCAACTTGTCCAAAACACAAGTGTGGTGCTTCCCCACAGCGAAAGGTGGAAATCCCGGAGTGAGTCAACCCAGGCCATCCTCATCCAGCATTCAGTGCTCAAGTGGGGGTTCAGTATGGACTTAGGGAGGGTTAACTTGTCTCCTCTCAAAGTCCGTTGCTCCATCCAACTGAAGAAACTGGAGTCAAAGAAGACGGGGTGGGATGAGGAGGGGGGGGGTGGGGGGAGGAGCGGGGGAGGTGGGGAGGGGAACGCAGGCATAAGAAGAATCCAAAAGTTGAAAACAGCAGCAATATTTAACTGCCAACATTTCCCTAAAAAATATGTGAGCACATGAAACACAAATGTAACGAGCTGAAACTATCAGATGAAACAGGATGACATGCCAACTAAAGTTTCGGTTTATTAAATGCTGAATGATGAATTTCTGTCCCCGTGATAGCACTCTGGGTTTCACATGGTACAGCTTTCACACTGTTTTAGTTCATTAAGTCACAAATGACTCATAACGATACTTCGCACATTCAGTGTAATATGGATTAGCAGCAATTATGAATCTGTCTCAAAACATTTCTCTGAAATAAAATTCGCTTTTTAAGAAGCGCCGAGAGTGCCAGGAAGGAAAGGATTTTGTTTTTCTATTCATTGTTTCAAATTTGTTATTGGAAGTGCTGAGGGGCTGAGACGCTAGCACAAGATCCAGTCCACCTCCTGGAAGATAAAGATCCCGTTTCACTATTTGAAAAGAGAAGTGAATTTCTCCCACTGCTCTGGCCAGCAATCCTCCAGATCAAATTCGTCATTCGCTTCATGGCTATGCTGTGCGTGGAGTCCTGCAGCTCAGTGGTTAGAGCACTCGCCTTACAAGAGTGTTTCGGATCCAGGCAGGTCAGGGGCAAAACTGTGGGCAAGTTTCCTTATTCCACACGCCTAATAATAATCCCTCCACTCCCACCAAAAAAATTGGTTATTTCTATCCACGACTGTTTGTGGGACACTGCTGTGTGCAATTGGCTGCCACGTTTCGCTCACAAATATACAGTCAATTCACTTTACAGTATATTCTGTGAAGCGCCTTGAGACGTCTAGAAGACGTGAAAAGCGCCACATCAAATGCAAGGATTATTATTATTGGACGCTGCGTTGGCCGACGAATGCACAGTCACTACACTTTACAGAAGATAGAGTGAAGCACTATGGAGACACTTCAACAATGTGAATGGGCCTACCTAATTACAATAGTAATAATAATAATAATCGATGGCAGTCTGTGGGAATTGTCGTCAGGACCTGAAAAAGAGATTTCAGCCCAGATCCGACATCAACACTGGCGAAAGGTACTGTTACATTCACTCCACAGTGCCAGCAAAGGGAGGGGGCCACGTGGGGCGGGGGACTGCGGAATGGAGTTTCAGAGGGTGAGGACAGAAGGCCCGCCTGCCAATGGTAGGGCAGGTGAGGAAGCCAATTTGTGTGCAACCAGCCTACAAACAGCCGATAAGTAAATGATCCATTGTATAAACTGGATTCCCTTCCTATTTTTTGCTATCTATGCATGTACGGTAAGCTCCTGAGCAGTACAGCAAAAACAACAAAATTAAACTTGTATAGCGCCTTTCATGTCAGGAGGACATCCCAAGGTTATGAACACACTGTTCATATAAGTACAGGCTTCATCTGAAGAAGATAGAGGGGAGATGGAATATAGCCAGCAAGAAAGAGCAGGGAGAATTTATAAAGGAACAGGGCTGGAGGGATAACCACAGACATGGTACACGCAAACCTGCAACTTGCTTTGTGTTTTTTATTTGCTCACCCAAGGCAGAAGCTAAACCGCCCCCGGTTAAATGCTTTGTGAAAATGTCCTGCCCTGCTTGGAACATCTCTGTACTCCCCACATTTCATTGATTGAAGAGACCAGATGATTTTATTCGATAGATTTAAGAAAAATATATAATGTTATGGTGGTAACCATTTTGATCTTCCAACCAGGAAGATGGTTGGAAATGATGTTTTGAAGACTTTTTTTTTAAAAAACCTAGCAATTCTCTCATTCATCCATTCAGTATAACTGAGTGTGATAGATTTCATTCAAAATTAGCAATTTTTTTGGTAGCAATTTCTGCTGCGACCAATTTTGTGTACGAAGCAATCACAATAAATCTTGCATGCACCACCGTGAACTGCTGTCACTTTGCACATATGCGAACCGTGAAGGTCATGAGATCCTTTAGATGTCTATAGTTCCCCTTGCTTCCAGTTTGGTCCCCTGGTTTACGGAGGTGGGTAATTCATGTTGCATCATCATTCTGTAGCTGTAAAATTTACGGTTCCAGATTCACAAGCCGGTCAATCCCGCCCTAAACTGTCCACTCACATTCTAGCATCCTCTGTTCAGTAGAGGTGAACCACGCAGTAATTGGGAACAGAAACACTGGCTTGTTTTGTTCAATTCCCTGATTCTGAGGGACATCAATGCTCGTTCATAGTCTTTTGGTTGTGACTGTGGTCGGTTTTCTCTGCAAGGAACAGAATAATCAAACCAGGGATCTTCTATATCTGTATATCCTAATTCCACATGTCTTCACTGGGCTGTTGTGAGAGCCCATAATTTAGTAGGGTTTTGTTTTCCATCGTAGTTCATTTGGTATATGTGCTGGTCAATGAAGCAATAGACGTCAGAGAAGAAAGGAAATATGTGGAGGAGTAGGTTAGAATATCGAATTGACATTGGCACTGTAGATAGACAACAGTAAATTTCAAGGAATATCTCTGTGTACACTTTATTATTCCTGCAAAGACTGTGCAGTTCTTCTAAAGGGAGAATAGGATGCTTTGCCAAATGTATGCGATCAGTGACAGCGTGAAGGGTCAGATACAAATTATCAAATAAGTTGACATTTATTCAGTGGCATTTATAAAAGAATGATTCAGAGCACTTAACAACCAGAGGAGGAAAGTCAAAGTGACAACAACAACAAAAACAACAAAATTGTAGTTACAGAGCGCCTTTCACGTCGGGAGGCACAGCAAAGTGAGTTGATCTTTAAAGGTTTTGAAAGAGGAAGAAAGTCGGCAATGCAAAGTTAATTTGGATGCGAATTCCAAAGGCTCGGTCTCCAATGGTGGCACAAAGACACTGGTGTCTCAAGCAATAAACCAGAGTCAAAAGCACAGAGAATGTGGGTTGAAATGTGGAGCTGAAGACAATCGCACCAATAGGATGGAGCAAGTTTTTGTTGTAACATAAACTCCAGATTAGGTAGTTGGTGGAGTTTAGCAAAGATAGGGGCAAGAGTGATGTGGGAAGAGATCTGGACGAGTTTAAGTTTGTTGAGAGTGGATCGAGGCAGGCCAGAAAAGGGGAGCAAAGGCACAATGTATTGTCAAGACGAAGATGCCACAGATAAGGGATTTGAGCTGTGGTGGCAGCTAGAGATGTGAAGAGGTGAAGGTGAAAGGATGCAAAATTGCTGGCTTGGCTGATTGACCTGATGTGCGTTTCCAGCATTTTCAGGTTATTTCTCAATAAATCTGCGGTAATTAAATCATAATTGTGAGTCGTAGTGGGAAAATCATCACACGTCAATTGCATCAAATTCGCTGACAGTCCCTGACAGCAACAGAATAAGCAACCCACATGCAATTGAAGCAGAATATATTATCAACAATAATGTCTCTCAGCAAGTGATTGCAAGGCTGCAAAATCTAATCTCAGAGTTCAGTTGACAGCTATAATCAGCTTCACTTTCGTGGTTTATAATGCCATTCGTACAGTAGGTTTAGTAATCTGCAATTGTCATGAATAAAGTCATCAGTATAACTAATTTGTTTACTGTTTTATCACTATTCTCCATGGATTTTAGCATATACTATATATATATATATATATATATCTCTTTTGAAATATCCAGTTCCTTGAGTCAATTTCTTCAAAATCATTGAATAAAACTGCCATTTGAACAATGGCAGATCGCACCTGTCAAGTAAATGATCTATAAATGAATATTATAAGCTGGTTAGGCTTACAAAGGAATTTGCAGATGAATTAACATGTGAAATAAAAAAAATGGCGTTCTGATCGAACTTCCAAAATACTATGCGCTTGAGTACTATTGGATCCTTATGTTTTTGCTGGGAGAAAGGAAATGTTGCAATTTCAGCTTTCTGACACTTCACAGCCCATTTCTGATAGCGAACAAGAAGCAAATTGCTGAGACAGAATGAGTAATTCATCTCCCACAACTGACCATGAACATTACAGGTTGAGCAATGTGGCTTTCCTAACTGTAGCCACTTTGAGTATTTGTGCTTCTAGCAGGAAAGTCTGTGCAAGGTGTAGGAATACAGAGCGATAGGTTTGTGTTAGGTAAGGGTAACAGGGGTTATGGGGCAAGGCTGGGTAACTGGTGTTGAGGTACAGATCGGCCGTGATCTAATGGAATGGTGGGACAGACCTTGTTAAAGAACTTTTACTTCATTCAAAAAGAATAAAGTCCATCTTTTTTTCATTTTGCACGGTCTTAATTTGGAGATTCTGCCACACGTAAAGGGTGGAATAATCCAATTACAGCGGTTATGGTAACTGCTGTGATTCCCTCTCCTCCACATATTTGCATCTCGCTTGACCCTGTTGTCATTTTTAATGGTACAGTACTATCTTTGGACTGCTTTTCTCACAGAAAGCAGATAAGACAGAGTGGAAGCAATTTTACAACATGACGTGCAAAATACACAGTCGCTACACTTTACAGGATATCCCGCAAAGTGCTTTTAAAAGGCACTATATCAAATTAATGTATTATAATATTTATTATTCTTATTAATACTTGCTGGTGCTTAGATCTCAGGGTTGTTTGACCATGAGATAGTTGCACTGAAGGAATTTTTTGGAAACTTGGATGAGGCGACTGGATGGACTAATGATCCTAGCATTTGATATAGCGCCCATCATGTCTTCTAGACGTCTGAAAGCGCTTCACAGAATATACTGTAAAGTGAAATATGACTGTGTATATGTGGGCGAAAAACAGTCATGGATTGAAAATGACATTTTTTTTAGATTATTATCGAGAATGTGGAGTAAGGAAACTTGTGCAAGGTTTCGCCCTGTCTGGAATCAAACCCAGGTCTCTTGCTTGTAAAGCGAGTGCTCTAACCACTGAACTACAGGACTCCGCAAGATCAATTCCTACCTGAAAAAAATAACTTTAAAGAATACACAATTGTAATATAGTTGTGTCCAAACTGGAGGAAATCAAACCACATTGTGTGTGCAAGACCAGAAAACCTTGACTGTGGGTTGTTTGTGCTATTTTTGTGTTTCATGGGAGGTCAGCGTAACAATGGAGTGAGTGTTAATCACCACTCACAGTTTATCTGCCCTCTCTGCATCATAAACAGAGCAAAACTCTCAAAGTAAATCTCCATGTTGAAAGATGGCTTCTGTTTCAACACATGGATCACTTTATCACTATCTAGTTTACGTCCCTAAAACAAAGTATGTATCTTTTCATTTACACAACAAAAACAAGATTCGGGAATGAGTCATCGATTGGCCTTGACAGAAGTTTAGAAGCCATTATGTTACCAGTTGTTCGCTGAACTCACTTAGAAATCTAGGAGATCTTTGTGTTTTTATATCATTTTGTTCCTAAATTGACATTTAGGTTTTCACTATACCTGTATATTTTAATCGGTCACTCGCAGTGTGACATGACGTTACAAACCAGTTGCAATATTCTTTGGTGTCTCAGAAGCAGCAAATGGCTGCATGAGCTGCTGGAAAATGTTTGCATTGAGATTGGCTTTCATCTGTGTAGATGAATTAAAAGAATAGGAAATATGAGGTTGCAGCCCAAAGTGTCACTTTAAACCTCTGTTTGCTATAGGGGGAGAGGGAGGTGAAAGTAAGCGCAATCAAAGAGGAAGGCCTTTAATAATAATAATCCTTGCATTTGATATAGCGCTTTCCACATTTTATCAACGTCCCAAAGCGCTTCACAGAATATACTGTAAAGTGAATTGACTGTATATATTTGTGGGCGAATTGCGGCAGCCAATTGCGCACAGCAGTGTCCCACAAACAGTCGTGGATTGAAATGACCAATTTTATTATTGTGATTTTTTTGGAGGGATTATTATTAGGCATGTGGAGTAAGGAAACTTGCCCAAGGTTTCCCCCTGACCTGCCTGGATTCGAACACAGGTCTCCCCAGCTTGGTTTCCCCAGCTTGCAAGACAAGTGCTCTAACCACTGAGCCACAGGAGCTCCAAAATTTTCCTTTGGCAAAATTTGAAAGTGGGGAGGGAAGGTGCAAAGTGGAGGGAATGAGGGAGACAGTACTAGAGTTTTGGGGCACAGCGGCTGAAGGCATAATCACTGATAGTGGAGTAGAGTGGACGAGGGGCAAACAGGAGGCTGAAGCCAGCTGAGTGGAAGCAGCTGGTTGTGGAGTGGGGGGGGTAAGCAGGTCGGAGAGGAAGGGAGGGCAGTGCGAGGCCATGAAGGGATTTGAAAATGAGGGAGAGGATATGGAAATTGATGCGTTCAGTGATTGGGAGCCAGTGGAGCCTGGCAAGGTGATGGAGGTACAGAGTATTGTACAGGTGAGTATCTGGGCAACAGAATTTTGAATTAATTAAATGTTGTGTGTGGTGGAGCTGGGGAGACCAACGAGCAGGGCATTGGAATAGTCCAGCTGGGAAGTGACAAAGGTGTGCAGGAGGGTTTCAGCTTTGTTGCCCGACACGATCAACCTGTCCCTCTCATCCGGGACCGTTCCCACTCCCTTCAGAACTGCCACCATCACCCCCATCCTAAAAAGGTCTTCCCTCGATGCGTCGCAGCTATCAAGCTACCGGCGCATCTCCAACCTCCCCTTCCTTTCCAAGGTCCTTGAAAGGAAGGTTGCCTCCCAGCTCTGCTCTTTCCTCACAAAGCACTCACTCCTCGAACCCCTCCAATCAGGTTTCCGTGCCACCACAGCACGGAAACTGCCCTGGTCAAAGTCACAAACGACACCCTGACCATCTGTGACCAGGGCTCCCTCTGCCTCCTCGTCCTCCTCGACCTATCCGCTGCCTTCAATACCGTGGACCAGGCTATCCTCCTCCACCGTCTCTCCTCCCTCCTCAACCTGCAAGGCCCTGTCCTCGAATGGTTCCGGTCCTATCTCTCCCACCGCCTTCACTTTGTCTCCTCCAACGGCTTCTCCTTCAGCCCCCGCACAGTCACATGTGGCGTTCCCCAGGGCTTTGTTCTTGGGCCTCTGCTCTTCACCCTCTGCACTCTCCCACTGGGCGACATCATCCGCAGACATGGGGCAAATTTCCACTTGTATGCGGATGACACCCATCTCTACCTCTCCGCATCAACCCTCAATTCCAGGACCACTGGCACTCTGACTGTATGTTTTTCCAACATTGAGTCCTGGACGAGGACAAATTTCCTACAACTCAACGTCAACAAGACGGAGGCCCTCCTGATTGGCTCATGTCAGCGCCTCCGCACCTCAGGCACTGACAACATCAGCGTTCAAGGCTGCTCTCTCCACTCGCGAAGCCAATCAGGATTCTGGGTGTCTTATTCGACCCTGAACTATCCTCTCTCCCCCACATCCACTCCATAACCAGCACAGCCTTCCATCAACTCCGCAATATTGCCAGACTCCGCCACTACCTCACTCTGCCGAAACTCTCATCCTAGCCTTTATCACTTCCAGGCTCGACTACGGGAACTTTCTCCTCGTCGGCCTCCCCAGCTCCTCCCTTCATAGGCTGCAGATCATTCAGAATTCTGCAGCTCATGTACTCTCCCATACCAGGCTTCGCAACCACAACACTCCCACCCTCGCCCGTCTCCACTGGCTCTCCGTCACCCAGAGGATCGAATTCAAGATCCTTGTCCTCACTTTCAAGGCCATTCACGACCTACTGTCTCCTTATCAGCCTGCCCGCACCCTCCGTTCAGCAGACTCAGGCCTGCTCCACGTCCATTGCCCTAACCGCCCAACCATTGGCGGCCGGGCTTTCAGCCTCTATGCTCCCACACTGTGGAACTCCATCCCACAGCCCCTCCGCCTCGCTTCCTCCCTTTCCTCCTTCAAGGCCAGTTTCAAGACCTTCCTCTTCGACCGCGCCTTCGGCTGCCCCACTAACTCTTCCCCTTTTCCCACTCTCCTTCCCCTTCTCCCTACCCCCCGATCGGGTCCCAACCTGACTGTTCAGCGCTTTGGGATGTCCTCCCGACGTGAAAGGCGCTTTATAAGTGCAATTTTGTTTTTGTTGTTGTTATTGTTGTTTGTCGGTGTGAGATACAGTCAGGGGCAGGCAATGTGATGGAAGGGGAAATAAATGGTCTTGATCAGGGAATGGATTTGTAGAAAGGAAAGCTGGGGATCGAACCTGACGCCTAAATTACACACGGGCTCGGTGAGTCTGAGGGAGAGCCCAAGGAGGTTGAAGAGTTCAGACCCGCAGGAGAGAAAACGTTGACGGGAGCCAAAGAGAATGGCTTCCGTCTTGACAACATTCAGCTGCAGGAAATCTGTGCTCATCCAGGGCTCGATATTATAAAAGAGCTTCAGTACCTCCCACACTGCAGAGCCTTCATAATTAAAATTTAGTGAGGTCCACTGGACTAACATCAAAAGTGCCCATTAGATTTTATCAACCATTTCATATTACAATCATAGCACATTTACAGCACAGTTGAAGGCCATATATGTGCAGGCGTTAGCTCCCATTGAAGCTATACCCTAATACTATTTCCCTGCTCTTCCCCCACAGTCTTTAATATACTTTTCTTCAAATGTTTATCAGTTTAAATGCTGTTTATAGACTTGGCAAATTGGCTGCCACAAATTGGCTTCAGAGTCACAACACTACATGGTATTTCTTGTGAAGCGCTTTGAGACAGCTCGACAACATATAAGGTGCAGTAACAAATGCAAAGATAATTATTGTAGTTTGAACAGCCCTTTGAGTTAAGACATTGCCCATTTCATCAGACTTTTTTTTTTCTCCTGATGATAATCTTTTTATATCCTCATTGTCACTGACTCCTTAATCAGTGGAAAAAGTCTCTTTACTTATCCTTCTCACACTCTGTCACTCTTACTCTCCCTCTCTCACTTGTGTGCCCTCATACATTTACTATCAAAACAATTCACAATTTTGAAAACCTCTATCAATCCCCCTCCATCCTGCCTCAACAGCCGTCCCTGCTCCATCAAAAACAGTCTCAAGCTTTCAAGTCTCTTCACACACAAAAAATCCTCTCATCTTACTGAGACATAGCTGTCTGCATATTGGCTGCCGCATTTGCCGACCCACAGTCACTTCACTAAACAGCAATTTCTGTGAAGTGCTTCAGAAGCTTTGAAGTGATGAGCTGCTAATATTTAAATACCTGTACAATTATTATAATTTTTTTTACAATTCCTAGTATTATCCTTGTGAATCTTTTGGGTATACTCTCTCCACATCTGTGATGTCCTTTCTATAATAAAATGCCCAAACCTGGTAGCAATACTCTGAGGTCTTGTACCAATTTATCATCAACTGCTTGTACTTGTATTACTGCAATGTCAAGATAATGTCTATTAATGAGGTCCTTAAACAAAGTACTCAGCCCAATAATGGCTATACATTTTAGAAACAATTCACATTCATTTCCTATTGCTAAAGACTTTGAAATAAACAGGAGCAGAGCAAGTATATGTACCCCCACCAGAGTCTTTTAATTCAGTTTCCATCAGAACTTTTAGAGCTCAAGAAAATAATTAGTGGTTGCCTGGATTTCGTCCAAGATCCTTTGTTTATGCATTACCCACTACTCTCTGCAAGAGAGTTAAAGTAATGCCCCATGTTCGTTTATTGTATTGCTGCATGAATGGGTTAATGGATACACAAGTAGGCATGTTGTCAAAGGCTCTTGTGGAGCTATTATAGTGTAGCTTTCAAATCTTGGGAGCTTGTGAGACATGAGAGAGACGTTCAGTTGGTGAAAATGATGGAATGTGGAAATGTTAAGTATTTTTATAAACAGTGTAGTCTTATATTTTCCTTCCAGCAACTTCTTGCGGCAAAGCATTTTAAACTGCAGTTTCGCCCTTCTCTTCTGCAATGCTCCGGAATGCACTGTTCTGGGCTAACATAAGAAATGTCTGAAAACGCTGAGTTTTACATTCCAGATCAGCAAGCGACAGCTTTCCTGCAGCTGCTGTGAACAATGCTGATGATGTTCACTTGCAGCATTGCTGCCACTGCAGAGGTTTAAAATGATAAAATTCAGTAACAATGCAGTCATTCTGCAAATGTGTTGGAAACAGAACTGCAGGACAAGACTAACAGATTTATTATAATAATAATCCTTGCATTTGTTACAGCGCCTTATCGTGTCTTTCTGTGGCGCATTCGGCTGCAAATACGCTGCTGCCGCAACAATGTAGAATAAGATAATAATAATCCTTGCATTTGATATAGCGCCTGCCTTATTATATTGTGGAGACATCTCAAAGTGCTCCACACAATATGCCTTAAAGTGGATTGACTGTGTATTTTATGGGTGAAATGCGCAATTGCTTCGAGAACTTTAACACATACTCATTAAGAATTCAAAAATACTGATTTGTAGATTGAGGCCTAATTTTGGAATTTACCTCATTTCTGCAGGGTTTTAAATCTGAAGATACAATAGCCTTAGAGGCTAATACTGTGGAAATACAAGCCTCTGTTTTATATTTTCTCGTCTTGCCCTATACCTTTCCAGGTTCTGTCATTTAATATATCACTTTGGCTGCCACCTCATTTGTCATATCCGTTTTTGTCCCTTTTCTTTATTCTGTATTTCTTGTATGTAGTTCTTCTCATCTTTTTCCCATCTGGTTTTCTTCACGTTTCTATTTCCTTTTAACATGTATGTGTGGAGTCCTGGAGTGTGGAGCATATTGGTTAGAGCATTCACCTCGCAAGTGAGAGGATTCCAGGGCAGGCCAAAATATCCGGTAAGTTTCCTTACTACACAAACCTCTGTTTACCTAGCAGTAAGTAGAAACCCGGTTGTTAGTCGATTGGTGGATTGTTTTTCTGGGGATAACAATACCTTTTTGGAAAAAATCTTACAGTCACTCAATCTACGACTGTTTGTGGGACACTGTCGTTTGCAGCTGGTTGCCACATTTTGCCCATATAGTCAATTCACTTTATGGTATATTCAACTGCTTTGAGATGTTCTGAAGATGTAATAAGGCGTTACATCAAATGCAAGGATTATTATATCGCTTTCTCTTTTTGATTATTGCAATCTCTTGCTCTGTTTTCTCATTTTCCTTCCCCTCTCTATCAGTCTACCATTCCCTCCAACTTATCCTTTCTTCCTCTCACTCGTATCTACTTTTCCCTCCTTGATTTCCTCTCCCTCTGGTTTCTCTGTGTCTCTCCCCCTCTCTCTTTTCTTACCAATCGGTTTCTAAATCTCTGCTCTTCCCCTCTTTATCTGTTTATGTTTCGCTTCCTTCTTCCCCGTGTACTTCTCTCCCTTTCTCTGCCTTATGTTAGCTCTTTTTGTAGAGTGATACAGGACAGGCCTTTCGTTTTCATTTTTTTTCCCTCTCAGTCTCTGTTGCGTTCTGTCTTGCAGTCTATCGCTCATTTTCTGTCTTTATCTACCTCTCATTCTTTCTTTCTCACTTTCTATATCTCCTCCTCACCCTATCTCTCATTTCACTATACAGTATATGTCAAAAATCGCTCATTATATATGTGTGCATGTGCGTGTCTCACATTCCTCTCTTTCTCTTTATGTCTCACATTTTCCACATCTATGTCTTTCTGTG
The DNA here is from genome assembly GCA_035084275.1 of Hydrolagus colliei. NCBI lineage: Eukaryota > Metazoa > Chordata > Chondrichthyes > Chimaeriformes > Chimaeridae > Hydrolagus > Hydrolagus colliei. The sequence goes on from CM068753.1 coordinate 12,055,548, forward strand.
TCTCACTCTGTGTTTCACTCTCTCTATTGGGGACAAGTTCCACCCGGACCTACACGTCATGCTATTTATGTAGCATTTTAGAGCATCCAGAATTTGGCAAATTAAATTCCATTCGGTCATAACTTTCAAATCAACTTCCTGTAGATCTTAAAGAGAAGTTCAAAATTGAGGCTGTAAAACTTGCCAAATCCTAGACACTCCGAAATGATATGTGGAATAAACTCAGACCCAGGTGGAAATTCTCCCATTGTATGTGTATATGTCCCTTTCTTATCAAAATCTCCTTGTCTTGTTTCTCTATAAATCTTTTGTTTGCCTCTATCACTTTCTCTCTGTATCATTCTTTCTTTGTCTATCACTTGGCCTGATTCTCTCTATATAAACTGTATATATTTGATATAATATATATTATAGTATGTATAGATAACACTCTTCCCCTGTCTATCACACTCTCTTTCTTTCATGGTCTATCACTTTTTTTCTTTTACTGTCTGCCAGTTGTCTCTGTCACTCTGTTTTTATGTATCTGTCATTCTCTCTTTGTGTCTGTCTCTGCCACTTTCTATGTCTTTATCTCTCTGTCATTCCCTTTCTGACTGACACTCTCTATGTCCATGTATCTCTTCGTATCTCCCCTTCTCTATATGTCTGTCACTCTCTGCCTCTTTCCATGTCTGTCACTCTCTTTGTTCTCACTCTCTGTGAGAAAACTCTATTCTTTCTCTCCCTGAGTCTCTTTACCCATATCTGTGTCTCTCAATCTCTCTCTCCTCCCTGTCTGTCTCCTCGATGCACTCTCTTTCTATATCTCTCACTATCTCTCACTGTTTGTCTCACTCTTCCCTGTCACTCTCTCTCTATACCCCCACCCTCCAACAACCTCTCTCCCTTCCTGTGTCTCATTCGCTGTTTCTCACACTGTCTGTTTCTATCTCACCCCATCTCTGTTCCCCTTTCTCACACACACAATCTCTTCCCAGATCTCCCCTTCTCTCAGCCTCTCTCTCTCACTCTGTATACTCCTTCACCCTCTCTGACTTTCCCTCTCTCCCTTGCTCTCACACTCCCTGACTCTCATTCAGCTTTTTCCTGTTTATCATGCTCAATTTCTCATGGTATCTCTGTCTCTCACTCTCACCCCGTCTCAGTCTCTCACTCTTTGTCTCTCACTCACCCTTACTCACGTCTGTTTCAGCCTACCTCTCACTCTTTCATCCTTGGTCTCTCACTCTCTGCCCATCTCCCCCAAGATTACACAATTTCTCTTTTAAACTCTCTATCCGCCTATATCTTACTCTTTCTCTCTCACATGCCAACTCTCTGTCTGTTTCTCACTCACTCTCTCTGCCTGTCTCTCATTTTCTCTTTCTGCCAGTGCCTCTCTCACTGCCTGTCTGTTTCTCTCTTTCCCTGTCACTCTCGCACTCTCTGCCTACATGCCACTCTCGCTGTCTCTCACTGTCAGTCTGTCTCTCTCTTATTGCCAGTCGGTCTCTCTCATTGCCCTCTCTCTCTCTCCCTCTCTGCCTGTCTCTCTCCCCACTCCCTCCTTCTGGCTGTCTCCCTCTCGCCCCCACCCACCGCCTATCTCTCCCCCATGCCTGTCTCTCCTCTTATCTGCCTGTCTCCCCCTCTCACCCTCTGCTTCTCTCTCCCCCCCACCTTCTCTCTCTGCCTGTTTCTCTCCCCCAACACCGCCTGTGACTCTCCCCCTCTCTGCCTATCTTTCCCCCCTCTCTCTCTGCCTGTCTCTCCCATCCCCTCTCTGCCTATCTCTCCCCTCTGCCTGTCCCTCCCACCCGCCTGTCTCTTCCCCCATCCCCCCACTCTGCCTCTTTGCGTATCTCACCCCCAACCCTACTCTGCCTGTCTCTCTCATCCCTACCCTCTCTGCCTGTCCGTCTCCCCATCCCCCAAACCCTCTGACTGTCCATCTCCCCACCGCCCAACTCTTCTGCCTGTCTCTCTCCCATTCTCTGCACCCTCTCCCTCTCTCTCCCCCACCCACCGCTGTCTCTCTCTCCCGCACCCACCGCTATCTCTGCCCGCACCTCTCTCCCCCCCATCCCACTCTCTGCCTGGCCCCCACCAACCCCGTCTCTCCCCCCATGTCTTTCTGCCCGTGTTCTACCCCCCAGCTATCTGTCTCTCCCTCCCCCACCCATTTATGTGCCTGTCGCCCCCCCACACACCTCTCTCTGCCTGTCTCTTCCACCTCTCTCTGCCCGTCTCTCCCCCCCTCCCTTTCTGCCCATCTCTCTCCACCTCTCTCTCTGCCCGACTCTCCTCCCCACCCGTCTCTGTGCCTGTCGCCCCCAGCCCTCTCTCTCTACCTGTCTCCCAACTCTCTGCTTGTCTCTCCCCCCAACCCTCTCTCTGCCCGTCTTTCCCTCCCCTGCTTTCTGCACGTCTCTCCGTCCATCTCCCCCCCCCCCCCCCCCGCCCGTCTCTCCATCCATCTCCCCCCCCCCCCCCCGCCCGTCTCTCCGTCCATCTCCCCCCCACCGCCCGTCTCTCCCCCTCTGCCTATCTTCCCCTTCTTTCCACCCCTTTGCCTGTCTCCTTCTCTCCCCTCTCCCCCTCTCTGCCCGTCTCTCCTCCTCTCTGCTCGTCTCTCCCCCTCTCTGCCTGTCTCTCCCCTCTCTGCCTGTCTCCCCTCTCTGCTCATCTCCCCCCTATCTATCCACCTGTCATCTATCTCCCCTTCTGTTGTCACTCCCCCTCCCCCCCCCCGCTTATCTTTCTCTCTCCTCTCTCCCCGCCTGTCTGTCTCCTCCACTATCTCCCCCACTCCTGTCTCTTCCCCCCGCCCCCCACCTGTCTCCCTCTGTCTCTCCCTATCTCCCTGCCTGTCGCTCCCCCCGTACCTGTCTCTCACACCCTGCCAAGAACCCCCTCCGCCACCCTGACACCCTTCCTGCCTGTCTCTCCCCATCACTTGCCCCCTGCCTGTCTCTCCCCATCACTTGCCCCCTGCCTGTCTCTCCCGTTCTGCCAGTCTCTCTGCCTGTCTCTCCCCCACTGCTTGCCCCATGCCTGTCTCGCTCTATGCCTGTCTCTCCCCCTGCCCGTCTACTTCCCCCCCCCCACCTCACTGACACCCTCCCTGCATGTCTCCCCCCCCACTGCCTATCTCTCTGCCTGTCTCCCCTGCCCCACTGCCTGCCTCCCCCATGTGTCTCCCCCACCATGCTTGTCTTTGCCTATCTCTCCCCATATCTCCCCCGCCCCACTACCTGTCTCTCCCTATGTCTCCCCCCACCACTGCCTGTCTCCCCCCACCACTGCCTGTCTCCCCCCTTCCCCCATTGCGTGTCTCCTTGTCACCCCCCCTCCCCACACACCGCCTGGCTCTCTCTCCCCTCCCCCAGTAAGTCTCTCACTCATTGCACCCCCTCCACTGTTAGTCTAGTCTCTTACTCACTGCCCTCCCTCCCTCTCCCCACACTACCCTCTCCCTCTCCTGCCCACCCCCACTGTCAGTCTCTCATCTCTCCACCCACCTGTCAGTCTAGTCTCTCAATCACTGCCTTCCCCCTCTCTCTCTCTCCCCCAGTCAGTCTGGTCTCTCACTCGCTCACTGCCCTCCCCACCACCTGTCTCTTTCCCCCCCTTTAACCTCTCCCTCCCCCCACCCCGTCAATTTCTCACCCACTGCCCTCTCTCCCCCGTCAATCTCTCACTCTCCCCTGCCCAACCTGTCAGTCTAGTCTCTCACTCACTGCACCCCCCCCCCCCCCATCAGTCTAGACTCTCACTCACTGCCCCCCCCCCCTGTCAGTCTAGTCTCTCACTCACTGCCCCCCCCCCCCTGTCAGTCTAGTCTCTCACTCACTGCCCCCCCCCCCCCATCAGTCTAGTCTCTCACTCACTGCCCCCCCCTCATCAGTCTAGTCTCTCACTCACTGCCCTCCCCCCCCCCCCCCCGTCAGTCTAGTCTCTCACTCACTGCCCCCCCCATCAGTCTAGACTCTCACTCACTGCCCCCCCCCCCTTGTCAGTCTAGTCTCTCACTCACTGCCCCCCCCCCATCAGTCTAGACTCTCACTCACTGCCCCCCCCCCTTGTCAGTCTAGTCTCTCACTCACTGCCCCCCCCCCCGTCAGTCTAGTCTCTCACTCACTGCCCCCCCCCCCTGTCAGTCTAGTCTCTCACTCACTGCCCCCCCCCTCATCAGTCTAGTCTCTCACTCACTGCCCCCCCCGTCCATCAGTCTTGTCTCTCATTCACTGCCCCCCCCCCCCCATCAATCTAGTCTCTCACTCACTGCCCCCCCCCCCCCCATCAGTCTAGTCTCTCACTCACTGCCCCCCCCCATCAGTCTAGTCTCTCACTCACTGCCCCCCCCCCCCATCAGTCTAGTCTCTCACTCACTGCCCCTCCCCCCATCAGTCTAGTCTCTCACTCACTGCGCCCCCCCCCCCCCGTCAGTCTACTCTCTCACTCACTGCCCCCCCCCCACTCTCCCTGTCAGTCTAGTCTCTCACTCACTGCCCCCCCCCACTCTCCCTGTCAGTCTAGTCTCTCACTCACTGCCCCCCCCCACTCTCCCTGTCAGTCTAGTCTCTCACTCACTGCCCCCCCCCCATCAGTCTAGTCTCTCACTCACTGCCCCCCCCCCCCCCCCCGTCAGTCTAGTCTCTCACTCACTGCCCCCCCCCCCCCCCCCCACTCTCCCTGTCAGTCTAGTCTCTCACTCACTGCCGCCCCCCCTACTCTCCCTGTCAGTCTCGTCTCTCACTCACTGCCCCCCCCCCCCCCCATCAGTCTAGTCTCTCACTCACTGCCCCCCCCCACTCTCCCTGTCAGTCTAGTCTCTCACTCACTGCCCCCCCCCCCCCCATCAGTCTAGTCTCTCACTCACTGCCCCCCCCCACTCTCCCTGTCAGTCTCGTCTCTCACTCACTGCCCCCCCCCCCCATCAGTCTAGTCTCTCACTCACTGCCGCCCCCCCTACTCTCCCTGTCAGTCTCGTCTCTCACTCACTGCCCCCCCCCCCCCCCATCAGTCTAGTCTCTCACTCACTGCCCCCCCCCCGTCAGTCTAGTCTCTCACTCACTGCCCCCCCCCCCCCCCCACTCTCCCTGTCAGTCTAGTCTCTCACTCACTGCCCCCCCCCCCCACTCTCCCTGTCAGTCTAGTCTCTCACTCACTGCCCCCCCCCCCCTACTCTCCCTGTCAGTCTCGTCTCTCACTCACTGCCCCCCCCCCCCCCATCAGTCTAGTCTCTCACTCACTGCCCCCCCCCCGTCAGTCTAGTCTCTCACTCACTGCGCCCCCCCCCCCCCCGTCAGTCTACTCTCTCACTCACTGCCCCCCCCCCCACTCTCCCTGTCAGTCTAGTCTCTCACTCACTGCCCCCCCCCCCCACTCTCCCTGTCAGTCTACTCTCTCACTCACTGACCGCCCTCCATGGCTGCTGATGGTGCAGCTCGTGGCGGTTGGATTGGCGGTTGGTGAGTCACGCGGCGCGGGGAGGCGGGGAGAGGGCGAGACTGTGAGTGTGTGAGGGGTGGCGGGGGGGGGGAGGAGGAGAGAGGCTGTCGCTCGCGGCTCAGACCCAGACACACACACACAGCAGCCTTCCTTCCTTCCTCACACTCTCTGCTCCTCCAACAAACAGCCTCCGTTTCTACACCAACTCCACAAAGCCAAGTCCTGCGGCAATGGGGGACAAGAAAAGCCCTAACAGGTACATACATACATACATACAGAGAGAGGGAGAGAGAGAGGCACAGGCCACCGCCATTTATATACACACACAGGGAGAGAGAGAAGGGGGAGAAAGAAGAGAAAAGAAACCAGCCGTACTCACTCACTCTTTCTCATTCTCTCTCTGTCATTCTGTCTCTCTCAGTCTGTCTGTCTCTCTCTCTGCCTCTCCCTCAGTCAGTCAGTCAGTGTCTGAACGACAGACAGCTTTTGAAATGATTTACATTTTATTTCATTTTTTTTCTTCTTTCCCTCACACACTCTATATTTATATTTATCTCACTCTCTTCCCCTCTCAGAGTCTCCCTCTCTCTCCACCCCCCCCCCCCCCTCCTCTCTCTCTACCCCCCCCCCCCCCCCCCCCTCCTCTCTCTCTGTTGTTGCTCCTCCCACTCTTCTCTCCCCTTAAAAAAAAGTGGCGTCTCGTCTCAGTCTTGTCTCGTCTGTATCTGGGTTTTAAAACCGTGCAGCTATGGCGGCCGACACTGTGTATGTATGTGTGTGTGTGTGTGTACACACAGACAGACAGGGAGAGAGAGAGAGAGAAGGAAGCTGTGCAGACATGGAGAGGGGGTGAGAAAGACGGGAGGGAGGGAGAGGAGTAGGAGAAGAAGAAATTGTGAGTGTGTGAGAGAGAGAGAGAGAGAGAGACTCACTGTACTGTATAGTCAGAGAGAGAGAAAGGACGTACCCAGACGTAGAGATAGATAGAATGAAGCCGTGGAGACACGGAGAGAGAGAAGGGAGAGGAGTGGGAGGAGAAGAAGAAGAAAATGTGAGAAGGAGCGAGAGAAAGAATGTACAGCCAGAGAGAGAGAGAAAGAAAGTATGTGCACAGACTGGGAGAGAAGAGATGTACATAGAGACGGACAGAGAAAGGATATACTGTACACAGACGGAGAAGGAAGCTGTGGAGACATGGGTGGGGAGACAGGGAGAGGAGTCGAAGAAGAAAATGTGAGAAAGGGAGAGAAAAGATGTACAGTGAGAGAGAGCGAGAAGGAAGCTATGGATACATAGTGGGGGGGGGGGGGGGGGGGAGAGAGAAGGAGCCACAGAGAGAGAGAAAAGAGAAGGGGAGGAGAGAGCGAAGGAGAAAATGTGAGGGGGTGGGGTGGAGAGAGAGAGACAGAGGAGGGTGAAAAATATAGCGACCGTCAGACGCCGTTAACATGACTCGAAATTGCCTGGTGTTTGTGTGTGTGTGTATGTGTGTGCTGAAGCGTCTTTTTTTTTATTAACACTGCCCTCCCCTCGTTCCTTCTCTCTCTCTCCCTCACTCTCAACTCTCTTCCCTTCCCCCCTTTCACTTTTTAATTATGATATATATATGAATCCATCTATGACAAGCGCCCTCTCAAACGCAAGGATTATTATTATCTTTCTGCAGTTTTACTAACACTGCCTCTGCCTTCTTTCTTGCTTTCGTCTCTCCTTCCATCATTTCTCTCTCTCAGCTCCCCCCCCCCCCCCCTCCCTCTCTCAGTGTCTTTCACTTCTATCATTTTTGTTATTATATAACATTTCTCTCTCTTTTCTGCAGTTTTTCAAGGCCAAAGAGACAAGCCAAAGCCGGCTCTGAGGACGGGTTCTGGGACTGTAGTGTGTGCACCTTCAGGAACAGTGCGGAAGCGTTCAAATGCAGCATTTGCGATGTACGGAAAGGGACATCCACTCGGTGAGTTGAGATAAGCTGAGCTGGTGGGTTTAATGCTCCCTCTCTCCTCTCTTTTTTTTTTACCTTCCCTTCCCTCGTTCCCTTGTTTTTCTTTTTTAAAAAGAGAAATTAGATTTGGAAGAGGCAAGGAGTGGGAGGGAGAGAGAGGTGGAGAAAAATGAGGGCGTGTGTGCTTGGAAAAAAATATATCCTGTGTTGGTGTGTGTATATGTGTGTGTGTATATATATATATATTAAAATAAATTACTGCTGGGATCAAGACTTGTTGATTTTGATGTTTGGTTGCCTGGCTGGATTTTTATTTATACTAAAGAAGAAACACCGAGATGTTTCGTGGCTTTTTTTTTCTTGTGTTTGCACTCGACTGGTTATGTAATGGCTTATTTTTTTCTCTTCTTTTCTCCCCTCCCTCCCTCTCTACTTTTCATTCTCCCTTCTATGTGTGTTTTTGGGCGATCGAGGTTTGGGTTCAACATCTGTGTGTGTGTTTTTTTAAAAAAAGCTGGTTGACATTCCTGTTTTTAAATGGCAAGAAGCGGCTGGAGATGGGCATTATATGTAGGGTCAGGAGTAGGGAGAGATAACTTAGGAGGGATAGAGCTCAAGGGAGTCGTATCTTGTAAGAAAGAAAGTGTACTGATCCAGCAGGTTTATTTATTTATATATATATCTATATATAAACAAATGCCTTGTCTGGGTCTATTTACGTTACTCCTTTGGTGGCAGGTTTTAATACGGAATATGCCATTGCAGAGGGTGTGCGTGCAAGTGGCTTGGGTTGCTTTTGTTAATCCATTTTGTTTTGCATAGCGTCACATAGTGCCCGGTGAAATAGTGTGAAGATTTATTCCCCTTTGTGTATATCTTTGCTGTTTTATTATTTTAAATCGTACGTGAGTGACGTTTCTTAATATAAGAAATAAGTAAATCATTTACCAACGGTTTGCGTGAAATGCTCATTTCTTAGTGGTTGACACACAATATACTTGTCAAGAAAAGTCTTTAGGACACGTCCGATTTCAGGAACTACTGAATAACTCGGGTAATTGGCGTCATTTATAAAAAAAAGTTGCGTTTTTAAAAAAAACACAAAATGACGGCATTTCTGTATTCATTACAGTTATGACTAGTAATTGATTTTCTACAGAATTCCCTGTGTGGGCTGTTTGTTGTGATGTGGTCGAGTTCTGACTGTTTCACTGACGCAGTGATTGAAACTCATTGTGGGGAAACACTTTGAGAAAGTTCTCTTGTTTTCTGCGGAAACAACAGATGATGCATGAAACAGTTTCGCACCTAATGTTGTGAGAATTGAACAGATCTATCTCATCCCAATGTGATGTTCTGCCTCCTTTTTTAAGTGGCTTTGTTTTGTTGTAGATGACCTATTTTAGATCGTTCCACTATTGTTCGAGAACTATCCCCCGCCCCCCCCCCACCCCCTTGTCCTTCCGCGATTGTTCGAATATATTGGGCAGTTTTCTGACTGTTAAATATTGAGGCTATGATTTACTGTGATTAAATCGATCCGATATTTGCAATGAGGTATGTTGTATATGGATGGGGGTGTCAAGATATAACATGTACACCTACTTCAGTTCAATGGTTAAGCAATCCTTGCTGAGGTTTGTGTAGTTAAAACTCTCTCCCCAGAATTGCAAGAAGATGCATTAAGGAAACAGTATCTTTATAAGTGAACATTATTTTTATATTCGTTGTAGAAATCTTGGATTGAAGGCTAGTCAGACATAAGCCATTCCTGGCATGTCCAATATCTCCCCCCACCCCCATTACAGTTTAATTAGATTTAAAACTTGCTAGGTAACGTTTGTACTTAATCCAGATTTCTAGAAACTGCAGCTACAATGGATAATTCAAACATTAGTTTTAAAATCATCTAAATAATATTTGTTTATCAAATGCAACATTATTGAACTTCTTGGTAGTTATGCAGATTCAATGAATAATTCCCCCTTATTTAAAAAAAAGTTTAGCGGTTTAGTATCTATATGTATAGAAGGAACAAAGTTTTAGCATTCAAAGTAAAGTATGAATACAGATATTAAAGTTTGTAACTTTCAGTGCTTTGTTCCAATGCTGAAATGTCCAGATTTTGTTTCAATATTTCCCTTTGCTTTAGTTCTTAGAAATTTAACAAGATATTTGTAACAGTTAAGATGATCCAAGTTTGCTGCAATATTATATGATCGCCGTGTCAGATTGACCTTTTCTACTTCAGAAAAATATTCAACTTCTTGCGAGCTCTTAGGGTGAATGACTAATGCTTGTTTATTACTTTGGTGGTGGACAAAAAAAGTAATGAAACCAAATAAGCTTTCTGAACATACTCTGGTGTAAGTTGCACCTTTGCCAGCAGAGTATTGTGTTTCACAGAGTGCACCAAGAGATCAGTTGGTTTTCTAGCCTCGAGATGTTGAACATTGGAATAAAACAAAAACAGCTGATCAGAAAAAAAAGTTGTGCTCTTGAAGCCTGTTTTTTTTTCATTCTGAACATTGGATTGGATACCTGTTTAAGATTAAATACCAATAGCTTGTACAAAGAAAATTCAATACAGATTTTTCAAAAGGCAGAATCATTGCATACCACTTGATGGAAATGGTTCCCTGCAGAGTGGAAGTGTGCGTTCTTCTCCTGTTGTGATCCAGATGGTACATTGCTACATTGAATACTTTACTGCTTTCCGAACCTCTCACGTCTTAAATCTATTCCCTTTTGGTGCTGTTTCATTCCGAGTCCAAAAGCTTTATTTGATCAAACTGAAGCTTGGGCTCCCCCCATATGCTTGTTTTTCTTTCCTTGCCACTCCCCTGCACTAAACAATAATGATAATAAATTGGTCACTTCAATTCACAACTATTTGTGGGACACTGCTGTGGGCAATTGGCTGCCACCCACAAATATACAGTCAATTCACCTTACAGTATATTCTGTGAAGCGCTTTGAGACAACTCAAATACATAAGGGGCTGTATCAAATGCAAGGATTATTATGATTATATCCAAATTACATTCTATAATTTGACTTGCATGTTCACATCATAACAGTTGGAATGTTCTGATCAGTGGCAGGCCATCAGGTGACATGGGTACATAAAACTATCGACTCAAGTTTGATTGTACAGCACTGTAGTATTACGAAGTATGAATCTTAGCCAATTACCTGAACTTTCAGATTTATGATATTCAGTCAGATTCACAATCCAAGTTTGGAATTCAACCTATCTGAATTTGTTTTTCATATTTCTGTTCATACTGTCTTTTTACATTGTTATGTACGGTGTGAATTTTAGGAAATATTTTGATAGTTTATTTGCATATTATAATTGCATATTGCTTAATGTCATAATTCTGCAGTTATCCTTGTCACCAAATTTGTGATTTTTATAACAGATCTTCGTGTCATTTTAGTTTTGTTTTGAGGAACTTGACATCTGTCAGGAAGTCTTGTTGTGGTCTTGGCTTTACTCATGTAAACCTTTGAGCACTACCATCTTCATCTCCTGTACAGCTGAGTAGACGTGGCAAAATGTCAAACAAGCACCTTGAGGAATCTGTTACCTATGGACTCTAGGTCACTATGTGCCCTTACCTTTGCTTTGTAATACCCCTTGAGTAATGAATCATCTTAAAATTATTGAGGAATACAAGAGATTCTGCTGAGATATTATACAATAATACTTGTGGCTTTACTGTTTTATACTTTCAAGGAGAGAGAATGCTTTCTATACATCTTGAATTCCAGAGATCCAAACCTTCATTGAGAAGTCGTAGTATTTTTATTATCAGACTTAATGTATGACATTTAACTCTTACTATGAGCTAAAATAATTAACCCATTATTTTAGCTCCGATATCAAGATTGTATACATCATCGTGAAGCAGTACAAATAAAGTGGTACAATACTGATGAGTTTTCAGGATTTGGTGGTATTGTACTTGAAATGGTCATATCAATCCATGACTGTTTGTGGGACACTCTGTGCGCAATTGGCTGCTGCGTTTCGCCCACAATTATACAGTCAATTCACTTTACAGTATATTCTGTGAAGCGGTTTGAGATGTCTAGAAGTCATGAAATGGGCTGTATCAAATGCAAGGATTATTAATAAATGCTGCTTAAAGTTAGTTGTGATGAACTATATAGTACAGTATGAAACTGAAGTGATGTTTCCAGTGATTCATGATTGGAAAACACCATTTCTGTTTCCAGCTCAGTATGATTCTTTGAGCTTCAGGTAGCTGTGTGCATATGCAGACCCAGATAAATTGAGCCAGTTTATTTTTATTGTTAAATAACTAGGAGTGCATTTGGTTCATTAAGGGGAAGATCAGTTTGAGAGCCGTTAACAGAGTTGGTCGTTTGGACAGCTTCAAAACCAATTATGCAGGCGGCTGACTTGAGCAAATGCAGTACAACAACAACTTGGATTTATTTTTTTCCCCTAATCCCACTTTCATGACTGTTTGTGGGACACTGCTGAGCGCAATTTGGCTGCTGCGTTTCGCCCACAAATATAGTCCATTTTTGGTTCCTAATTGGAGGAAAGCAACATTTGGTCATTTACTTTGGGGTTGGAATTTTTGTTGTTGTTGAATAGAGTACATACAAAATGCAACTTTAAGTGGAAGTAATTATACAATGAACAACAAGAATGGGTTCTGACAAAGGGTCGTGGACCCAAAACATTGACTCACTTTTCTTTCTCCATGGGTGCTGCCTGACCTACTGAGTTTTCTCAGCAACTTCTGTTTTTGTAACAAGAATGGGGGTTAGTGCTTTCATGAGTTTATTACTGCATATTTTGCATTTGTGAAGTTTTACCATATCTTCATCAACAGAGAGTCTTAAGATCTGATCCCAGTCCTCTTGACATGATCTGCTTCAGCTAGGTGTATTTCTGGTGATCGCTACCCCCAATTAGTTATTACGGCATTTCCCTTCAGGAACATAGAAAAAGGAGTAGGCATTCAGTCCTTCAAGCCTGTTGCCCATTTAATTAGATCATGGATATGTACTTCTACTAATCGTTTCAATTCCAGTTTCCTGCTTTCTCCTTGTATCCCTTAATAATCTGACCTACCAAACATCTGTCAATCTCAGTCTTGAAGGTGTGGATGGATTCAACAATCTTTTAGAGGAGATAATTCCAGATTTTTACCACTCTGTGTGTGAAAAAAAATGCTTCCTGATTTCACTCTTAAATGGCTTGGTTCTAATTCTAAAACTACGTCTTCTTGTTTTGGAGGAAATAGCTTTATAAATGTAATTTTGTTGTTGGTTGTTGTTCTCTCCATCTACCCTATCAAGTCCCTTTACCATCTAAATACCTCAATCAAATCACCCCTCGACCGTCTAAACTCAAGGGAATACAATCCAAGTTTACACAGCCTTTCCTCGTAACTTAACCGTTTTAGGCCTGGTACTATTCCGGTGAATCTGCACTGCACCCCTTCCAGAGCCAATGTATCTTTCCCGAGGTGTGGTGCCCCAAACTGAAAGCAGTACTGCTGATAGGATCTGACCAATGCTGTATAGGTGGTAGCTTTGATGACATACTTTTCTGCTAATGCCAGTAATTTCTGCTAACCCTCCATTAATTTTGCTAAGTAATATTTAGGGGTGTTGTGAGCCTATCACCTTTGGGAGGGTGGAGGGGGGGAATTCTTGGTAACCCATTTTTATGATCTGATGTAAGAACCTGGCTAGTTCAGAGATTTGAGCTCTTCCAAAATGTCACTTGGTGGTTGAATAGTACTTTAGTTTATGTGTCAGATAAGGTTGTGTTGTTCAGCAACTTGGGCCGTCCTCTCGACGTGAAAGGTGCTATACAAATATAATTTTGTTGTAGTTGTTCAAGCTCCAGCGGAGCTATATAGAAGGCTGACATTCCCATGCCTTTTGGTGGGAGCATCCTGCATTGATAGAATTTTTGGATGAATGGGAGATTGGGATTAAATCAATTGGCTTGTGAGGAAACACACTCACAGATTTAAATCAAACAACCTTTTTCTGTACTGTAACATTTTAAAGTTATTTACGAGCATAAAAATGCTAGTTTTTTTTGTTTGGGTACTACCTACTTATGTGAGGAAATAACTGCCTTTAGATCCATGCTTCTACATGTTGGTTGGTGTGTTTGAGTTTGGAAGCATGCAGTGCAGGGATTCAGGTGTGAACCCCTTCTGTAACATACCACGTGTGGAGTTGTACAATGGATCTCTGCTGTGCAATCAGTTGCTGCATGCAGAATTACAATTTGTAGTTTAAACTATGACGTCAGAATGGAGTATGCAAAGTACAGTAAAAGCCTGTTTATTCGGCACTCCTGGGACCTGGCCAATGCTGGTGAAAGCGTGTGCTGGATATTTGGCCGAAAACACACCCCAAATTTTAGTGCATCTTCCCAGATAAATTCCGGTTAATCGAATGCAGACTTTTTTTTTGCTGTGCTGGGTATACGGAAATTACGGTTGATCGGTTTCCAGATAAGCAGGCTTTTACTGTACATGAGTGAAATGCAGTGCCGTTGCCTTTAGGCAAGTACAAGTGCTGCATTGAAATGGTTGGTTATGAAAATTGAGTGGTAGGTGTAATGGGGGAATTTCATGCACTGTACCTGGAATTTATTGTTTCTCTTGTACTTTTTGTATCCTTCAGTGGAATGATCTCTGGAGTGAGAATTGCATCCAAGAAATCAGCACGTTTTTCCCAAAAGAATACTATAATTGAATCATTATGTGAATGTGAATTGATTTTTATATGCCTCAAATGAGCACAAGGAAAATAATTGCTGGTTTCTCAAAGTTTTAAAGATTTTATTGCCAGAGTTGAAGTTTCGTTGGATTGCATTGGGTGCATTACCTAGTTCACCGGTGGTACAGTTTTATCAGAGAGATCTAGGGGTTCACACTTGCAGGTCTTTGAATGTGACATGACAGGTTGATAAAGCTGTTTTTTTTTAAAAATGCATGGGGATCCCCAGCTTTATAAATAGAGGCATAAAGTTCAAAGGAAGGAAGTTCCGCTAATCCTTTATAAGTCACTGGTTATGCCTCAGCGGGAGTGTTGTGTCCAATTTGGGCACAACACTTTAGGAAGGATCTCAAGGCCTTGGAGAGAGTGTAGAGGAGATTTCCCAGAATGGTACTAGGGAGATATATATGTGGAGAAACTAGAGAAGCAGGTCAGGCAGCATCTATGGAGAGAATAAAATGAGTTAATATTTCAGTTCCAAGACCTTTCGTCAGAATTTTAAATTTAAGAGAATTGGCAAAAGAACCAGAGGGGAGATAAGGAGACATTTGTTTAACACAGTTGTTATGGTCTGGAATGCACTGCTTGAAAGGTGGAAACAGATTCAATAACAACTTTCAGAAGGGAATAAACATTTCAAAGTACAGTATATGGGGAAAGAGTGGGATTAATTGGGTAACTTTTCCAAAGAGCTGGTGCAGGCACTATGGGCTGAATGGCCTCCTGTGTTGTAATATAATTTGATTCTATGTTTTAGTATCCTGATTTCTGTTGCCTTCTTATTTAGTAAACCACCTTTAATTTTTGTACTTTGACCTATTTAATCACTCAGTGCCGCGGTGATTAAACTATTGGATTGACTATTAATATAGGAGAATAGATGTGAATAATATGATTTTGAGGAATTTTAATATTATGGTAGTCTTTGTTAAGCATTATTAAGAACATTCCCCCCACACCCCCCCCCCCCCCCACACACACTTTTTATAAATTTTGGTAATAAGACTCTTCTAAACCCAAGGACACCCATTCTTTCCAACTCTTTGAGAAGAACTATGTAGGTTTACTTGCTAGCAATATTGCAATCTTCATTTAAAAGAAAGCATATTTCTTCATATTGTCACATCCCATTTACCTGTGTGCATATGATTGGGGAGTGGGGGTGTACTGTGTATACAGAAATAAGCCATGTTATCTTGGCTCAATTGGTAGCACTGCTCTGGATTAGGAGGTTCCAAGGTTTAAGCCCTTAGTTTGACTTTTTGTATTTCAAGATGACGCAGTACTTTTTTGTATTTCACTATCTCTAGTGCAGTACTAGGGATACACTTTATTATTGGAGGTGACATTACAAAAAAGTATAGCACGGAAACAGGCCACTCAGCCCTATAGGGCTCTACAGGTGTTTATGCTCTATACAAGTATTTTGGAAGATACATTAATGTTCAGGTAGACATTAAAGATTTCATGACACAATTCAATAAAGTGAGATGAATTTGTTCCTTTAACCTGGCCAAAAATTCCCACTGCTTGTGGGATCCTGTGAAAATTGGCTGTTAATGTCTGTCTACAAATATCCTTCACAGCAGTCACCCCTGAAGAGCTTTGAAATTTTTCAACAGTAGAGTTGTTGTATCAAATCAAGAATTATTATTGGTGTTTGAGCAGATCCGATTGATGAAAACTTGCATTTGACCCATATATCTCATGTTGAAATACATTTGGAGCACAGTACAAATATGTCACAGTTCTCTCCATTGTGCATTGTATATCTTGCTGATGCTCCGCACTTTCTCGAGCACACATTAGCGTAGGAGTAATACTATGTTATTGTGGAGAACTGTACTATGTTTAACACAAGCTGGTTTTGAAAGTGGCGTCACTGGCAAAATTGCTTCATTTTATAGAGTGGAACATTTTCACCAGCCAGAGGCCAGCGGCCATAATAATGGCTACTCCCAGCTTGACTGCTTCCTGTCCCTTGTGTGTTCTCTAATTATGATTCTTATCTTGTGTTATTAACAACTATTCTATAGCATTGTTCCTTCCCAAACCATTTATTTTGCAATGCTGTTATTACCAAAGCTACAGTACTCCGTTGTACAAGTTAAATGGACAACAGACTTTAGTGCTAAACTTGAGGATATTCTTTAGTTTTCCTAACTGGGTTTAGATTGTGCTACGTCACATTGGACTAAATCCTATGAATCTGCGAGCAGTTGGTTGCTCAATTTGAACATTTTTTTTAAATAAAAAAAAGTGCTGTAGCTTTTCAGCATCTCCAGCTAGCATAGGGGTAAAATATGTCCAGGATTTCCATCCTCTGCTGTTCATGCATGTTACTAGTGTTGGATAACAGTGGGATTGGATAAAGTTGTGATGATGTCAATTGCTATCACTATCCATGTTGAAATGTGAAGAATGAGCATTTAGGTTATAAACTAGAGAGACCATTAAATTGGAGAGTTGGGGCAGCGGTCAATTTTAGAATTGATTTCTGCTGCGGTGAAGTTATGTAGATTTAACATTGTAATATAAGCATTTTATTGAAAGTGAAGCTTGATTGACTAAACTTTACAAACATTAGGGAAATTTATTGGATTATAAATCCAGGTTTAAAAAAAGTATAATTAATAATAATAATAATCCTTGCATTTGATATAGAGCTTTTCACATCTTCCACATGTCTCAAAATGCTTCACAGAATATATTGTTATGGGAATTGACTGTATATTTTGTGGGCAACACGCGGCAGCCAATTGCGCACAACAGTGTTCCATAAACGGGCATGGATTGAAATTATTCTTTTTTTTAGTGGGTTGATTATCAGATATGCGGAGTAAGGAAACTTGCCCAAGGTTTCACTCTACCTGGAATCGAACACAGACCACTTGCTTTGTCAGGCAAGTGCTCTAACCACTGAGCTACAGGATTCCATAATTGTTCTTGGATTGATTTTTCTGGATAAAATATTTCACGAGTCCAGTAATTTGCCCTGCAGCCGAAATGATATCTAACAAACTACTGAAAATCCACAACAGGTAGACCAGTGAACTGGATTGTAGCATTGTTCTTGGGAGTCTGAAGCAGTGGCCGCCAATTCAAAACTGATAAATGGACCGAAAAGTGAAGAAAGCCTGAAAGCCCACAAGCATAGGCTTTGCTGCGTCCGCAGACAGACCATCTGGCCCATTATTACAGAATCTGAGGAAAGTAAAGGAAAGATGCAGTTCATTAAAAATAACCTTTTATTCAATTTGTGACTTTGTGCTGTTGAGTACATTGATGAATGAAGACGATTAATTATAATCATGACCATTGCTTGACCAGATCCAGGACTTAATCGCTGCAGTGAGAGCAAGTTGTAGTGTTGAGTGCATTGTGATTCTGGATCAGGGTTGAAAATGAAATTAGAAGCAGAAAATGCTGAAGATGCTATTAAAGTTGATCAGAATGAACAAGGAAATGAAAGTCAATTTTTGCATGACCTTTTGCCGGAACCAATTTTTTTCCCTTTATATGACGAGGTATAACCAAATAAAATTATCATGCCTTCAAACAGGAAGGTTGAGGACTATGGTGAGAGACACTCACAATGGTGATGCTGCTAAACAAAGTAATACATGTATTTTGAAAATCTTTGCAGAATTTTTAGTACTCCTATTCCTTCCTTGCTCTTTACTTCTCCCTTTCAACTTTTCTTCTGCTTTGTTTTTTGGTACACTAATAATAATAATAATAATCCTTGGATTCGATATAGTGCTTTTCATGTCTTCTAGACTTCTCAAAGAGCATCACAGGATATACTGTAAAATGAATTGACTGTTAATTTGTGGGAAAAATATGACAGCCAATTGCACATAGCAGTTCTCCACAAATGATCGTGGATTGAGTGACCAAATAATTTTTTGGGAGGGATTATTAGCATGCATGTGGAGTAAGGAAACTTGCTCAAGGCTTTGCCCTGAATCGAACCCAGGTCTCTCCCTTGCGAGGTGAATGCTCTAACCTTTGAGCTACAAAACACCACATGTTATTTTGTATTTTACCTTTATCACTTTCACAAATCTTTATTGATTTCATTTTATCTCTTGGAGGTGTAGAGTATATTTCACACTAATTGAGGAAGTTTGCGTTTATGATAGAAAAGGTCCTGATTGGCTTGGTGAGATCGGGTGTGCATCCCTTGAGGTTGATGCTGCTAGTGTCTGAGGTATTGAGGCACTGGCATGAGCCAATCAATAGGGCCTCAGACTTGTTGACTTTCAACTGTGGATTGTTAGCTCTCATCCAGGACTTGATGTTGGACAGTCAGACTGTCAAGACTGCAGTGGTATCTTGTCCTGGAATCAAGGGTGGAGGCAGAAAGATAGAGTTGGGTGTCATCTGCATATGTATGGAAGTTGACCCCATGTCTGTAGATTATGCCACCAAGGGGGAGCATATAGATGTTGAGAAGGAGAGAGCCAAGGATAGAGCCATGGGGGATGCCACCATGCGGGCCTGGACAAGAAGCCATTTGCAGTGACAAAGTGGAGATGGTGGGAGAAGTGAGATTTGAACCACGCAAGGGCAGACCTGCAAAGGTTGAGAGAAGAGTCGGTGTAGGAGGATGGAGTGGTTGACTGTGTAGAAGGTAGCAGAGTGGTCGAGCAGGCAGAGAGAGGCCTGGTCGCAGATGTTTAGAATGTTAGTAGACTTTGTTTGACCAGTGGTGTTTCTGTGCTGTTGGAACAGTGTTGGTGGATAAGGAGAGGTTAATGATGTTGGTTAGAAGAGCCAGGAAGTAGAGCTGGTAGTGAGGAGAGGCGTCAGGATGGGGTTGAGAGAGCAGGTGGAGGCCTTTATTTTAGAGATGGTGGTGGTGAGGAAGGAGGGAGGGACAGAGTCAAAGTGGATGGTTAGAGGGATGGTGGATGGGGAAGAGGTAGCCGAACAAATCCCCTCGATTTTGTATTTGAGGAAGTCCACTTCCTAATTGGAATTGGAAGAGAGGATGGGCAAAGCATGGGAAGGTGGATGGAGGAGGTGGTTAGTGGCAAAGAGGAGCCTGGGGTTATCCTTAGCCTCCAAGATTATCTTGGAGTAGAATGAAGATTTGGCAGAGGTGAGGGCAGAGCGGTAGATCTTGGTGTGATCAAGCCAAATCTGTTGATGGACCGTTAGTTTGTATTTGGTCTAGGTGCGTTCGATGGCTTGCACTTGTGCCTTGAGGGATCGGAGATGGCTGGTGTACCAGAGGGATTTACGGGAGTATCAAGCAATTTGTGAGGTGAGTGGTGCAAGCGAGTCAAGGATGGAGGAGAGGGAGTTGTGGAGAAAAGAGTGAAGAGGATAGAACAGTCTGTGAGGGCCAGAGGGATAGGAGTTCAGATAATTCCAGGGTGGTGGAGAGGGAGAGATAAGATTTTTTTTCCATGGGTGGTAGGTGGAGATAATGGTAGAGGATCGAGTGGTGGGAAGGGGTACGAAGGTGTTAAGGGAAATGGTCCGAAATGGGTTTATTGGTAAGGGTTATGTCTGAAATGGTGAGGCCCCGGGTGATAACCAGGTCAAGGGGGTGGCCATGAACATGAGTGACGGAATGGGTATGGAGGGAGAGAAGGAGGGAGAAGAAGTCAGCTGAAGTAGAGCATGATGGGGTGCAATGGGAGATTAAAGTCACCCAGGGTGGAGAGGTGTTCGATGCAGAGGGAGAGGGAAGATAGGATGGTGGAGATGTCTGAGAGGAAGATGGGGGAGGGCTTGGTAGGATTCAAGCACCATATCAAGCACTTTGAAGTTCCTGTCCAGGCTAAACCTCTAATGCTGGAGCTATGCTGGATTGTTAGAGGTGCTGACCTTTGTACGTGAGGTTAAAGTGAGATCCTGCTGCTTGTTCAGATGAACGTTAAAGATCCAAAGACACTGTTCAAAAAGATGAGTTTCTAACAATGTCCTGGCCAACTGTACACCAAATAAAATTGGTCATTCACTTCTTTGCTGTAAGCAAATTCACCTATAATTGTCTATAAAAACACATTTGCTATTTTGCACAGTAAGATCCTGTGAAGCCCTTTGAGACACCAATATCAAATTCAAAGGATGATTATTATGATAATGTATGTAGATTATTGGACAGTTCCACTGAACAATATGCCAAAGGTGATCAGTGGAGTCCTGTAGCTCAGTAGTTAGAGCACTCGTTTTACAAGCAAATGACCAGGGTTCGATTCCAGGTAGAGTGAAACTTTGGGCAAGTTTTCTTACTACACACAGCTGACAATAATCCCTCAAAAAAAATTGGTCATTTCAATCCATGACTGTTTGTGGGGACACTGCTGTGCGCAATTGGCTGCCGTGTTTCGCCCAAAGATGTGCAGTCAATTCACTTTACAGTATATTCTGTGAAGCCCTTTGAGACGTCTGTTCAGAAGACTTGAAAAGTGCTATAGCAAATAAAAGGATTATTATTTTTATTATTATTAAAAGCTCTGCCTTCAGCTTTGTAAAACTGACTCAATGTGTACTGGCTCAACCTATACTGGAAATGGCAATGTCAGGAGAGATTAGTGATGGGCAGTGTCTTTGGTGCACAAACCATATCAGGTGATCTGATTTTTGCCTGAAGCATGTTAACACAGATGAACTTAATGGGACTAGTGACAACTCCAGAATGGTGCACTCTAAATTGATTGAAAGCAAGTATTGACAGTCAGGCAAAAGTTGGTTTCCCCTGAAATTGTTGAGCTAAAACTGGGCATAAGTCCTACTTGGAACAGAGAATGGCCCAGTGTTTTTTTTCCCCCCACCATTAATTCCTTCCTTCCTTCCAACCCCCATCCCTAACTCATTTTCTTTTTACTCCTCCTTTTCTGAAAGCTGTTCTCCATTCTGCTTATATTATCCACTTTCCATCATTTCATGATTTTCGCTTACAAAATATACAGTCAATTCACTTTGCCGTAAATTCTGTGAATAACTTTGAGACGTGGTAAGACCCTATATTAAATGCAAGGATAATTATTATCAAAATGGACAGTGAACATACCTATGATATTTATCTGTGGGAGGAATTAACAACCAATCTTGATTGTTGTCAGCAATGAGCTTTCTACAAGGACTCATTGAATAGTAATTGGGAGCCATGGCTGCCTTGTTCCTACTCATCATTCTCCCAATAAAGTTATTATATTTAAACAAACTCCAATAAGCATTGTACTTGCATTCAGATCGTAAAGGGCTTTCTAAGTGTGTTTATGCTGATACTGGTAACATTTAAATTAGAAGTGTTTAAAAAATATAATCCAAATATGTTTAAATTGCGCTGTTATACATTTAGTCCACCAGAGTTTTGCCAGAATGAATGTTTACATTACTACCCCCAAACCATCGACTAGCTATATGTATATGGCTTGATTTTTAAAAAATTGCAATTAGATAGTGCGATGCGCTTCTTTCGACCAGATCAGATAATGTGTTTCCCCCCCAAAAAAGATTACCGTATATCTCCGCGTATAAGGCGCACTTTTTTTCAGGTCGGAAGATCTCGAAAGTAGGGGGTGCGCCCTATACGCAGGTACAAGCAATTTTGAGCCTCGGAGATACAGTAAACAGGAGGGGCGGCCGGCGCGCTGTCAGCCGGGGTTTGGTCAGTGTCCGGCGGGGGTTGGGAGGAGCGGGTGACGGGACTTCGGCCTCAGCCGCCCGGGCAGCAGCAGCAGCAGCGGACTTCAGTGCTGTGCTTACCTTCTGCCGAACCCAGTCTGCCTGCCTCCCTCCCTGCCGCTCTCTCTCCCTCCCTGCCTGCCTGCCTGCGTGCCGGCCTGCCTCTCTCTCTCTCCCAGGCTGCCGGCCTGCCTCTCTCCCTCTCTCTCTCTCTCTCTCCCAGGCTGTCGGCCTGCCACTCTCCCACTCTCCCTCCCGGGCTGCCGGCCTGCCTCTCTCCCTCTCTCTCTCTCTCCCGGGCTGCCTGCCTGCCTCTCTCCCTCTCTCTCTCTCTCCCGGGCTGCCGGCCTGCCTCTCCCTCTCTCTCTCCCGGGCTGCCTGCGTGCTGCTCTCCCCCTCTCTCTCCCGGGCTGCTGGCCTGCCTCTCTCCCTCTCTCTCTCCCGGGCTGCCGGCCTGCCGCTCTGCCTCCCTCCCTCCCTGCCTGCGTGCTTGCCTGCCTCTCTCCCTCTCCCTCCCTCCCGGGCTGCCGGCCTGCCGCTCTCCCTCTCTCTCTCCCCGGCTGCCGGCCTGCCGCTCTGCCTCTCTCTCTCTCTCCCTCTCTCTCTCTCTCTCTCTCTCCCCGGCTGCCGGCCTGCCGCTCTGCCTCTCTCTCTCTCTCCCTCTCTCTCTCTCTCTCTCCCGGGCTGCCGGCCTGCCGCTCTCCCTCTCTCCCTCTCTCTCACTGGCTGCCTGCCTGCCGCTCTCCCTCTCTCTCTCCCTGCCTCCCTCTCTCTCCCTGGCTGCCTGGCTGCCTGCCTCTCTCTCTCCCTACCTACCTGTCTCTCCTCCCTTCTGCCGGCAATATCATTGAAAATGCTTCCGTTTTTTTTCACCAAGAAAAGGTCAAAAACGGGGGGTGCGCCTTATACGCGGAGATATACGGTACCTAGGTTTTGGTTCCCATGTTCTAGGACATTTGAAACAATTTTTTCGTAGAAACACTTTGGTTTCCCATACCTGAGCCATTAAGTATAGCAGAAATGCAACTGGTTCAGTGGATCTTAATAGGTGCCCTGTAATAAACCACATACTTCAGAAAAGTTGCAAAGATTACACAGTTAAATAAGTGATTAGAGAAGCACTCATAAATCATCATCTTACTTCTGTTTTCCCCCAGTGGGTATAATTTTCCTGTTGTCTTCAGTTTTGATGCGGTCTTCCACTGACCCATATAGGTAACTCTTGTCTGAGATGATCTTTGTATGCTGAGCTGACTTCGCACATCTTTCCAGGTTTAAAGTCTGTCATTGAACCACAACCTACTCTTTGTGAATGTGGTTTGGTGATTTGTGTGATTAACCTTTCTGTTACTGCACCTTGGATTCTGATTCTGACACTGTTCGGGCTTTAAATGTCAGTTTGGCTTAGTTGGTGACTTTTTCCTCTGGGTCAGAAGGTTGTAACTTCAAGTCTCACCACGGGACTTCACCTCTAATCTAGGTTGACACTTGCTGGCAAAAGTCAACATTGAGGGAATGCTCAGTGTTGGAGTTGCCATTCATCCTTTGAATAAGATGTTATTATTGAAGTTCACATTGACCGTTTATGTCATTGTTAAAATATTTTGTGGCATAGTTCGACTGGTGTCTTGGCCAAATTTGCTCATTTAATTACAATTTTTAAGTCTTGGGGAACCACATTCAGGATTCCAGTTAATTCTTCAACCCAGGAACACAACTATACCTACTGCTTTCATTCTCTGGGTCTACTGTACAGTATACTGCTCCCAACACCAGTGCTACATGTTGCCAGGCATTTGGGCTGTCAGTTGTACAACGAAAATAACAATAACTTGCATTTATATACGCGGGGTAGCATCCTGGAGCACTTGACAGTGGTAAAGTCTGACCCTGAGCCGTGGGAGAGGGAGGTGATTGTAAGCATGATCAAAAGGGAAGGTCTTTAAGCAGGATTTGAAACTGGAGAGGGAGGGGAAAGGCTTGGGGATTGAGGGCGGGAGTTCCAGAGCTTCAGAGCAGGCAGTGGCTAAAAGCATGGTTGCCGATGGAGTCTGGGGGGGCGAAGGAACAACAGGACGTCAAGCAGGTGAAAAAAACGGCAGGTGAAAAAAACGGCAGAGCAACTTTAAATCCTTACTAGCGGCAAGCTGATAACCCAAGCCGATAACCCACATTGTCGCATTGGTGCAGTATTTGGTTTGCCGCTAGAAGAGTCTAGGGTTATCGGTTTGCCGTTAGTAGAGTCTAGGGTTATCGACTTGCTGCTGGTAAGGCTTTAAAGTCGCGCTGCCGTTTTTTTCACCCATTTGGCATCCTCCATTTTAAAATAATCGCTGGACTATAAACCTGAACCGCAGCATCATGGCTTCAAGCACAGTATCTACTAGCAAAGGTGAGAAGCGCAAGAGAGTAGTTTTAACAATAGGTACCAATATAATATTCTATTATTATCTGTTATTATTTAGTCTGGTGTCTATGGTGTGTGTTAAAAGAACTTAACATTTTTTGCGGTGAGTTTTGGGCCGCGGGTGGCCCGAATATCGGACAGGCGTTTTAACCGGCATTGGCCAGGTCCTGCGGGTGCCATATAAACGGGCTTTTACTGTATATAGTTTGGGACACGACTTGTCAAACAACTGCCAGGATGATGGAAGGCAAACAAGATGGACCTTGGTCTTATTTCGCCTAGCAAATTCTTCTGTTATTTTGCTACAGAATGGATACAATAAAAGGAAATCACTCACAAGACAAATTGATTATCTTGGTAGTTTGTATTTACTTGTCACTTTCATAAGTAGGGCTGTCTATATGCACTGATGGTTTTGCCAAACAGTATGCACTACCATTTTCAGTGGTAGTTGTGGTTGGAGAAATACATTATATTTTGCTTTATAATGTTACGTCAAATCAGAGTTACTAATTCCCTGTAGCAACATGTCTTGTATTCGTTTATAAAATTCAAATGGTAGGTGGGTGATTACATAAAAAATTATTTTGGGTGAATGGGTGCAACAGTTATTCCTTAATGGGGAATAATTGCTTGACACTATTAGTGGAAGAGGTATGTAGGTGAATTCTTGAATATTAAGCAAGATTTTTTTTAAAAACTGCTTTTTGAATATTTGAACTATTTATTTTCTTTCCCTGTGGAGACCTGCCACTTAATGTTTGCACACTCGACAGGGTGCCACTCAGTTGACATCAACTAACAGATATGTTGTTGGCAGCTCCATGTGAAATTATATTAATTGTATCTTTCCTACCCAAGATGTTGTTCGGAACCTATAAGGACTTGCAATGTCGATGGTGGACTTCTCATATAAGAATCAATCATTGTTTTATCAATCTTTTCCATTTGATGTTGGATATTCACCACTTCTCCTTACACATGCAGTTTCCTTCATCTTTTAGTGAATTGTGATTGCCTAGGTTCATGATGTAGAATATTTCTTGATATCTTTCAGGTTTCTATTAACAAATTAGTTCAGTGTAAATTATGCCAAAGTTACGTAACTATCTTTTAAGGAAAAAGTAATGGTTGGGTATCATTCACATTGAAGGGAGATTAGTAACTTTGTTCTTTTGCTGCTTTTTGATTCCAATATATTTTTTTTACGTAACTTTTCTCTGAACATTTTGCATTATTTTTTCCTAATGGCAGCTGCCCTGACTGTTATGTGTACTCAAATATGTTTCTTCATCGTAGTTTTCCTAGAATTGTCCTTTAGAGGTTTTTTTTATTTCACTGTCAGTATCTGATGTGATTAAAGGTTTATTTAAAACATTCCAGGTAGGGCATTTAGGTTCAGGGCATTTAAAAATATATATAAATCAATAATCAGCTGTGATATGAGTTTGTGGGAAACTTTTGGCTTGACTTCGTGTTTTGAAAGTGAAAACAGCAGACTCAGAGTTTACTCTGATTTTGTGGTTTTAACAGGGCATTCATTTTTTGTTCTGCTAGTAGTAATGCCAGATGTTCTATTAATTGGAGGAAACCTGAGCTGGCAAAGTGACAAAATAGTACCCTAGCTTCACATTTTACAATCTTTCTCAATGGTCTATACATTTTGTTCTTTACTATGTCTCTTGCCGAAGATGTTGGTTGTGTGCAACCCGGTATTCACTCTTTCTGTTTGCCATCATTAACCTACAATCATCTTTAGTATTTTCTCTGTTTTCTACGTGATAGTTTGCAGCAAGCTTTTTTAAAAAAAACAAGATTTGCATATTGCAAGGCTGTAGGGTCTACTATGGTGTAAGTTTGTAACAAGCTAAGGTCCTAGAGTATTTAATTAGTGTTTGTAGCAATTATATTTAGCTACCTGCATCATATTTAGTGCACGTCTGAAATTCTATTTTTGTTTTGATATGGTCAAATCGTTTACTTCCTGACTTTTATCAGTTGCACTACTTATCAGTGGTTAGTAGTACTTGTACTGAATCTTAAAAAGAGAAGAATGCATTTGCTTATATTTATTTTACATGAATCTGCTTATTTATCGTTATAATCTCCATGGAGGAAATAC
This sequence comes from Hydrolagus colliei, assembly GCA_035084275.1. NCBI lineage: Eukaryota > Metazoa > Chordata > Chondrichthyes > Chimaeriformes > Chimaeridae > Hydrolagus > Hydrolagus colliei. Next base: position 12,081,891 of record CM068753.1, read on the forward strand.
ATTTTGGATTTGGATTACCCGTTAATGTGCTTAGTGTAGCTTTTGATGTTGTGTTGACTAGGGCAAGTGTTTTCAACACTGATTCATTGATCAAGCCAGTTTTGATAGTGGCCTCACCTATTGTAAAAGTCTGAACTGGTGTGTTGACAAGCAGGTATGCATCTAGGAATATCACAAATGCCTCTGCTAAAAATAAACAACAACAAAATTACATTTGTATAGCGCCTTTCACGTCAGGAGGATGTCCCAAGGCGCTGGACAGGTTACTGCTTCAGACCCCAGCTAAGGACAGGAGTGGGGGGGAGGAAGGAGGCGCTGATGGGACCATCGAAGAGGAGAGTCTTGAGGGGAGACTTGAAGGAGGCCAGGGAGGATGTGAGGTGGAGGAACTTCGGGATGGAGTTCCAAAGGTTGGGGGCAGAGTGACTGAAGACTCACCTGCCAATGGTTGGGCGGATGGGTTGGGGGACATGGAGCAGGCCAGAGACTGTTGAGCGGAGGGGGCGGGTAGGTTGGTAAGGGGATAGGAGGTCACGGATGTACGGTGGGGTGAGATTGTGGAGGGCTTTATATGTCCATGATCCTAAATTGGGCAGCTAGCAAAATCAATGGTTTAGAATCAATGTAGATTTTTCCATTCACTACAACGTGCTCCTTCTAAAATGTGTTTGCAGAAAGCTTTTTAACAGCTAGAAATGCCCCATCTGCTTGGATGTTCTCAACATCATGCCAAGTAACAGATTGCAAACTTCAAAGGTTGAGTATCACAGAAACTGTTTATACTCTAGCCCCAGGGTTTTTGTGCTCACAGCTGCCAGATTTCACTTTATGTGCCAGTCACTATTAAATTGCCAGCCTGACTCTTGCATAGTGGCTTTCTTTCTCCATCTGAGAAAGACTTACTTAAATTGGGTGTTTCTGTCAATAGGAGGGTGGCTGAAGGCATAGTCAAAGAGGAGGGTCTTGAGGGAGGGAGGGGAGCGAGGAGAAGGGAATGTAGGATGAAACAGGGGACATGGAGCAAAGCGAACGGTTGGGGACAGAGCAGGCCTGCTGAGCGGATGGAGCAGCCAAGTTCATGAGGCGCTAGCGGGCCAGAAAGGTAAATGTAGTGAGATAAGCTTTTTTATATTGATCCATTGATAGTGAATTGGATGCAGATTTGATATAAATTCTGTAGATTGGTTTTGAAAGTGCAAAGTAGCCGTCCACTTAGCGCGCAGTTCACAATTAAACATCTGCCTTCATTCTGTTTGTATTGTTTGTTCAGCGCCTTGGGACATACTCCCGATGTGAAAGGCATTATACAAATGTGATTTTATTGTTCTATAAGAGTCATATGGAAGATAACACAGGTATCGAAGACGTGATTCGTAGTTTTGACTGTAACATTCTGTATTCCATTGGATCTAACTAACCACTCCTACCACTCATATGAGAATCTATACTGCACCATTTTTATTGCACTGATATATATTCTGCAGTAAGGCATCCAGATCTGTACAAAGTACTCAAGCCTAGCCAATGTGGCCTAATGATCAAAAACTGTCATGGCATGATTTGTTACAGAAGTTATTTAGAAGTGCCAGTATGTCTGTCAGAAAATATAATTCCCAAGAGCTGAGAGTGATTGATTTGCAACTCGATTCATTTTAAGTGTCAGAAAATAAGATGTGCTGTGGAATGATTTCTGTTAAGTGTGATGACCTGTTGTCAGTATGACAAATCAAATGCTTATGGCAGCCTACAGCTTAACACGTTTGTGTCTTGCATTTGGTAGTTGCATTTTAAATGTTTTTTGCTTTACAAACCGAAGTAAGAATGTATTGCTTTCCTCTGCCTCCAGAGAACACTCATCCTACTAGGGTGGGGGTGTGGGTGGGAAAACTAATGAAGCAAACAAGTCTGTTCATTGTCAGCAGAAGTAACACACAGTTACAGTTGAATTTTGTTTCCAAACTGTTCAGCAGATTACGGAGTAATCTTGACAGAGATCAGTCAGCGAGCAGGTTGCCTAGTCCACATCTACAATATTGCAAGATAATAGAGAATAAATCTTTTAACATATGCAGAGGGTCACTAGGAATTTTTAGTAATCACGATTCGCATTGATATTGAGTTACAATGCAAGTGAGTGGACCTTATATTTTGCTTCAAGCCTTTCATGTTGAATGGATGTTGGATCCATTAGTGGATGTTGTGCTTATTTTTTCTCAAAACTAATGAACTGAGTTGTGGACCTAAAACTGTATCCAAATTACATTAAGCTTTCTTTTGGAAGAGCCATATATTCAGTGAGTTCACTACTACATGGGATTCTTCACTGAAAATAATATTTTATACTGTGTACCGTGGAGTCCTGTAGCTCAGTGGTTAGAGCAATCGCCTTGCAAGTGAGAGACATGGGTTCGATTCTCGGCAGGGTGAAACCTTGGACATGTTTCCTTACTCCACATGCCTGATACTGTAATAATCTCTCCAAAAATAAACTAAACAATAGGTCATTTCAAACCATGACTGTTTGTGGCACGTTGCTGAGTGGAATTGGCTGCCGAGTTTCACCCACAAATATACGGTATATTCTGTGAAGTGCTTTGAGACTTCTAGAAGTCGTATGGACTTGCACTCGTTTGTTCAAAGACTTGCATTGATTATATGAAATTTTTCAAGCATGTTTATAAAAAATCAAGTGTATGGTCATTTGTACAGGAAACACAAAAGCAGCAACTATAGTGGTAGCACTTATTCCTTCTACTGTACTCTAAACCCTCTGAACAGCGTGGTACCTGCTGTTTTTAGCTTCTGTTCCATTTGGCTTATTGATTGCTTGAGTGCTGCTTCAAAGGACTGGTTCTCAAGCAGGCTGAAGCTTAACGTCTTAATTCTTTTCTTCCCTCACCAATCAACTCCAAATTTACAGAACAGAATTTCATCCAAGCATATAGAGTATATGAATTTGAGTATACCACACAGTTTCCAATTTCTGTCAACCTCTTTCTGCTTGTGGGAACTCCTTGGTATTGAGCAGATCTAGACAAGATTATGTTTATTTTTAGCGACCATTTCACTCCTGTACGCTCCAGTGTAATTTTTAAATACAATAATTCCATTGTGTTCTCTCTTTTATTTACAGCTAGATGTTTAATTCCCATTTTCTTCAAGCCAACCAAAATAAATTCCTCCTATGAGAGGTATAAATTGTCATCTTTAGTACAAGTGAAATTGTTCCGTTACCACGGATGCTAAGGAGAATGGTTAAGCTTTGCCTTTGAAACATAAATCTAACATTCTCATTCTGCAAAGCATGCAAGGGACCACTATAATCCATTTGATTGATTGGATGTTGTTGGTAGTAAGCCGATTAACTGAAAATTAGAATGATGGGCTATGCAAATAACAACCATTAAAGCACCTTTTCCTGGAATTATACGTGCCTTCAGGATGTTATGTTATTAGGAAAACACACTTTGGCATTTTAAAAATATGTTACACCAAGTTCCGTGGGTTACTAACATATTTGGTTAGTGACACAGTGACCTGTTTCAGGTTGTAAGAGCAACACTTCTTCGTGCCTCTGCAACTTTTGCTTTTAGTTAAATGCTTGTTCCACTGCCTGGTGCTCCCAACACATGTGTGAACCTGATGTGACTGCGCTGCACTTACTCTTATTTCTGAGAATGATCCCACAAAAAATGTGCAGTCACTACACTTTGCAATATATTCTGTGAAGCACTTTGAGACAACTGCCAAATGTCAAAGGTTGTTATAATAATAATAATCCTTGCATTTGATATAGCGCTTTTCACATCTTCTAGACGTCTCAAAGCGCTTCACAGAATATACTGTAAAGTGAATTGCCTGTATATTTGTGGGTGAAACGCAGCAGACAATTTTATGATTATGTTTTTTTTCGAGGGATTATTATTAGGCATGTGGAGTAAGGAAACCTGCCTAGGATTTCGCCCTGACCTGCCTGGATTCGAACACAGGTCTCATGCTTGTCAGGCGAGTGCTCTAATCACTAAGCTACTCTTGTCAAATAGTAACCCTTACATTACAGTGCCGAATCATGTCTTCGAGATGCATCAAGAGTGCTTCACTGAATATGCTACAAAGTGAATTGACTGTATTTTGTGGACGAAAGGCTTCAGCCAATTTGTAGACAGCAATTGTCATGGATTAAGTGATAAAATTGTTATTTTATTTATATTGAAGTGATTATTACCCCCGAAAACAGGATTTTCTCCAATAACTAATAACCAGATTCCTACTTACTGATGGGTATGTGGAGTAAGGAAACTTGTGTAGTAACGTTTCACTTTGCCTGGGAATTGAACCCAGGTCCTCTCGGTTGCAAGGCGGGTGCTATAACCACTATGATACAGGACGACCATGCAAGGATTTTTATTATTAAGCACGATCAAGATGTTAATATTTGAACTCACTGGACTACAATGAGCGTCTACAATGCTCTTGTGAGCATTGTAGACGCATTCAAAGGAATATCTTGTGCAATCACACTGCCAGGTCAGACATTCCAACACTGAAAGTTTGTGATACAGCAGACAAAATGTTGAGTTTTTCAAACACTTTTCAAAGTGATGAGCCTGTAGGAGAAATTACAGAAAGTGTGGAAGGAAAATGGAAATGTTGCAGGGCTACAATTTGAAACCATCATGGGATTGATTTTGTGTTACAATTTATAGCTCAGAGTTCTCCAGTGCCTATAGATCACGAACATTTCAGCTTTACAGAGTTTGCTGATCTCAACCACAGAACAAGTAGGTCACTACAGTTGGCCTCAGTGACCCTAGGCTACTACTGAAAATATTGGCACAGATTCACAGTCCTGATTGCTGTCCAGTGACCCATATAGAAAATAAGGGAAGACCTTGTTTTAGTGCTACTGGTACTAATTTACCCATATAAGCAAGTGCACTGTGCACCTTGCAAAAACTGCAAATTCTTGTCAAATGTAAGTGCATCAAATATGTTTAAATTATACTTTTTTTTGGTTGCAAACTAACCAATTAAAGAAGTAATTCATAGTATGTATGTCTAATGCATTGGGTGGGAAATTGCTACTTGAGTAGTGTGGAAATATGTCTTAACTACTTAGAAAGGACATACTTGTATACATGAACACATTTTTGTGTAGAACTTGTGTGGATTTGTATAAAACAAACTTAATTCCTATTCCTGTCTTGATTCAGTTTATTTGATGCAGTTTGGTGTGCAATTTTGTCACTGTTTATGGTGGTTTGCAACTGACCAGATGTATGGACCTGCGGTTCAATACATGATGTTCACACTTCTATCTGCAGTGGGTGAAGTAAGTAAGTAAGTGGGTAAACCTGTGCATTCAGGTTCACACTGATATTTTCAGTAATTTTACATACAAATATTTACCAGTGATGGCATTTTATCAGTCTGCTGCCTGGAAACTAAGCAGCAAAAGTTAAGATAAATAGCATGTTACTTTAGACCCTTTCACCAAAAGGGCAAGTCATTGAATGGACGGCCATTATATTGCAAAGAGTTTACAGTACCCAGCAGTTAAAAGTTCACTTGATACTAGAGATTACTTATTTAAATCTCAAATGGCTTGTATTGTATCATATTGCATGACAGGAGGTTATTTCCAAATCAGGAAATGACATCAAGTGATATTTTGCGATCTATAATACAGCATTCTCAGCACAAGAAGCCAAAACCTGTTGCTGATGTATAGTTTATTCTTTTAGCAGAATTGTAGATCAAACCCATTCTTTTAGCAGAATTCCTAGCCAATGATGCTGTGTGAATTATCTGTCTTTCTCGATATTGTAGATAATCAAGATTTTTGGGAAGTGAAACTTTTTTTCTTTTTTAAAAAAAAACAAGTTTTCTTTTTACTTCTTGGTAGGTACCTGATGAACTTTTTTGAATTTCTCAACCTGTTTGACAGTATTTATTTGTAAGATTGCTCCTGGTAACAAGTGGAGAGTATTAGTTGAATTGAATTGACCAATATTGGTGGAAATGCTTGTGCACTAATGAAAGCTAAGTACTGTAGTAACCGTTGTGAGCTTTGTAGTGGTTGATCCAGACATTAGATTGAATTCCTTTCTAAACTCACATCAGGAGGTGGATAATTTTCTGGTCACTTTTTTGCACTGTTGATTTCCAGCATAGGTTCCAGCAGAGTGCATTTGGCATAATTAGATTAAGAGGAGTGAAGGACACGGTGCTAATTTTATACTCTTCTTTACAGATTATTTTATTAAAGGTCATTAGTAATGAGATTAAAGCTGTTAGTCAGACACTTTTGAAAGATGCCAATCAATATAATCCACATAGCATGAGATCTGGGTTTTAAACAGTATTGGGGCTTGTTAGAATTGCTTTTGATGAGATGCTGCTTAGAACAGTTTAGATTGAATTTTTATGTTCACATGCCTATAATGGTGGTCTAAAACATTAGATTTGTAATAGGAACTTTAAACCTATCAGTAACTGGATAAGAATCATTCTGACCCACAGGAGCTCCACTTCAACACAATTTATATCCAGTATGCCGTTCCCATGTTGTTCGCATGGTATATATCGGGTATAGTTTCCTTTTAAAATTTGCTGTTGTGAATATTGATTGCATTTTCATCCCAATGTCACTCTACTTCCACTGCCAACCTTTCATTAAGTAACTAGAGAAACTGAATCAAAAGATCTCATGTAATTCCCACCTCAGTGGGAAGATCATCTTGAGAAAACTTTCTTGGGTGTCTTTTACCACGTGAATGATGCAAATTTCTATTTGTATGTACTGTCATCTTTTGCAGAAATTGCTGGAATGTTTATTAGGTATTCTTGTGTCAGATATGTGTACTGTTCATTGGTAGTACATTAGATATATTTACATTGTACATAAATTAGACTGGTATTTGTCTTTGAGCTGTGGTAAGTGTTTTTTTCCATCTATTTTACTGTTCTTCAGCAGGTAACAAGCCTTTGCCTGTACACATGTTTGATGTGTATATTGAGTAAGTGAGTAAATAGCCAAAACAGAACAGTGATAGCAGATATGTATTGGATGGATTCACCATATTATATTCTCTCATCTTGAATTATTTCATAACCTTGCTCTGTAAGAGGGAGGGTTATGTGCATGAGTTCATGCACACGCTTGCACATTATGTTAAGGTTCAATACAATTTAACTTTTGTCCCTTTTTTAAATGCAGAAAACCAAGAATAAACTCCCAACTGGTTGCACAACAAGTTGCTCAGCAATATGTAATACCTCCACCTCCAAAAAAAGAGAAGAAAGAAAAAACTGAAAAAGACAAGGCTGACAAAGAAAAAGAAGTTAGCCCAAATCCAAGCAAAAAGAACATTAACAAAAAGATAAAGTAAGTGGAATTCTTTCCAAGGCTTTTTGTAGAGTGAAAACGTTAAAATAAAGTATCCTGTCCAGAAAGTACAGTAAGGAGTTGATTATCCACACTGATGGAAACACATTGCGGATAATTGGTCATCATACAAAACACATTGGTTGTAATACAATCTAAGGTTGTAATGTTTCCTAAGGAGTTATACTAGCAGTATAGGTCCACACGGTGACAGCCCTTCTCTTTGTGCTTCTATAATTGCTTCTCACTATACTTTTCTTTCTGTCACTACCTTACACCTCGCTTCCAACTTGTGCATTGCGATCTGATGCTTACGTGTTGATAGATGGTGTAGGTGGTTCCACAGAGTGACGGAAAATTAGCAGTCGAATCGCTGTGCTTGAACACGTTTAGACACTGTTGTGTTGAGTCCATGTGGTCTGATGGTTGAAGTTCTCCCACTTTGCATTAAGGCATGCTTTCAATTGCCCTTTTGCTTTTATTATGAAAATACTGGCAGCCTGCATTTGGTTTCCATCCCTCTCCACCAGATTTCACTGGGTTTTTTCTAAGACTGGATTCGAGGTTTAAAAATAAATTGGTATAAAAGCATTTTTAAGTTGTAACTCCAGCATCTTTCATAACATTTGGGTCTTGTTAGAGAATTTGGATTAATTTCAATATTTTTCTTTGTTTATGTTTTTATTATACAGCTTTGCTTGCTCTAAATTCTCATTTATTGTGAAGATTTCACATTTATAAACCAGTCAAATGTTTTGGAAAAACAGCATTGCTGTTTAAATCGCACACACAAAATGTTGTTTGCTTATCAGTCCGCAGTTGCATTTCTGTGGTCGAAGAGTGTGGGTATTCTGTATTTGGTGGAATTCAACAGAGACTGCAACATGGGCTTTATGTTTCAGACCGAAATTGGAGCTTGAAAAGGGACCTCCGAGTGAAATCAACAGTATACAGTCTGGAAAAGCAGCAACAAAAACGGACAGTTTGCACACTTCAAGGTATATTATACTGAAAGCAATAGAATGCATCAGACCTTCACAGCTGAAGTGCTATAATATTTGAAAAGAAACTGGAATTTGTATACAATGCAACACACCATGTTCACTTGCAGCTATACTTTTTGTTCCATTAACACTTACCTACGGATACTCCCTATCTCTCAAAAGGTTAGGTGATGGTATATCCTGTTTCTATGTGGAATTTGAAAGATATTCAAAGGATGTAGACTATTTTGGAGACCAGCGCAACCATAATTTGTCAAACTTCCCAACTCTTTCCTCCACAAGCTGCAGATTATTCAGAACTCTGCATCCCGTGTACTCTCCTACACTAAGCGCCTTGGGCCTATCATTCCCCAAAGTTCAAGATTCTCATCCTCACTCTTAAAGTCCTCCAAGCTATTGCCCATCCTACCTCTGTGAACAACTGCAACGTTACCAACCTCTCATCCTGTTGGGCACTGGGATATGCCCCCCTCCCTGCCCACTTCATCATCAATCCAAGCGCTCCTCCCCCTAGCACCTTCCCTTGCCACTTTCAGCGCTGGTCTCAAGACCTTCCTCTTTGACCATGCTGTGCCTTTGTCATCTTTCCACGTCCCATGCCCTGTCCCCCTCTGACTCCAACCCCATTTGAGATGCAAACCCTTCATTGTCTAACGCCTCAGGATGACATCCCGATATGCTATATATGCAAATTTTTTCTTGTTTGATGATTGGATAATCTAATTCTATGTAAAATTTGATAACTTGTCATTCATTTACTCATCTGATTTTTGTGGTTGTGGTTTTGTGGTGAACTAAATTCATCAAACCTCAATATTTTTGCATATACTGGAACTGCAAAGTACTGGACACCTACTTTGGATTTTAGGCAAACACGTTGAAGCCATTTTTATTAACATTCCTATCCCCCTCCCCCTCAAACCACGCCTCCATTGCAGCATCTTGAATAGCTTCAATTTTGGGGGTTGTAGTTTGTATTGTAACTATTGTAATGAATGAGCCCCCCCCCACCCCATTTTGTTCCTTGTTTACAATTCAGAGCGGTTTTAATAGTTTAGTTTGTTGATCAAACGAGAATACGGTTAGAGTTTACGTTGTCAAAGTTCCATCTCTACAGCTGTACTAACAATATTAATCCTAAATTGGGTGCAACAGGAGTAACCAAAGGTTTCTTATAATGAGATTTGACTGCAGTCGTAGCCACCCCTGAAGTGTGCATCACCAAACGTTTTGTGCACAGCTAAATTCACAGTTTCTGTTAAAATGCCTTGAAAGATAAAATCAAAAGGGAAACTGATAGGATCTGTGGCTTGAAGGAATTAGTTTATGCACATCAAAAGCTGTTTTGCTGTTCTGTTACAAACAGACATATCCATTTACATGCCTAGATGGGAAGTGCATTTTAGTCTAGACATCAATGCATCTTGGACAATGTATATTACTATCTTAAATAGTGTATTGTATTTTGTTTGTATTGTCAAAAATTGGAATATGTGGAATGCCAATATTCTCCGTGTACACTGGTTATGTTAATTGGACAAGAAACAAATGAACTTTGGTGCCGTGATAATTTGACGTGAACACAGTAGAGTTCGAAAGTCTAGGTCAGTGTGTCTAAAACTAACAGAGCAATGGCAAACTCAGGGATCCATCATTCGCCTTATCAAATCAACGAGAATTGAGTTGCATTGTCTTTTAGAAAGAAAGGAAGATTCTGAAAAGGACAAAGAAGTGTATTGAACCCTTACCATTTGAGGGGACTGAGTTAATCATATCATTGGCTAACTCAATCTTTTGAATGTAATTGACTGAAATTTATCATTGAAGCTTGAATGTGTTATTTAGTTTAGTTTGTCTCTTTGTTGCAATTGATTCTGTAAGTTAACCTAGTATATTTGACTGTATGTTGCTGCCCCATGTCCAAAACAATTGTATATAAAAGGTTTGGTGATGGGTAAAGATATAAAGGGTGAGACAATTTGCTTATAGGATCACCTCTGACTCTTGACAGTGCAAACTTTAACATTTGGGACGGTAACAATTGGTATTAAATTGCAGGTTTTCTACAGTAGCTCATGAGGAAGAGAATGCTATTGTTACCTTAATGCACATTTGAATAAGGTAGATAATAGAATTACCTACCTATTTGTTATCTGGAGTAAACAAAACTTATGTTGGAAAAAATCTCCACATTTCTAAATAGCTTTAATCCAAAAGGACCTCTTTCTGTGATGTACAGTAAGTGTAATTCTGTTGGTTTTGGTTTCGCAAAGATTTTTATTTCTCTCTAAGAATTCCGCAAAGCTGAATTAATGTGGAAATGTTCTCTGTTATACAGGCTCATTGGCCGCTCCTGTCTTATATATTTCTTTGGTGTTTGTTTTTAATCTCAGGCCTAAACTGAAAAATGTGGACAGAAGTACTGCGCAGCAACTTGCAGTGACAGTGGGTAATGTTACAGTAATTATAACAGACTTTAAAGAAAAAATACGCTCGTCTTCCACATCGTCATCAACGGTTACGTCCAGCGCAGGTTCTGAGCAACAGAACCAAAGCAGCTCTGGATCAGAGAGCACAGATAAGGGCTCATCACGTTCCTCAACACCAAAAGGTGAAATGTCGGCAGTTAATGACGAATCATTCTGAGCTTTGCTCGGCTCCAGACCTGCACATGCAATGTGAAAAGTATGAATAAATACTTTTGACATTTTTTATGTATTCCCTTGGTTTTATATTTTCCTAACAATCATTTATAATGGATGTGCTCCTGAATCTACTTTTTTACAAATCTGCTGTGCACAATTTCCATGTACATTATGTATTTTGTTACATTTGACTTTTTATTTATTATGTCTGCAATCTCCCACCTTTTTCAATATATCCTTTTGTAAGTTTTGTTGCCAGCAACTCTGCTGTTTATTAGCAAACTTGGAAATGTTAAATGTCTATCAAAAGTTAAACAGAATAAAAGGTTAATAGAAACCAACACATAGAAACACTGGTGCTTAATACACTGTGAAGTAAATGCAGCATTCAACAGACACAAGACTAAGACAGTGCATTCCAGCAGAGGAGAAGTATTTCTGCAAACCATTGAAATGAAAGCTGATTTGTCCTCAGGACTATTAACTCTTCAGTGGCAAAAAAAAGCACTGAAGACCAGTACACTTGAGGTAACTGAACAATAGCTGGATTGGGTCAATGTCTATTAAGCAATAGATATGGGTTCCTTTTTACATTTACTTGAAAACTGCTTTAATCCGTGTCCTGTAAACATTGTAATTATTACTGATCTGTTCTCTTCCCCATTGCAAAGTAATGTCTAATGTTGCTTAAAGCTGCAGTGCTTCACAATGGGGCGTCCAATAACTTATTCTTAGTGTAAGCAAAAGCAGCTTTACATGTGGATGAAAAGTAGATTGTGTGACAAGCCCAGTCATTTAAATCACAGTACTTTATAAAGTACAACAACAAATTGCATTTGTGTAATGCCTTTCGCATTGGGAGGATGACAAAGTTGCACAGCACGTGCTACTCATTATTTGGTTCCTGTCTCTGACTGACGGGAAAATGGACCAAGAAAATTTGTACAAAAAATCTTGAGCATTATTGCAAGAAAAATAATTTGGTGTCTTCATGATGAAAATATTTTTCTGCCCACTGACATTTGAGCTGCTTTGGTTTATATTTGCACCTGGGGAAATGCTTCATTATTGGCCACTGCAACTTTAAAAGGGAAGAATTGTTGATTATAGGTAATATCCATAATCCATGTTTGCACTTGCTAGCACTGTTTGTTGTATTTTACCTATTGATAATTGTTGCATTGTAAGCCAAATCCAACTACCAAAACAGAAGAAACATTGATTCAGGATGCAAGAAGTTATGCTTAACCTCTCTTTAGTTCATAAGCATATGTTAGTTCCCCTTTTCCAGCAAAAGCGATTTATAAAACTTCTATCATTGTATACTTAAGCAAACCATTACCTGGGTGTTCCTCATTAATCCAAACTGTTCTTTGGCTGAACACTGAAAAGTAGAGAAATTGGACATTTGGAATCTATATCAATTGATTCCTAGTTTTCAAATGAGCTGTTCTCTCGTGAATGCAATCTTTCATTATTTTGATGGCCTGTGGGTTCCGCCTTTCACTTTCTGATGTTGGGTTGGCAGCTGGTGTCATTTATTAATTGTATTATAATTAGATTTAAAATGTTTCTTTCTGTTTTTTCCCCACTTTAATACAACCCCTTGGTGCGTCTGTGTTTTGCCGTCACCTGCCTACCATCTAGGTGTGGAAGGTTGGTGTTTCCCGAGCTTGCTGAGAAAACATTCACCTCCAAGTTGGTTAAAGTAAACATCATACATTTCTGTACCTTAAACTAATGCAAATCTGAGTGGCATAAACAGACCAGATTCAGAGCAGACAGGTGTACAGCAGTTCCCACGGAGTTCCTGTAGTTGGTAAAATACACCACGTGGCATTGTGCAATGAATTTCAGATTTTTTTTAGAGGAACATTTAATATTCATTATGTGGGAGTTGTGCGATTTCCCAGAAGTAGTCAAGTATGGAATAGAATTGTTGGAACTTGACCTGCACATCATTAATGAAGTCCCCAGTTCTACTCAGTTACAGAGCCAAGATAACCTGGCACTGACAACTCTTAAATTAGTTTTTTTTTAAAGTTATTTTATGTTAAGGCAATGCATATAACCCGCTTACAACTGTGATAACAATCTCTTATTTGACCTGAGATCCAGTAAAAACATTGTGTGCTAAAATCATATTTAATGTATTGGAAGGTTTTTTAAAAAAAACTTCCGACTTTGACAGTGTTGCCACTTCTGGAAGAGTTTCCATTTGGATTTTTAATTATCTTCTAGGTAGAGAGAAAGTTTGTCTATTATAAAATTGAAGCCCCATTAACAATTATTTTCCTGTGTTAGCTTACATAAGTGCATATGGTGCTTGTATTTTCCTTTTATTTATAGAAAGATGCACTATGCAAGATTTCACAATCTCTTTTCTCTCCTCTCTTGTATTTCCCGCTGTCTTTTTTTTAAACTCTATTTTATAAGTTATATTTTCGGGATCGAACACCCCCAAAGTGCAGTGTTACTAAATTGCTTCAAATATAATGTTTATTAAAATTTTGTGTAGAATGTTATTGCCTAACGTGCCTAGCTTTGAATATTTTAATCCAAGAGAGGAAGGTAAACTTATTAATGAATTTTATTTGAAACAAATCTAATCCCCTACACAGATGTGTAAATGTTGCACATTTACTGTGCAGAATCAAATATGGTGGGAATAACACATATTGGCAAAGATAATTAAAATCCATCTAATTCTTGGGCGGAAGTATGCGGAGTGCAATTTTCATGTAATGTAAATGGACCCTTTTATCTATTGGGAAACAATTTTCAATTGATTAGGTGCTGTCCTATGGGGGTAATTACCAGCTTCCTGTGTGCTGCTTAGCCCAGAATTGTTTTGACTTAGGACCTGACAGCTTTTCTGCAGTGCCTCCTTAATAACAAACTACACGGCCAAATAGGCATGTTGTCGATGACTTGGAAACGAGTCACTATTTTAGTATTGTTGTATTCTGTAGACTGAATTGGTGCACAGACTTTTTTTTAAACAATCTTTAAAGGAACAGCAATTCTGCAAGTTGAATTTGGTAAAGTGTTATTAGACGTTATAATAAGTCACTTTCAAAGTTAATACAACTTGTACAAAACATTTCTATTTCTGGAAACTCATCATTGGGAATAGTGAGTGGCACTTCATCTGCCTTACCAAAAATATTTCAGTCTACTTTTATAAACTATTGTAACTTAAATTATTGAAAATTTAATGTTTGCTGGAAATATAAAAAAAATTGCTTGTAAGTAATTTGAAATGGTTCTAGAGCCAACATTTAGAGAATGACAATGAGCTGAACAGTTTTTTAATGCACAAGCAGTTCTGTTCTTGTGTATGACTTGTAACCTTTATTTACTGTGTAAAGTTGGTTACATTGTTGTTTCTTTAGCTTTGTTCATTGGAGACACATATAGAATGCTTGTTTAAAAGTGGCATAACATAATCTTGTGATCTTTCTGTTGTATTATACAAGGTATATTTTCATTTGCCCTGAAAGACGTCCTGTATAATGCTTTTAAAAGTTTTTTGCTCTGTAAATTCAATAGGGCTGACAGCGTGCTAGATTTGTTTTCTTTATCTTCATGCTGATGTATTAATGGTGGTTTTGTGAGCTGGTAAAATTATTTCCAGGTCTTAAATGTTTGGGGGACTTTATATAATCAACACTGCTTTTTGTCTAGAAAATAAAAGATGTTAATATATTCCTGTTACTGGCATGTGCACGAGTATGTTATTAGAAGCCACTTTATCATTTCCTCTTTAACTGCTTCAAATAGAAATGTCTATTTATGAATTCTGCTTGTAGTTTTTCACAAATAAAATAGTTAAATTTATTTAAATCTTAGTATCTTTTTTAAAGAAGTACAAGATATACAATCTAATTAAATCACATATTAGCACTGAGGTAAGATAAATTAGTGCATACTGTTTAATTTCCTCATGTTTGCTGCAGTATGAGACATGGACATGACCTCAAAGTAGTATGTTAGCACCGCTATATTAGTATTTTGTCATGTCCACAATATCAATTGAACGCGCAGTGCAAATTGCCACAGTTACGGCTTTTTCTCTCCCTTTTGCTCTAGACTGTGTGAACTAAACACACGACTTATGCTCATCCCAAAACTGGAACTCTCTCCCTCAGTCTCTCCACCTTTCACCCTCCCTCCCTCCCTCCCTCCCTCCCTCCCTCCCTCCCTCCCTCCCTCCCTCCCTCCCTCCCTCCCTCCCTCCCTCCCTCCCTCCCTCCCTCCCTCCCTCCCTCCCTCCCTCCCTCCCTCCCTCCCTCCCTCCCTCCCTCCCTCCCTCCCTCCCTCCCTCCCTCCCTCCCAAGTGTCTAAGAACCTTTTTGATCATACTTACAATTGCCTTCCTCTCTCCCTGCCTCTTGTCAGACTCCGCCACAGTAAATGCTACTCCGTGTGAAAGGGGGCCATATAACTATATGTTGTGGTTTAGTTCATACAGTCCAGAGCAGGTGGATTTTGCTCAATTTATTTTGTTGGCTTTTGGAGATGCAACACTTTGTGTGGAGCATGATATATTTTCGTATGAAGCTATTCCAGCTATGTCATAACTGGAACGATTCCTGCATGCCTGGTGGCCTGTCAAACGAGGATTCCCATATTTTCATGATGTGAAAAAAATATCTATACTCAGCCACACAAGGAAAAGTCCCGAGATCTGTATTTTTGTCAATTTGTCTGAAATAAAGATGTCGCAAGTTTGTCGTGCAATGAGGATTAAAAACAGCTACTTCTCCAGGCAAATTGGCCTACGTGCTAAATGGGTTTGTGTTCATGCTGCTAAACTCTGCATATCATAGGACAAGTATATAATAATCCTCGAGGGTTTAGCCTCAAATAAATAACTATTAACTATTCTAAAAGAAATTTGGCAATCAAAATGTTTGCTATTGTACCACAAAACACCAATTTTGTAGAATATTGGAATTGCAATACGTTTGACATTTGCAAAACTGTTTTGAATGATCTCGATATTAACTATCTTGATTCCTGGTAAAATGAGGTTTATATAATCTTATCACCTTTAGATAAACTAGAATAAATTGAGGAGGTTGGGTTTTCCCAAGGATAGTAAAAGTGATCGAAAATGTGAGGTATTAAACCCCGCAAATTACTTCTATAGTATAACCTGCAGGGAAACATTTAAGCATTTACATTCTTATGTTGGACTATTCATATACTAATAAAAAATTAGTGAGTTGCATTTCTGAAGCCAATGCACTTTTTTAATGGTCCTTTTTTAGAGTATAGACGCTTGTTCTCTGTCTCGTAATCAAATCCTGTTTAGGATTTCTGCAAGACAGCAAATTTCTGATTTTTGTTAAGGTATAGGAATCGTAATCAGACTTGTGAACAAATGTACGTTTTAAGTTTGAAACACTTTTAAGTGTTTCTGATATTACATAAGTTTTCTGTTTTGTACAGACAACATAACATTTGAAGTAACCACAAGAAACTGTTTATATAGTGCTCACCATTCAATTAATTTAATTTAACACACAAAGAATGTTGTATATCCCTTTAAGCTTGTAGGCATTTCATAGAGGATTAAATCTTGTCTTTCATATAACTCAGCAAAAGGAGAAGAGGATTAGACTTCTAAGAAGGTGAAGTGTTTACGTGGATATTTTCCAGATTACTGTTTTATATATTGGACCCATGAAACCATTTCTGATATACAACCACAGTGAGGAACAAAATGCCTTGACTTTTTTTCAGGTGAGATAAATATGCTTTGTTCAAAATCTGACCTTTTCAGTTAATATTAGTTTTCTAAAAAATGTTTTTACTAAACTTTAGCAAAACATCAATGCATCATAATTGTACTCTGGTTAAATATATTTTTTAGGCATTTCAGTAGAATAGATGATTGATACGCTAAATATCATTTAAACACTTAGTAATTTAAGCAATGTTATTGAGCAACACAGAATTTTCCTTGTGGTTCCACTTTGTTCATGTTCAATGAACAGATTAAGCTGCAGGGTGTAGAATTTTGTCAAAGCGCAGCTGCTGAGTATGTAGCCTGCCAGATGATGTTTAACCATAGATTTTATTGCTAAGTATGCTTGGCTTCTAGCACACGGCATATGCTTTACTTATGTCACTTAAAGAAGTATTACTATGCCTGCCAGCATACGCATTTGGGAATAAACTGGGCACTGATCATTTAGCCTGTCAAGTGCCAAGGGGAATTTATATTCCCTGATTTGAGGTTTGAAATATATATTGGCAAGTATTTCTCCCATGTTTAACTTTCTAACCACAGTGAAATAATTGACTTTCCAAAGGGAACTCTTAAGATTGACGAACTGCTGAGCAATTTTGTGAGGTTTTTGCTTTTGTACTTTATAGTCCGTGGGATTTCGTGACCGTACTCTAGTTTTTCAAAGTGCGCAACCCAATTTGTTTTCTTTTTGCAAGAATTTTTTTGAATCTACACATGATCCTCTCGTACAAATGGCAACTGATGTCCAAATATAATCGGAGGTGGTCCTGAATTTAGCAGACAAACTATTTCGAGGCACCTCGCCTCCTTCAGTTGCAAGACTTTGGCAGGAGTAGAGAACAACCGACTTAGCCCAGAGTGACCAAAGTGCTATTGAAAGTTATTTATAATTATACATTTTCAATTGAACCAGGCAGATAGGTATATTACAATTTGAGAAAAGTAACGGTGTCACTAAGTTGGTGGACGCAACTAATAATAGTCACCCTTTGCACTTGATATAGCACATTATGGCGTCTTTGAGCCACGACATGAAGTGTTTTACAGAATATACTGTAAAGTGAATTGACTATGTTTTGTGGCTAAATCGCTGCAGTCAATTGCACACAGTAGTGTCCCACAAACAGCCATTGGTTGAGTGACCAAGTTATGTTTTTTTTGAAGGAAATTTTACAACAACAAAATTACACTTATAGCGCCTTTCACGACAGGAGGACGTCCCAAGGCGCTACACAGTCACTGCTTCAGATCTGAGCTGAGGACAGGGTGGCGGGGGAGGGAAGAGGGGGGTTAGGAGTTCCCGATGGGTCCATCGAAGAGGAGTCTTGAGGCGAGACTTGAAGGAGACCAGGTAGGGGCGAGGCGGAGGATCTGTGGGATGGAGTTCCAGGGTTTGGGGGCAGAGTGGCTAAGGGCTTGCCCGCCAATGGGGCGGGTGGGTCGGGGGATGTGGAGCAGAACCAGAGCCTGTTGAGCGGAGGGGTGCGGGCAAGTTGACTAAGGGGATAGGAGGCCACGGATGGGACGAGATTGTGTATGACTACCGGAAACATGAGCTGCCAATCAACTAACTTGTATGTTCCAACGTCCTAGTAGGTAAACAGGCGTGTGGAGTAAGGAAACTTGTCCAATGTTTCTCCCGGCCCAAGAACCCCAAAAAACTAAGCACAAAAGCCCTCGTGAAAATGATATGGATAGTAAAAGCTTGTCATGTTTTGCTCGCGTCAACTGCCATGTTACTCTCCTTCCCCATCTCCCCTGCCGTTCCCCACCCCCCCATCCCCCACCCACATACAAACACTTAAAATTGATGGATTGTTTGCGTAACGGTGTCTGTGCAGCTGCATTTACATCATGTAAAGTTTGATGATTCACGTCCCATTCGACTTGTTGCATCCACAAAAGATTTTTGATCTCGTATACTTCAGGACCGGGTGTGTGGAAGGAAGCGCATGGAATTGGTGTAAGCCTGGCAACAATTTTGAAATCGAAATTCAAATGGACCTTGTGCAAAGGCGATTTGGTTTCAGCGGAGCCTGTTCAACCTGCTCTGGATGAGTTGCAACCCTACAAGCAGTGACTGAATGATTGACGCCAAACTAAATCTTATAAAATGTCAACGATTCTCTCTGATCCGTGGGCTGGAGTTCATGTCAATTACAATCAGGTTAAGAGACCCCTTTGTGTCTGGGAAAACCTTCAGCCTGTTCAAAGGAGAAACTGACATTTAATGCGATTTCCTCCAGTTACTTACCCAGTGTTCATAATTCTGGTTATATTCCATCAAATGCTTTCAATTGAATTACTTCAATGGATTACCACCAGGTGAATTGACAATACAAGTAAGTGCACGGCTAAAAATAATCATGAGGATGGAAAATATTGAGACTGCATCGCGATGTGCCTGTAATAGTGGATTGACTTGGAATCAAATTGTTTTTTTTACAAATCACTCAAATAATTCACTTAACATTTATAACGGGAAGTTCAGCAACGTGCAGTGATCTCAGACAAGGGGCCCCATCTATCTGAGTTGGTGGATGCTGAAGATTCGCATCACACAGTTTTCAAGAAGACCAGAGATTGTTAAGTGTCCTGGACAGTATTTTTTTCCATGCAAATAACCAAAAGGCAATTAATTGGCTACTCATTTGCTTGACGGCACAAATTAGTTGATGTTTGCCCACAATAGCAAACCACAAAGTAATTTGTCTTCTCAAAAGCAAATCTAGTTTGCCCACAAATTGTCACACTTTACAGCAAATCCCGAGAAGCGATTTGAAATGTATTTACGACGCAATGAGGAATTATAGTGGAAATGTGTAAACTGGATTTGACAAATGGTAATGTTGCGTATGTACATGTAATGCTGTACTAATATTCACTTGTGTATTTCAGCCTTCTTTGTGGTATCAATGTGTTTAAATCCCTCCACTCCTCTGCACCTCCCTACCTGTCTAACCTCCTCTCTCCTCACAATAGTATCTGCTGCCTCCACTCTACTGGGTCCTTCCTCCTCCTTGTCCCCCGAATCCTCAGCTGTACCATCAACAGCCATGCTTTCAGCCACTACAACCTGAAACTTAGGAACTCCCTTCCTCAATCTCTTCGCCTCACTCCGTCTTCTAAATCTAGATGTCTCAACGCACTTCACAGAATATACTGTATATTTGTGGGTGAAACTTGGCAGCCAATTGCACACAGCAGCGTCCCATAAACAGTCCTGGATTGAAAATGCATGTTATTGTTGTTGTCACATATTACAAATATAATGAGTAAAACAAGTATGAATCGAAATGGTGTGGGTCTAGATTTACTCTTGTCGCATTTTCCGAGTGGGCAGAATGTTGAATTCAATTTTAACTTTGAAGCCATTTTATTGTTGTCCTCAAAAGCAACCTCGGGAATTATTTTGTGAACTAATGCTGATTTGATAGTTTTGGAAGAACTGAGGGAATTATGTGATTCCTGAAGATGACCTGGTTTGATTGGGGGAATAATGTGGAGTCCTGTGGCTCACTTGCCTTACAAGCATGAGATCTGAGTTTGAATCCAGGCAGGTCAGGGTGAAACCATGGGCAAATTTCCTTACTCCATACGCTTAATAATAATCCATCAAAAAAAAATTGGTAATTTCAAGCCACGGGTGTTTGTAGGGCACTGCTGTGCTCGATTGGCTGCCGCATTTCACTTTCAACTAGACAGTCAATTCACTGTGCATATATTCTGTGAAGCGCTTTGAGGGGTCTGTCTAGAAGACGTGAAAAGCGCCATATCAAATGCATAATAATAATCAAGGATTATTATTATTATTATTGCATCCAACATTCAAGCTTTACCGGGCAATTTTTGCACATCTTTGCAAAGACGACAATTTCTTTAACGTGCCATTTAAATTATTAACTGTTCAATTGACGACATTGTGGCTGGCGCTGATGCATCAAAACCACATGGACAGAAAGCAATTCACCTGAAGTGGAAGTAATCAAACATCCGTGGAAATGTCATGAAAGAGCGAGTTAAGGCACTGTTTTCAAAGAAAGGCTGAAACAGAATGTGTTCCACTCAATTTAGCAGTAAGCTGATTTTGGAGGTGGAGGGGGTGGGGTGGGGTGAGGGGGAGAAGAAATGCTTCGCGCTCTGCTTATGAAGGATGGTGCTTTGAAGAGCATAAAAGAAGCCTTGCGTTTTACATGCTTCAATGGAGCACTCTTATCACACCGAGTAAGACTGGTATACATCTTACAAAGTGCCCCATGGAAACGATTGAGAAATACCAGACGCAGAAAAAGAAGAAGAGAAAATGTTTGCATTAGGAGAGTGGAGGGTTAGAGTGGGGGGGGGGGGTGCAGGTTTGATTTCCTCCCCCATGCTTCCGCATATCCGATATACTGCATTTCCTCAGTAACTTTTTTTCTCTAGGAAGGAGAGGAAATGGGAACACTGTGATCTGGAACTCTTGCGGAGAGTGTTTCCAGCAGCTGTTTCAGGCGCGGGGATAATCACTTCACGCACTGGTTACGGTTATTACGTAATAATTAATTGAATCTACATCGTTAGTCTCACTGAAATTGACTGGAGAGAAAAATTGATTTAGCACTTGATAATATTACTTCTTAACGTCTTCCACAAAGCGTTGGATTAAGCCAATTTGGATCCACTGTTGCCGATTTTCCAAAGGGACGCTTTCTTTCATTTGACGTCAGGAGGATGCCTCAAAAGGCGTTTCACAGGATTTACTGTAAAGTGTAGTGTCTGTATCTTTTTGTAATAATAATAGTCCTTGCATTTGAAGTGGCGCCTTATCAAGACTCCTCAAAGCGCTTCACGGAAGATACAGTGAAGTGAATTGACCGTAATTTGTAGGCGAAAAGCGGCAATTAAATCATGAAATAACTGGTTCATTTTGTGGCCTGTGTCTTTTGTAGGTGGACATTTCAAAACAAGCCAAAGAATTTAAAGTACAAAGAAAGAAGAAAAACGCATACACTGGGAACAGTTAAGCCTTTACAACAGCTGATGTTGGCAATTGTTACCGTGTCTCAAATGCCTCGAGGTCGGAAAGTGTTACAGAAGAAATTAATCACAAAATTCTGTGAACTGACAGAAGCTCCTGGAAGACATCGAGAAGCAAACATGATATCGCAAATTGCATCCATGAGTAGTCCATGAATGTACATGCATAAGGCAAGACCATGCATGTCGTGGAAGTTTTTTTCCCCCCCCTGTGCTGCAATGCTGATCTACAAAATACACGGTCACTTAACATCCACTTTACAGCGAGAAGCTTTGAGACACCTACCTCCCTGCTGCGAAAGGCATGATATGAAATGCAAAGATTAGTCCCAGGAGTCAGGCAATTTATTCGAGGCTACAATAGCTTTTTAATCGTGCCCGTGGCTGCCTCAGACTCCGAGGAGATAAAATGTGACAACAAATGTGATGTACTGTACTACAAATTGTTGGAAGGCAAAATTCCACGGCTGGACTAAAGATGCTGGGCTAAAGTTTATGAACATTGATTAGATTCTATGCAATACAATTCCTCATGTATTTTGCTGACCAGGTATTTTTGATCGCAGTGGGGATATGTGTCGTTGAAACTATTATTTAGCAAAGGGATGGCAGTCTCCCAATTATTCTAACAAAAATCATCAATATGTTAATCTTCCAAGATTGTGGCTGGAAAGAATTTCTGGCACCTCTGCCAAAAAACAAAGTTGTTTGAAAAAAAAAAAAAATTCCCACTGGTTCTCTATCTCAGTGTACGGTATAATGCTCCTCACCACACAGGCTTATAATGCTTATTCTTCACATTGGCGGACTCTTAATCTTACAGCAACAAGACTAATCTGACCTGCTTGCGAGGTGAGAAGTAGCGAATGGACTGGAGTATGTTTTTTTTTTGCAGAGTATCCAGATTTATTCAAAGCCTAACCCTCACCCCAGAGTTGGCGGTTGAGGCATTCACAACACAGTGTCTTGGTGGATTATCAGGCCAGGGGAACAGCAACGAAGGAGGCAGCCGACTGTTACGGGTGCTCAGATCAACTGGCTGCCGCGTTTCGTCCACAAAATACAATCGCTATACCTGGCAGTGTATTCTGTGAAGCGCCTTTGAGGCATCTTCAAGATGTGATAAGGTGCTAGCTCAACTGCAAAGATTATTATATATTTGTATCGCTCTAGTTATGGGCGGTTTGTGACAGTGGCTCCCGGCATAGCTTGGAACATTATAACTGCATCTACAGCAGTCTCTGCCTTTGTAGCACTTTAAAGACCTGGTAAGTCCCAGAAGTGTTGCTCGTCTGCTCACGTATCTCCTAGTTCTCTGCCAGACCTCTCCGGCCTCACTAATCATGTGCACAAGGTTAGAATAATTTATTTCACTTAAAGGCCCCAAGATGTATCCCAGAGCTTGTCTGACTATGTTAACGTAACCTTGACAATTTAAAGTCAGTCATCAGTAATCATTCCCCCAATTTCCCCCCCCCCCCCCCCTTTTCAAACATTTGCTGAGCACATTCATTGGGGAGCTAGATTTTGCTTTCTGAAATACATTGCTTTACCATGTACTGTACCTGTGTTCAAAATCACATCTAACATGAAATTGCTCTGGTGACTTTGAACGCTGTGATATTTCCCTTGCGCTGGTCGTCTTTGTGTGCTGGTCAGTTGAATGTCCCACATCATTAGAAGCCTTCAGTCCACCTAATTCATTTACAATTGGTAAATTGAAGAGAATATTTGTACCACTCGGCTGTGGGAAGGAACGGGGCAATCACACTTGAATGTCATGTAGGTAGTCATGAGACGCCATCCGGAGTGGAGGGTACTATATAAATCAAAGTTGTTGTTGTAGCGCTTTTAGTTTCGGTGTTTGGGGGGAAAAAGTCGTAGGGTTAGAATTATGTAGAGTGTGTAGAGTTAGAATTATCGTACGTTCAATAGTTGCTTTCCAATAATAATCCTTGCATTTGATATAGCGCTTTTCAAGTCTTGTAGATGTCTCAAAGCACTTCACAGAATACACTGTGAAGTGAATTGACTATCTTTGTGGGTGAAACGCGGCAGCTAGTTACACACAGCAGTGTCCCACCAACAGTCGTAGCTTGAAATGACCAATTTTATTATTGTGTTTTTTTGGGAGGGATTATTATTAGGCGTGTGTGTGGAGTAAGGAAACTTGCCCAAGGTTTCGCCCTGACCTACCTGGATTCAAACACAGGTCTCACGCTTTATACTTGGAAATAATGTACGGTTGAACCATAATGCCTGCAAATCATTAAGGGCATATTTCAAAGCAACACGGAAAGAAAATGGCCATAATAAACTGCAGGAGAATTTTTTTTGGGGGTGGATGGGGGAGGGAATTGCCTCTTTTAAACTTTGATTATAGCTACAGAGCAATGTGCCAACTATTTGATTGGGAAAATGTTGAAAAGGTTTCTCAGCAGTCTTACAGTTTCTACCTTTTGTCCATTGTTGCGACTCCTTGTATTGGTAATTGTTGGCAGATGCAGGTTTGTGCATGTGTGTGTTTTTAAATATATATATATATATATATAAAATATATATGTATGTGTATATTATGCATTTAATTCTCAACAATCTAGTGTCAGATCTATTTGCCACAGTTTTCAGGCAGGTTGTATCATGTCGATCTGCAGTTAATTGACTAGGAAATGATTCTCATATGCTTCTTATAGTGCAGGAATGTATAAATACTCTTCTAAAAAGTTGTAAAATACTTTGTAGTTTTGAGTTCGGTGAAGTACTGCATCGCTTGCCACGTGGAAAAGTTTAAAGGAAAAGTCTGATTGCCGTTCGATCTCTTGTAGAGAATTGGTTAGAGTGCTCGCCTTGCAAGTGGGAGGACCTGTGTTCGATTCCTGAGAGGGGCAAAACCTCCCAACGAATTTTGTTACTCCACATGTCTCTGTTTACCCAACAGTAAGTAGGAACCCAGTTGTAGATTGGAACATATGGAAAAATATGGAATGGTCACTCAATCCACGACTATTTGTGGGACACTGCTGCGTCAATTGGCTACTGCGTTTCGCACATAAAATATACGGTTCATTCACTTTGCGGTATATTCTGCAATGCGCTTTGAGGCGTTTCAATTATGTGATAAGGCGCAATATCAAATGCAAAGATTAATAGAATATTAATTGCTGGGGTTGAGTTTAAATGCTCTAATAATTATACTTCAACACAACTCGGATTTGGAGGCACATCACACCTGTACATAGTTAAAGCAAAAATTGTTTGCCAAGGTCCTGGCTGGTAGGGTGCCACTCGAGTGCTCAGGAAGTCTGGCTCACGTAAAAGAGGCATAAAAAGACATAGTTTTAATAAAAACAGGGAAAAAAGCTTAAGAGCCATATTAACATTCAAATTGCAGAGAATACGATCAGAACTTTACATTTGGGGACAAGGTGGCAGGCACACTGTCAAAATACTACCCTTTTATACCTTGGGATATGGAGTCATTTATTTGACATGGGCATTAATCTAATGGTTGCATAATGAATGAATGGCTTCTCTTTCTGTTGGCTCTGAGGGATCGCAGTGAAATGAATTTGGACAATCTCAATCTTGTTCCAGTTCAGCCTGATTCTACAATTGAGCAATGCTCTAATTTCTCAATAAACTGCAAATCTGAAAGAGCGGCATTAGGAATTTAAATAATAATAATAATCCTTGCATTTGATACAGTGCTTTTCATGTTTCTAAACGTCTCAAAGAGCTTCACTGAGTTGCGCACAGCAGAGTCCCAGAAACAGTCGTGGATTGAGTGACCAATTTATTATCTGTTAAGGATGATTATCTCGAGAAAAGTGATCCACCAATCGACTAACATCGGGTTCCTAATAACTGCAAGGTAAACAGAGGTGTGTGGAGTAAGGAAACTTGCCCAATATTCTGTCCTGACGGGAATCAACCCCTGTCTTGTAATTGAGGCGAGTGCTCTAACCACTGGGCTAATGTCACATGTCACAATGGGGAAGGTGATTTTCCGAGATGCACATTATAACATTAATATAACATTGGTTATAACACCTTTCAAGTTGGGAAAATGCCCCAAAGCACTTCACGGAGTCCTGTAGTTCAATGGTTAGAGCACTTGCCTTACAAGCAAGAGACTTGGGTTCAATTCCAGGCAGAGCAAAACCTTGGGCAATTTTCCTTACTCCACACGTCTGATAATAATTCGCTCTCCCCCCAAACAATTGGTCACTTCAATCCACGACTGTTTGCGGGACACTGCTGTGCGCAATTGGCTGCCGCATAATCATCTCTCTGCAGTAAATATTATTCTCCCAACCAACCCCCCAATAAATTACTCCTGATACAATTTCAACTCGAAATAATGGCCATTTATATTTTATCGCTCGTGACGACTGCTGTAACCAGGACACAACTTTCCAAGATTTCCAGACAATAACAAAAGCCACCATTGTGAGACTTTGGACTTCTGTATTCTGTCAAACAAATTGTTTGTGATGGCAATTTCTGCTCAGGAAGAATGAATTTTATGTTCCCCTTGGAGCATTGCGTCAATTTATAAAAAAAAAAATTAGAATCCAGTTTAAATTTTTCCCTGTGAGCTGCTAAAGCAATCTGTAAACTCTAAACGTGCTTCTGATGTGTCATCATTGACTAGACGATAGGTTTCCATCTACATGCAATTTAAGCAACTTTCTCTTTACTCCTTGTTGAACCCTCAGAGTAATTGCTCTTACCTGTTGTAAGAGTCCCGTAGCTCAGTGGTTAGAGCACTCGCTGTACAAACGTAAGACTAGGCAGGTCAGAGTGAAACCTTGGGCAAGATTCCTTACTCCACACGCCTAATAATAATCCTTCCAAAAAGAAAAACACAATGATAAAAATTGGTCATTTTAATGCACGACTGTTTGTGAGATACTACTGTGCGCAATTGGCTGCTGCGTTTCACTCACAAATATACAGTCAATTCCCTCTACAGTATATTCTGTGAAGCGCTTTGAGGCATCTAGAAGACGTGAAAAGCACTGTATCAAATGCAAGGATTGTGATTATTATTATTATTATGTCCACTAGTCAGCTTCTGCTGATCGCTTCTCTAGGTGTGAAGCTAACTGGAAGTGGTTTGTCACTATGATTTTTTTTTCTCAGTAAACGTTGCAGGGAAAATGCGCACAATACCGTAAAAGGTGGAAAACTATTGAAACTTGTGGATTGATCTTACCTTATATATGAAAATACGCAGCCATCGTAAGTTACCAAGTCTTGGAAATGTTCTTCCTATTTCATCTTTCCCCACAGATGTGCTTTCATCCAAGTCTGAAATTAATCCTTTTCATTTATTCCTTCCCTCGTGTTAGAATTACGAGCGAATTAATGATCT
The DNA here is from genome assembly GCA_035084275.1 of Hydrolagus colliei. NCBI lineage: Eukaryota > Metazoa > Chordata > Chondrichthyes > Chimaeriformes > Chimaeridae > Hydrolagus > Hydrolagus colliei. The sequence goes on from CM068753.1 coordinate 12,109,081, forward strand.
TGGACTGCCCATCTATGAAGATTAATTCAACTTGTCGGCTTCAATGTGTTGGTGAGGTTTTAACGAAGCTTCTTAAGTGATTTCCTCACATCAGGCACTGGGGTGCTTTTATAATGTACATGCTGGGAGCCATATGTTTGTGCACAAGTATTGACTTACCAGCTCAATGACTTTAGAAAGTTTATTACAATTTAGACAAACTTGGCAAACAATTTCCTCTGAGTCACCTGGGTTCCTACACAAATGAGAACCATAAATATTCTACACTTGCAATTATTAAACAATAAGTTCAATGTTTGAAATAATTTACAAGTGCGAAAACAACCCCAGATAAATGTTCTTGTCTTATTTGAACCCTCTGTCAAGATTAGTACACTCGAGATTCTTTTCCCCTTATTCAGCACATGTTGCAAATGTTTTCGACAAGGGAATTGAAAAGCAGCCTTACCTTCAAACTGTACACAACATGTTGCTGATGCATTTCTTTGTAATTATTTCACTGCTTTTCACTTGAGAGATTTCAGCGGCACACAGCAACAACAGTAACAACAATGTGAGGACATCCTGAGGCGTGAGACGGTCACTGTGTCAGTAACACAGTGGACATCCCGAGGCCTGGCACACTCGGGGATTTGGACCTGAGGAGGGAGTAGGCATCAAGGGACGGTGGAGGGCAGGGACGATAGGGGTATGAGGGTGGCCGAAGGCATGGTCGAAGTGTAATGTCTTGAGATGTGCTTTGGAGGGAGGGAGGGAGGGAGGGAGGGAGGCGAAGGGACCGAGGGTTGGAGTGGGGACCGAGGGTTGGAGTGGGGACCGAGGGTTGGAGTGGGGACAGAGAAGCTGGAGGCTTGACCCCCTCAGTGAAATATAGTTTGGCTTTGAGACAGTTGGAGATGGGAAGGAGTGACAACATGGAGGAATTTGAACATGAGAACCAGTATCTTCCCCAGGGCCCTGGGATATCTTTCTGACGTGAAGGGCGCTCTACCAGTAGAATTTGTTGTTGTGTTGTTGATCTATCTTCTAAAGTACGGAACTCAGTGGAGCAGTTTTTTTATTGCATTAATGTGCTGGACTTGCTCATACTGTACTCTGTGCAACTCATGTTATTGATGCACAAAATGTGTCATCCCTCCAGTGAGTGGAGACAGATCATTTAAGGAACTGTCCATATCAGTGACTGGAACAGCACAAAATCGGCATTGTCCGCGAGCCTGTCCATCCTCCTTTTATAAATGTGCAATCAACAAAGCATGAGGCTGGAAGCTTCTGTCGACTGACAAGGTTTTTCTCTCTAATGGACAGTGCGATCAATTGGATGAGGCTTAAATTTAGGTTCTAAGCAATCTATTTGAGTTGTGTCCTCAACCGATTTCAACTCCTGTCTGCGATGCCCCCATTACCTTTTCAATCCACGACTGTTTGTGGGACACTGCCGTGCGCAATTGGCAGCCGCGTTTCGCCCACAAATGTACAGACAATTCACGGTACAGTATATTCTGTGAAGCGCTTTGCGACGTCTAGAAGACGTGAAAAGCGCAATATCAAATAGAAGGATTATTACTATTACCTGCTTAAAAGTAAGATCGACTTATTCGGTCTCTTTCCTCTGCCTTTGGTCTGTGGCTCAGAACACCATTTCCTTATCTGACACACGTGTTCCTCGCTTTTTAACCTTGTGGCAGTCGAGAAACCACAGATCCAACTCCACAATTGGGATTTAGCAACTTTTGAGCTTTAGAATTTGTTTTTGGCATCTTACCAATACGTTCATTTGGCTAGAGAATATCTTGCCAAATGTAGTGCAGCAAAACACAATGGTATCTGAAGCTCTGCCCACTACCTCTCTCAAGCCGCTGGAAACCTTCTTCCACGCATTCATCACATCCAGGCTTGATAACGTACTCTCACACATGCTCACTTGGGATTTAACTCCAGCATTGATCTGGATGAGTGTTGCCTGGTGTAGCCTGGCAGGGAAATAATAATAACACCAATCCTTGCATTTGATATAGTGCCTTTTCATGTCTTCGAGATGTCTGAAAGCACTTCACAGAACGTACCGGAAAGAGAATTGACTGTATACTGTGGGCAAAATGCCCACTGATTACATTCAATTTGCAAAATCTACATAGTCCGGAGCACTCTACCTTGGCTGGTTGGTGCGTGAGCCCAAACAGGGTGTGCCTGCACACTATTTGAGCTTGATGGTCTTTATCTCAGCCCAGAAAAATCCTGTCTGTAACCTATCTGCACTTTGCAGTTTTCATTAAGGAAGTAGGAGTGAGTGACTCTGGCTAATTTCCGCCTTGCCTCCCACCCCCTCCCTTTTCCCCAGCCCAGAATTGTTGAGATCAATTGTTGCACCCCTCTCACAGTCCAGTTGATAGCTTCAGTGAAATCCTGCAGCTCAGTGGTTAGAGCACTCGCCTTACAAGCAAGCGGGAGACCTGAGTTCAATTCCAGGTCAGTGGGCAAGTTTCCTTACTCCACACCCCTAATAATAATTACTCACACACAAAACAAAAATTGGTCCTTTTAATGCATGGCTACTTGTGGCACACTGCCATGCGCAATTGGCTGCCGCGTTTCGCCCACATATTTAGGGAGAACGGGTCTATTAGGCTATGGGGAGCGGGCAGGGCAGTGGGATTGAATCGCTCTTTTCAAAGAGCCGGCACAGACTAGATGGGCCGAATGGCCTCCTTTTGTGCCGTAAAATTCTATGATTCTATGATTCTATATGTACAGTCAATTCACTTTACTGTATATTCTGTGAAGCGCTTTGAGACGTCTAGAAGATGTGAAAAGCGCTATATCAAATGCAAGGTTTATTATTATTATCGTCGTCTCAGTACAAGGGATACAACCTGGGTCCTCCCTGGTTGGCAAGGCAACTGAGCCATCGCGGCCTTATCCGCTGACAGCATTTGTTTAAGGAACGATTGGAAACAAACGAACCCAAAGCAAATCTTTCTCCTGCCCCCCAAAGTGCGCGTGTCTTGGCTTTCAAATCCGCGCATTCATTTTCTTTCATATATTCATTTCTATTCTGGCATCTGTTTTTCCTTATACCTTCAGAACGATTTGATCAGGAGCAAGGACTTGGATAATCCAGATCCTTTTTTTTCTGAGGGGAAACTTTTTGACAGGCACTTTACATGAGGTATGTGTGTGCCTTTGTTTTTCTTGCATAAATATTGCTCCAGGGCCCTTCTTAACTCTGCGTAGAGATTCCTTAGAGACGTCTCACACTCAGAGTGTCAGGAGGAATAATGTTTTGCTTCGAGGATGACTGTCAACTCCAGCGCTGTTTTTTTTTTAAAAATGCTTTGTTGCTTCCCCCCCACAACCCACCCCCACCCCACCCCTCCCTATCTAAAATGCCTAATGCACAGCTAGATCCCTGGAGGAAATGATTTGTTATCTAAGGACTTAGTTATTCAACGGTTGGAAACTAACGAAGTTACAAGGCAATTAAAAGTTACTTTCGCATTGTCCAGGAAGCCAGGTTCAGTCGCCCTCTGGCCTTGACCTTTATTCTCTGCATCCCTCCCCCCACCCCCCACCTTCCCCCCAGTCCCCACTCCTGCCCCCCCCACTCCCAGGAAGCAATAAATATGTACCACAATAAGTCCTCTTAGTGCCTGCGTGAGGAAATGAGTGTGACTAGGCTGAAGCGTATATCAGTGACTGCCAGGATTGTGTCAAGTATGATTCGAAACGTGGCCCACCCCCCTGTCTGTGATGTGCAAATCCCAGGAAGTTAATGATGCAACAGACTGGAGAAGCTTGAGTGCTCTTTGTGGGTGCAGATGGTCATGTCAAGTAAATAGAGAGAGAACTGGCTCATTCGCCTGCAAGCACGTATTCAATGGCTCCCTGCATACACTTGTCAGCTGAGTGCAACGTTACAGGACTCTGCTTAGCACAGGGCTACAACATTTCACCTGATTGTAGAATACCACACACAAGCCAAATCAATGCACGCTTTTATAAGTGTTTAACCTATTTAATTGCATGTGATTTTTAAAAATTATATGGTTCAGATGCAGATTACCTCCCCCACTCCTTCTATCTCTCTCTCTCTCTCTCACTCTCTGGACTCTTCATATAAAAGGGTTTAGGAAAGTGGATCAGAATTTGTTTCCTATCAGTATATTGGATATCGGGTCCCGACCTGACTGTTCAGCGCTTTGGGACGTCCTCCCGATGTGAAAGGCGCCTTATAAGTGCTATTTTGTTGTTGTTGTTTAAATAGTTCCAACGGGAAGGAAAAATAAAAGTTACATGTAGAATAAGCAGAATTAGAAAGCCGCACTGTAAACTAACCGTGGTTAGGAGGTTGGTGTAAAACCAGGGATAATTGGGAATGATTTTCATAATAATGTTTGTCATAATGATTCTGACTGATTCCTGCGTTTGAACAGCAATTTATCTGGAAACACTTCACAGAGTGTACTGACTGTATTTGTAAGTAAAACACAATAGCTAATTAGCAAACAAGGTCCCAAACAGCTGCGTGTTGAATGGCCAGTTTTATCTGGGAAAGAATCCTTTCCCTTCAAACAGTGCCATGGGAGTTTTAACATCCACTTAGACTGGAACTCACTTTAACATCTCATCCAAAGAACGCCAACTCTTAAAACTATCAACCTGGACTTTGATCTCAATGTCCTGATGTGGGGCCACTACCAATATACAGTCAATTTACTTAATGGTATATTTTGTGAAGTGCTTTGAGACAGACGTCCAGAAGACGTGAAAAGCACGTCTATATCAAAATGCAAGGATTATTATTGTCACTATTTGAACCCCCAAACTGCTGACCCATGGGCTAGAGAGGGTTACCAATCTGGCAGTTGGTACAATACCAAAAATACTTGTCTTGTTACACTCTTTCCCCACTCTAGGATTTGATGACCAGCAGGCTGTAAACCACACAGAGGAATCACCTGTGCTTTAATAATGTATGAATAAAGATTCTCACTATTCACTGCTGGTTAGTGGAGCTCTTGGGAATACTTTTATTTGCACATATGAAGAGCTCTGCGGCCTCTGGCGAACGATTTCGAAGTGGGAAATATGAATGCTCCCAATAGCTCTATTGCTGGAAGCAATTTTAAAATGGAGAATTAGTTCACATCTCCAGTATTTCTGTCAAATTCTTTCTCCTGGTGACTTTGTTTTCTTCCAATTGCAAAGCTCACAAATAAAAAACACAAATGGAAAAAACAAACTTTTTCATTAAAACCAACTTTTTTCATTTAAAAAAGATGTTGTAAACTTAAGCCTTGTGAGGACTGTATTGGAGGGCCTGGGTTTCTGCCCAAGCCATTGCACAAGAAACTCTATAAAGCGTGTATTTTGTAGGTTACCTTTCAGTCGTCTAAAATACACGATAAGCCGCTGTATCGAATGCAGGGATTATAATTATTAATATTATTATTAGAGACGCAATCCGGCGTGGAGGGCGCTATAAAAATCGAAGTTGTTGTTGTTGTTGTTATCCTGGCAGCCAATTTGCGCATAGCAGTGTTTCTCGAACATCTGTGGGAATGAATGACTCAATTGTAGTTGGGGGATTGTTGGCCAGGACACTGGGAGCAACTCAGACCTTCAAGATCCACTTGAGTAGGTAGGCAAGGAGCTTGATTTAACATCTCATCCAAAGGATGTCACCTCCGACAATTCAGTGTACCCCCATGACTGCATTTAAGTGTCATCCTGAATCATGAGTTCCAAGTTCCAACCTGGAGTTCGAATCTTCTGATTCCAAAACCAGATTTTTGTTCCTGGCTGAGTCTGACTTGTGCCTGCAGATAGGGTTGGCTTAACTGAGTTTGTGGCCGGAGCCTGAGAGAGGAAAATTTCTGTCTTAACGCAATCTTGATTTCTGATCAGATTTCCTTAATGAAGAGTGTGGAGTCTTTCCAGCAACTGGAAACATGTCACTCTGACCCTCCGAAAGTAGGTCACACAGCAGCAGAGGCCTCATCAGGCGAGCTTGATGTACTCCTGGTTTCCTTATTAAGGAGTAGCAATTACTAGTTGCGTAAATTAGAACGGATTGAGGTAAATGCTAGGAGTGACAGTTACGCAGCATGAGAGAGCCGGGTGGGATCTCAAATTAATTTAAACAAATTGAGCTGTAGGGAAACACCCACACACCCACATAGGTAATCGCGACATCAAATGCGAGGATCATTATTATTATTATTAAGTTGAATCCAAAAACGAGACAATCTAATTGAGACATTTAACAGTAGAGCTTATTTAATGTTTCAAAGGGACGCGGGGAAGGAAGAGAAGGATGTAGTGTACATCGCTAATACGAGATTGGTATGACTAATTCAAAGCAATGATTTTTGACCCTGAGAGGTGAGACGGTGAGAGACTGTGTATAAATAATGGGTGTGAACCTGTAAAAGCCAGAGAAGGAAGGAAAAAAAACAATTGACACGGGAAACAAAGCAAATAAGGGGAGCGATAAACTAAAGGACGGGAACCAATTGAGGGTGGGTTTAATGATGCAGGAAGCGGTGGTGACAATGTGGGAGGTGAAATGTGTGGAGCTCGTTGAGAATTGTTCCTTAAAGCTGCAGTTGAAAAGGTTAGTAGCAGGAGAGGCTGTGTAACATACAGGGGGCAAGCCTTTAGATGACGGATGTATCTGAGACTAGAGAGGTTGGTTTGCAAATGATCGCAGTGTCACTGTTCCACCTGATTTTTGCACAGGGTCAGCCTGAATGGGGCGAAAAATGAATAACACAGGAGTACTGTAGCTCATCGGTTACAGCATTTGCCTTACAAGCAAGAGACCTGGGTTCACTTCCTGGCAGGTCAGGGCGAAACCTTTCCTTACTACATTCGTCTGATAATAATAATCGCTCAAAAAAACAATAATAATTTGGTAATTTCATTCCACGACCGTTTGTGGGATACCGCCATGTGTAATTGGCTGCCGCATTTCACCACAAATATGCAGTCTACTTTGTGAAGCTCTTTGAGATGTCTAGAAGACGTGAAAAGCACCGCATCAAATGCGAGGATTAGGATTATTATTATTATTATTTCAAGGAGCTTGGTTCTAAAGCAAGAGAAGAAGAACTTGGAGAAAATAAAACTGGGACGGAGTGGGTGGGTGCAGGAAGAAAATCGAATGAAAGCAATATGCTTTTAAGTCTGTTCTTCAATGGATTGCAAAACCCTGTGAGGCAAAATAAACTGATGGAGATGAAAGCTTTGGGAACATCTTGTTGTCTGAATGTTTTTTTTACCTTGCCGCACAAGTTAATGTGGCAAACCGTATGGTTAAACTCCAGCAGTGCCCCCAACACACACTCGGGTCTCCAAGCCTTGACTCCTGTCAACCTGCACCTCATTCCCTCTGTAATTAGGTAGATAGTGTCACGTAGCGAGGGTGAGAGTGTGCGTTTCCATTCCTGAGGCAGAAATTGCAACGTGGAAGTGATATAGGTTGGTGCTGTTGCTGGTTTGGATATTCTGAAGCATGGCGATGAGGTTCTGCCTGTGCCAGATACCTGGCTGACCAAAAAAGTGGAAGAGATGCCTTGAACCATCGCCGGACGGGCTTTCAGCCTCTCTGCCCCCACACTGTAGAACTCCATCCCACAGTCCCTTCACTTCGCTCCCTCCCTCGCTTCCTTCAAGGCCGATCTCAAGACCCTCCTCTTCGACTGTGCCTTCTGCTGCCCTCCCAACTCTCTCCCTCCCAACTCTCTCCCCTTCAAACTCTCTCCCGCCCCTCCCCACTGCCCCTCTCCTTTGCTCGGGTCCCGACCTGACCGTTCAGCGCCTTGGGACGTCCTCCCGACATGAAAGGCGCTCTATAAATGTAATTTTGTTGTTTGTGGCTTATTTGTTGTGTCGGGAAATTAAAAGCAAGCATAATGGGAACACAAAAATGCTTGGCATAGTTAGAGAGAGTGACGAGACCAAAACCTTTGACTCCATTGCCTTAATATATTTATGTGTAACAACAACAAAATTACATTTGTATAGCAATAGTTTAGTCACATTTGCTATCAATCCACAACTGTGCGTAATTGCCTGCTGCGTTTCACCCACAAAATATCCAGTCAATTCACTTTACAGTATGTAACGACAACAACAAAATGACATCGATAGAGAGCCTTTCACGTTGGGACGCATATTGTATGAAGCGCTTTGAGCCGTCTCAAAGATGTGATAAGGCGCTATATCAAATGCAAGTATTATTTTTGTTATTATCATCTTAGAGGTAAAAATTAAACGCTGATGTCTGTCAAAAATGAAAACAAACAGCGGAAAGCAGCAGCCTTAACAAGACTTCACTTGACTGCGGTTTGCATATGGAGACGGTTGCCAGAGTTGAGGTAAATGAATGTTGGATTATGTAATCGAATGAGAACCATATGCACAGATACAATTTCCTCCAAATCATGTTTATTGTTAGAAACGAGCATGGAAATAAAAATCTTGGGTTTCCCATTTGCTTTGTAACTGTGATTTTTTTTAAACTGCTGACTCCAACCTTTAGCGAAACAGCTTTGCAGAAATGTCTTAATTTAAATCTCGAATGGAGGAAAACATTTGGCAAGTCTCAAATTGATGCCTCCTCTCTATTATTTCCGAGTGATTCATGATCTCTCTAATCCTAAAACCCTGCTTTATGTTTCCCTAAATTTGAAGTCTGGCCTTTTCAGCAAAGGGCTAATAATTGCCTGGGACAGACCAATAAACTTGAACGAAGACTTTTACGAAACAAAGAGCTCCCCACAGGGACTGCATAGATCTCAGTCTATCATTGTGTGCTACCTTACTGAAGGAACTTCCCCAGTCTGATCACTGACCTGCTCTGACTGAGCTGATCTCAGTCAGGATAGTGGTGGGTTCACCACAAGCAGCCTGCGTGTAATTCAGTTGTCAGCCTGGCTGAGTTGCTGGCTCTCTAACCTCTGAGTCAGAAGGTTGTGGGTTCAAGCCCCACACTGGGGAATTTTGAACTTCTATAGTCTAGACTGACACTTTATCTCTCTCTGCATTGTCATCCTTCGGTTGAGACATATAAACCGAGGTCCCGTCTGGTTATTCAGATGGACGTTAAAGTTCCCATGGCGTTACTTTAAGAGAGGAAGGGAGTTTCTCTCAATGTCTGGCCAACGATCCCCCAATTAAAATTGGTCACGGCTGTGTTTGGAACATTGCTGCGTACAAATTGGCTGCCGCATTCTCAGCCAAAATACAGAGACTGTGTGAATGATTGTTTCTCGGCAAAGATATCAGCAAATCAGCCCCCAGAACATCATGTATTTGCCATAATCGTGAGGCCTGATGCTGAGTTGAAATAAATGTCTAATTCGTATAAAAACAACCCCTGCTTCGGAAGACCTTGCAATGTGATAAGCGGCGATGAGATTCAGTATCACAGGGACAGGCGATCTAGGATTAGACAGAGCAATTTACACATGAGGTTCATTGCATTTGCTTTGTGTCTCTAGTGCATTTGTCCTCGTTTTCCATAAATTCCATTCAGTTTTATTTCACTTTATTTATCTCTCCTCTGGTGAAGGGGTTGCACTGCATTTATCCTTTCCATTATTTTGACGTCTTCTTTCATTCCCGGCGTCACTTTAGAGCATTATTTAATGGTTTGTTTCTCGTTTTCAGTCGCTCGGAGTGTTTGGCATCAAACATTTAATACGTCAATGAACGCATAACTAAACTGGTCTACAAAATAAATATTAGGCAAACACAAGGATAAAAATCACCAAACTGCTACAAACACGTAATATAACATATTCCTGCAGGAAACCCATCTGTGGTAGTGAGATAAATGTTTTAATCAGTGAGGCTTGTTGGCTATTTAACATTTTCACAATACATTTCACAAACATTTTCTAAAACGAGTCCAAGAACAGCCTTGTTTTTTTTATGGTTAATACATTGCAGAATGTATAGTAGCGTAGTTCTGAAGCATATTAATACAATATATTGCATTGGCTTGAGCACTCACTTCACAAACCAGAGGATCCAGGTTTGATTCCCGGGTACGGTGAAACATTAGGCAAGTTTCCTTAGTCCACCAGCCTCTGTTTACTTATCAGTAAATTAATTGATTGGAGGATTGCTTTCCGGGGATAATAATCCCTTGAAAAAATAATAGTAAATAATAATTTGGTCACTCAATCCACGGCTGTTTGTGGGGACACCGCTGTGCACAATCGGCTGCTGCGTTTCGCCCACAAAATGTACAGTCAATTCACTTTACACGTTATTCTGTGAAGCGCTTTGAGACGCCTCAACAACATGGTAAGGCACTATCTCAAGTATTATTATTATCATTATTATTATGGACAGTGAATGCAAAAACATGGGGCGGTGTGGAGCCATTTAACTCCATGTATTGGAATGTTTAACAGTGGAGTATTTGCTGCATAACTTACATTTAAAACTGCACTGCCCTTTGTGGCTAATCGTGTCCTCCGGCTTACCCTCTTCCCTTTGCGCTAATTCTTTGGCCCTTAAGTTTCCTATCTTTATCGTCTTTTCGAGGAGAAAACTGCTCGGCTGTAATTTTTTTGAAAACATATTTCCAACTCCCCTTTAAACAATGGCCCCACGGAAGCTGCCAGTTGTGCTGTCACACTGTTCTCTCCGGTGAATAATGAGAGGGTTCTGCGCGGTTAATTATCCAGGAATCTCCCCCTGACGTCTCTCGTCACAGGTTCTTTTAATCCAATGTGCCTGAGCAGGTTCCAAAGCTTCAAGGCAGGTGCGTTCCCCCCGCACCTGCCGATTGATGTGCCCGACTCCACGTGATCCGCTCTGTTAAGCCAGGATCAGCGCAGTAATCCTCTCCCACTGTTTGCAAATCAAGGATACGAGGGATCATTTGGGGACACACTTAAGGATGCTCTAATTCAGAGGCGGTCACTGTATCCTACTGTCACTTTTACACACCCAACTTGGTTGGCTTTTAGATAATAATAATAATAATAATCATACAATTCCGTGTGTGTGATACAGCTCCCTTTCGTATCGTTGAGGCGTATCAAAGCGCTTCTTCACAGAATGTAATAATAATAATAATCCTTGCATTTGATATACCGCATTTCACGTCCTCGAGACGTCTCAAAGCGCTTCACGGAATGTACTCTAAAGTGAATTGACTGTATATTTGTGGGCGAAATGCGGCAGCCAATTGTGCACAGCAGCGTCCCCACAAACAGTCGTGGGCTGAAATGACCAATTTTATTAGTATTGTTTTTTTTGAGGGATTATTAAGATATATTGTGAAGTGGATCGACTGTGCGTTTTGTGGGCGAAACAATTTTTCTAAATCACACCATTCCGCGCCGGCCTAAAGAGCGTTTACAATACTAGCCTTTGTTAACAGCAGTTATTACGTCAAATAACAACAACAACAACAACAAAACTTACATTTATATAGCGCCTTTCACGTCGAGAGGACGTCCCAAGGCGCTGAAATGTTTCAAAGCGCTCCGTTAACCGCACTGGCCTTTCTGCCCTACCTCCTCGACTGCGCCTTTCATCACCTCGCCCTCCCCCCCCACCCACCTGCTCCCTTTGCTTTACCTCAAAACCCTGCTACTGTGCAGTGCCTCGTGACGTTAAGCCGCTGTGAAGGGCGCCATATAAAAGCGAGTCGTGATTGCTGTTTGTTGGCTGAGGATTTAATTGTCTTTGGCTGGTACTTGTACACTAAGTGACAGCAAAATACTTTGGCATGAAAGCTGGGGGTTCTTTAGTATCAATTGTGATTCAAAGGGAATCATTCTAGTTTGGGTTAAATTCGCGGTTTTGCCTGAGACGATTGAGGAACGTGACGGATTGGATCTCGGTGGCGATTTTAGCCCTGTTTCTGTCGAGGCTTCGCTGTTGCCGTGTGATAGAATCTGCTTCTCAGCAACGCGCAGCTCTAGATTAAGTGCTCAGTCTCGCCTGCCAGCAGCTGCTTTTGTTCTGCTCACCGGTCTCTCTGCTGACCACACAAGTAACTAACAGGATTACCCAGTGCGGCAGAGATTGCAGAGCCCAAATTGAATTGGTCGCATGTGGATCCGTTCTGGAGAGGAATCCTTTCGACTCCAGCCAGACAATTGTGTGTTCTCCAGAACCAGTCTTGCAGTAAACGGCCACCGAGTTTGCAATGGGAAGCGCAGGGATTCACGAGGGTGGTCTTATCTCTGGAGAATGTGTACGGTGCACTGTTTTATAATAATAATAATGTCCTTCCGTTTGATATAGCGCTTTTCACATCTTATCGACGTCTCAAAGCGCTTCACGGAATATACTATAAAGTGAATTGACTGTATATTTGTGGGCGAAAACGTGGTAGCCAATTTCGCACAGCAGCGTCCCACAAACGTGCATTTAAATGACCAATTTTTATTATTATGGTTTTTTCGGAGGGGTTATTATTAGGCGTGTGGATTACGGAAACTTGCCCCCGGTTTTTCCCTGACCTGCCTGGATTCAAACAAGGGTCTCCTGCTTGTAAGGCGAGTGCTCTAACCACTGAGTTCCAGGAGCTGTCTTGTTGGAGGTGCTGTCCTTCGGGCAAGACCGTTAAACCAAGGCCTGGTCTGCCGTGATGAAGTGGACATTGAAGATGTCCACGGCACTATTTAAAATGAGATTGGAACTTCTCAACAAACCACGGCAACAAAAACGACATTCATTTGTACAGTGCCATTCACATAGAATCTTCCGGCACAAAAGGAGGCCATTCGGCCCATCAAGCCTGTGCCGGCGCAAGTTAATCCCACTCCCCAGCTCTCTCCCCATAGCCTCGCAAACCTGATCCTCCCCAATCAGGAGGACGTCCCAAGGCTCGGCCTGCAATCCTCAAGCTTTGCTGGGTGTGAACTGATGGGTGCATTTGTTTATGAACCTGCGTCAATACACTTGACAACGATTAACCTGCCGGGCATTTCGAGGCGTTTAGACATAATCAGTGCTGCTTCGGATTCAAGGATTATTCTATGCATTTCCTGGAGCCAGGCTGGGAATCGAATAGGTAACCCGGTATTTCAGACTGTGCAGAATGTAATGATGATATTAATAATAATACTAATACTTTTTGCATTTCATTTAGCACCTGATTATGTCATTCAGATGTCTCAAAGCGTTGCACAGGGTATACTGTAAAGTGGATTGATTGTGAATTTTGTGGGCAAATCACTCCTCCCCCTCCCCTTCCCCCCACCCTGCCAACTACCTTACTTTATCTCTCCCCTCCCCCCTCTTTCTCCCCTCCCCCCCCCACCTCCGCGTTGAGATCAGAGCGGCTTGTTCTGGGATTTCAAGGAACAGCCGAGCGATTACAGTACACAGCCCTGGGGGATTCGGAGGATAAACTGTGCAATTAAAACAGGCAGCACAGACTCTGCATTTGAATAATCAGCCTGCGATTCAAACAGGCAGCCCATGGATCTAAGCAGGCAGGCTGGGGGGATTTGAGCAAGCGCTCTGCGATCTGAACAGGCATTGCTCTCGGATTACTCTGTACAACCTTGACATTCAGACGGGCAGCGCTGGGATCGGAAAGAAAAAGGCAGCCCAGGGAACACATTATTCAGCCCAGGGCAAGCCTTTGGATTGGAGCAAGCATCCCCCTGATTTGAACTGACAGCCTGTGGATTAGACTGCGCAGTTAGTTCATGGATTTGACGAGGCAGGCGGCTGGTTACATTATACACTCCTGACGTCCGAGCAGGCAAACAAACAAACAAAAAAAACCCCTGCGATTCGACAGTGCGACTCACAGGTCGGGTAGAGCAGCCCCCGTTACCCTCCACACCCCCCCACTCTCCCCCAACCATCCCCTCCCACCCCATCTCACCCCTCGCCGCACCACCCACCCTCCCCTTGGGATTCAAACCGACAGCACCTTGGTTTGAACCAAGATCCCTTTCTCCATCGATTGGTCAAGGTCAACTCACTCCACGTTGAACAACTGAGCAGACGGTTGTTGTAGCCCTGGGATTGCAGGTGATCAGACAGCTCAGAGAGTCAGGTTAGAAAGACTTGCGATCATGCTGAGCAGCCCTCGGGTTCAAAGAGGCCGAGACTAAAGTCCTTTTGGGCAGAGAATCTGGACAAGTCGGCCCGCCCATCCCCTCCATTCAGCGGGCCTGCTCCATGTCCCCCGCCCGAAGCGCCCAACATCGGTGGCTGGGCTTTCAGCCTCTCTGCCCCCACACTCTGGAACTCCATCCCGTAACCCCTTCACCTCGCTTCCTCCCTTTCCTTCTTCAAGACCAGTCTCAAGACCTTCCTCTTCGATCGTACCTTCTGCTCCCCTCCTAATTCTCCCCCTTCTCCTTCCCCCTACCCTCCCCCCTCCCCCCTCGCCCCCTACTCAGGTACCGACCTAACTGTTCAGCACCTTGGGACATCCTCCCAACGTGAAAGACGCTCTGTAAAAAAAATGTAATTTGTTTGTTATTATTGTTGTTGGAAGAATGTTTTGAACGAGATTTTTCCAAAGCCTCAGTTTCAAATGGGAATCAAAAGGGGGGAAGAATGTTACTCAGATTGAAGTCAAATGGTGGGTGGCGGGGGTGGCGGGGGTGGGAGGTGAGGGCACAAGGAACCAGTACATGGTATATTAACGTTTCGTTGGCACCTTGGCTCAATTGCCCACCACTCTCGCCTGAGATGATAATGATAATCCTTGCATTTGATAAGGCGCTTTTCACGTATTCAAGATGTCTCATAGCGCTTCGTAGAATCTACTGTAAAGTGAATTGACTGTATATTTTTTGGGCAAAACGCAGCAGCCAATTGCACACAGCAATGTCCCACAAATAGGCGTGGATTGAAATGACCAATTTTCTGAAAGTTGTTTTTGCGGGGAGGGATTATTACTAAGCGTGTGGAGTATGGAAACTTGCCTAAGGTTTTGCCCTGACCTGCCTGGATTCGAAACGCAGGTCTCGCGCTTGTAAGGCGAGCGCTCTAACCACTGAGCTGATGGATTCATGCCCCACATTCTGGCTTTTAGCCCCCAGCCTAGGCTGACAGCCTGCCCACTGTAGTACTCGGACTGCAATCCCATTCCCGTGAGATATTAACCCAAGGTCCTGCCTGCTCAATGGGGAGCACTACTGAGAAGAGAAAGAGAAGGGAGTTTCTCTTCATGTCCTGGCTAACAAGCCAACACCCCACCCCCCACCCCCTTCTGGGTTGGAGGGGTGTTGATATCAAATGACTTTATTACAGATTAAATGCTGATGGGTTCTTCCAGCTGCTCTCTTGTGCTGTTTTGGTAATGTACGAGCCTGTATCTAAACTGTTGAGCGCAATCCATACACTGCAGCTCAATGCGTTCCTGCTGACTACCTGCGATTTCAAAACCTTTGTTTTTGCTCTCGGTGACTGTTCTCACCTTCATTTCCAACGTCTCCAACAGAGATGTTTGTGTTATATAATGCGCAGGGCCTGGTTGCCAGGGTTACAGGAAATTTATCTTGTGGGAACCAGCAAGTTTGCTTTCACATGAGAGAGGATTTCAAAGATGCCCGAAAAAACACTGACGATGCTAATGATAATAATAATAATCCTTGCGTTTGATACAGTGCCTTATCACGTCTTCCAGACGTCTCAAAGTGCTTCACAGCATTTACTGTCAAGTGAATTGACTGTTTATTTGTGGCCGAACGATGGGAGATGTATATATTTAAATGTGTCGTAACCTCTAATGATAATACTACCAACAATAATACTTGCATTTGATGTAGCGCTTTTCAGATGTCTTCTGGACGTCTCAATGCACTGCACGGCGTATATTACAAAGTGAATCGACTGTGTATTTTGTGGGCGAAACGTGGCAGCCAATTGCGCACAGCAAGCGTCCCACAAACAGCCGTGGATTGAGTGAGCAATTTGTGATGATTATTTTTATTTTGAAGGAAACATTGCCCGCGGAAAAGCGATCTGTCAATCGACTGACAACCGGGTTGGTACTCACTCCCAGGTCAACAGAGGCGTGTGAAGTAAATTACGGAATCGTCTCGCTTGCGAAGCGATGTCAGCCTAGCTCAGCTGGCCTCGCCTCCGCCCAGACAGAAAGTTGTGGGTTCGAACCCCACATCGGGACTTTGAATTCGCAGTCTAGGCTGACGCTCCAATCGAGTTCCGCGCTTTGGGAATCGCTCCGTGGCCTGAAGAGACCGTCCTTTGAGTAACGCGTTAAACCGTGGTCCAGTCTCTGACTGATCGGGGAGCTTCTCTGTGTGAAATGGCCGGTGCAGTTCACGGCTGTGTGCGGGGACTTTGCTGTGCGCAGATTAGCTGCCGGCGTTGCCCCCAAAACACACAATCACTGCGCTTCCCGGTAAAATCCTGTGTTTTTACTTGGCCACATCCTGACGATGTGAGAAGCAGCTGCACCAATAGCAAGGATTGTCATTATTAAATAACGAAGGCTTTGTGTCAGGTTAGCTGATCTCTGCTCGCACTGAGCAGCCTGAATGCCTCAGTGCCTCTGTGCAGGGAGTGGGGGTTTGGGGGGGGGGTGGGGGTGGGGGTGTGGGTGGGTTGGTGAGGGGGAGGGTGAGGGGACGTCAAGGATTTTGTCTCCTGATTACCGACCGGTGATCCCTGCCGGAAAATTCAAGTGTAAACGTCAGACGCGGACAGGGGTTTGACTCAGCTGTGATGCGTTCCACAGTTGAACAGTCTGCTGGTTCCTTAAGTGCGGATACCTGAAGAGTGCTCATGTGATTGACACACTGGATGTGTGTCTGGGTATTCAGGAGAGGATGGAGGAGTGGGGGGGGAGGGGGAGGGGGATGGTGGTGGTGGTGGTGAGGATGGATAGGGAAGGATATAGAGAGAAATGATTCCAAAGCACTGCACTCTGACCAGACATCTGTAATGCTGTCTGTCGGCCGCACAGTCGGTGATGAAGTGCTGAGAGTCTGGCAAACATGTAGCGTAAACAGTGGGCTAGGGCCACTCCACACAGTCCACTCCACACACTGACTGATTGATTGACTGACTGACTGACTGGATCCCTGCCCGAAATACCAGTTGCAAAGGGGCTGCTTTCAGTTGCAGTGGGATTTCCATTTGTACAGCAAAAAACTGGGTTTGTCTATGTGTGTATACGTGTGACAGTGTGCGTGTGTGTGTGTGACCCCCCACCTACCCTCCCGTTCCTTACCTCCCCGCCCCCCCACCAACACCCCCCCCCCACCCGATCCCAACCCCCTGCTCAGGCCCCAATCCCTGACTATCCTGCGCCTCGGGACGTCCTCCCGACGTGAAAGGCCCTCTAACAAATACAATTGTTGTCATCGTGTGTCACTCTGCCGCTGAATGTGTGTGTGAGTGCGAGAATGTGAGAGTGCGTGTGAGGGCGAGAGTATGTGCGAGAGAAGTGAACTGGTTATGAGGCTAACACGGGCAGCTCAGTGGTCTCTGAGCGGTTGTCCACTGGCACGGTAATTCTCAACAGCTTTTGAATTTTACTTTATTTTCTTCTTCTTTTTGTTGCACCCACAACATACGCAGTCAATGCACATGGCAATCTGTCCAGTGAAGCGCTTTGATATATAGTCGATATACAATATACAGTCATAGTCAATACATATAGTCAATATATTCTATATAGTCAATATACTGTACAGTCAATTCTCCTACTCTCCTTCATCCTGCCTCTACCCCTCCCCACTGCTCTTCTCCCTACCTGTCTGTACAGCGCCTTGGGACGTTCTCTCGACGTGAAAGGCACTATATAAATGTAAGTTTTGATTGATTGATTGAGAAGTCTCAACAGCATGATAAGGCTCGATATCAAATGTAAGTATTGTTATCGATATTATCATTTTTACCGATCGAAGGGCAGACTGCACGAATGGTCCTTGTCAATGCCACTCAGATGCTGTGTTGTGTGTGCGCGCTCGTTCTCCCAGCAGTGCTAAGACAGCATAATTGTGCCTGACAGTGGTCCAGCCCCAGACAGTGAACTGGCAGACGAGGGAAATAGCAAATACACAAAGATGTACAGCACCAGAAAGCCAAGACGTCGAGACCTGCGGTTGCCACAGAAACTCCCTGGTGATGAATAATAAGGAAAAGTGCAAAATGTGCCCATTAATATCTCCAGATGAGTCTGTCCTTTATCCATTTATGCTTTTAACCCCAACGGAGAGAACACAGCGAGTTCAGGACAGAATGACCCAAACGGAATGTGATTTGCCCTGAAGGCTTGTCCTGAGTCAGTGTGTGCGCGCGCGCGTGCGCTCGGAGTCAAATTAGCAGCTTTGCTGTTCTCACCCTTTTAGGAGATTCATGTCGTCCCTCCCTCAGATTTCGCACTTTGCAGCCTTTTATCCAGGCTCATCAAAATAAAAATGAGAACCCACATTCTCTCGACTCTCCTCTTCAACCGTGCCTTCGGTCCCTCTCCTAACCCTCCCTGCCCTCAACCCCTTCTCATCTCAACCACCAGCCCGCGCCCGGATCCCTGACGGTTCAGCACATAGGGACGTCCTCCTGATATAAAAGACGCTATGATAATAATAATAATCCCTGCTTTCGATCTCGCCACTGATCATTTCTTCGCGACGTCTCAAAGCGCTCCACAGAATGTGCTGTGACGTACTGTACCTCTCCTCGGACATGCGATCAGGGGGAGGTTAATCCTCAAAGTTTCTGTGTGTTTGCAGTGCATGTTTGCAGCTGTGTAATGAATGGGAGTTTTATAGCATTGCCATCTGGTGCTTCCTGTTGCATGCTACTTTGGGAGGCGTTTATTGGTAACTACTGAGTATTTCATTCCTTTTCTCTCTCGCACTCTCTCTCTCTCTCTCTCCACAGTCTACATGTAATAATAATGATAATCATCCTTGTATCTGATATAGCGCTTTTCACACTTTATCGACTTTTTTGTTTATTGCTGTTGTCTCAAAGCGCTTCACAGAATGTACTGTAAAGTGAATTGACTGTATATTTCTGGGCGAAACGCGGCAGCCAATTGCGCACAAACAGTCGTGGAATGAAATGCCACTTTTATTAGAGTAAAGTAATAATATCCCATTGTATATAGATATATATATACATGTACTGTATCTATATCCGATAAGTTTGAAACTCAACACTGAATATTATTGACGAACAACAACAACAACAACAAATTACACTTATAGAGCGCCTTTCACGTCGGGAGGACGTCCCAAGGCGCTGCACAGGAGGCATGTGACCCGAGCTGGGAGGGGAGTGTTTGGGAAGGGGTGAGACACAAAGTGGAGGTCGAAAAATTCGGGGTGGAACAGAAGGCACGATCGAAGAGGAAAGTCTTCAAACCCGCCTTGAAAGAGGAAAGGGAAGAAAGAACACTACAGAGCTGCTCTAGGCTAACATTCTAATAATACTAATAATTGTTATATGGTGTTAGTGCCTTTCATGCCAGGAGATTCACAGGACATACAGTACTGCGAAGTGGAGTGGCTGTGTTTTGTGGCCAAACACACAAATGTCGTGGTGAATTCAGCATGTTTGTGATTCTCCGAGGCTCCTGCTGTCGTGTTTCTGTCCCTATTTCACTGCAGCAACAACTTGGAAATGTGTTGTATCACAGCCCATTTCATCCTTCCAGAGCTTCCTAAATTCCCCCCCACCCCACAGCATCAAGCTGCTTTTCTTTAATCAGGTTCAGTGTCCTGAGCTCAATCACCCTTCCTGTTAATCCCTGCTGCAGTTATTAATTATCCTCTGGGTAGGTAAAGCACATATCTGGTGTCTGTCCTGATATTGCCCTTTGCAAATCGTGTAGCTCGGTGATTAGAGCACTCGTCTTACAAGCGAGAGACCTGTGTTCAATTCCAGGCGGGTCAGGGCGAAACCTGCGGCAAGTTTCCTTACTCCACACGCCTGAAAATAATCCCTCAAAAATATATACAATAAATTGTTCATTTCAATCCACGACTGTTTGTCGGACACTGCTGTGCGCCATTGGCTGCCGCGTTTTGCCCACATCTATAGTCAATTCATTTTACAGTATATTCTGTGAAGTGCTTTGAGATGCCTAGAAGACATGAAAAATGCTACATCAAATGCAAGGATTATTATTATTAACGTGTGTCCTCTTAGTTCCACTGACTTGGAACATCTGAAACTGTTGTTGGTTTATTTTTCCAATGCCATTTCAAAGGTGTCCTCTAAGACGTCTTATCTCAAGATTGCAGAGCCTTAACTTGTCTATAGCTCTGGAGTCTGTGGAATACTGTAACTCAGTGATTAGAGAGCTCGCCTCGCAAGCGAGAGACCCGTGTTCAATTCCTGGCAGGGAGAAAAGTTGTCCAATTGGCTGCCGAGTTTCACCCACAAAATACACAGTCGATTAACTTTTACAGTATGTTCTTTGAAGTACTTTGAGACGTCTCGAAGAGTTGATAAGGAGCTATAACCAATGCAAGGTTTATTGTATTGTCTGATCTTTGCTTGTAGCTCCTTCCTCTGACACTGTGGAATATCCTCAATGCTTTGCCCTGGAGGGGCAGCCGTCTAATGTCGCAGTGATCAGACCCGATGACGGTTCTATTTACATCAGGAGGACTTCCTTCTTTCTTTATTTTGTTGTTAGCCTTAACGCTTACAAGCCTGCCCCGTTTGACATTATTCACTTGCACGAAGGGCTTTCTGAGAAACCTCTACCATACCCAAAACACCCACGTTTCTCAAGTTGAGACCTGTGACATTTCAATCGAAAATTCACACTTCTGACCACATCAGTAGGAAACGTACATCAAACCACTGTGCTACGGGGGTGTGGGATAACCTGTAAACCCCTGGCAAGTGTGTGTGTGTATTACGTTTGGGATCGTAATCAGTGTGACATTAACTGGAAGTTAGATGTTCAGTACGTGTTCAGATTGAAATTAAACAGCTGTTCTTAGACAACGCGGTTGATGTGAGTGTCTGAACATCCAAGGAATAATTCTGACTGTAACAGTCTAAAGTAAGATGAATAACATGAAAAAGTATGTATCATTTTTGACTCTTACCTAGTTGGCCACCCACTCAAGACTTTCCATCGGCAGCAATTAATATGAATAAAAAATAATATTAAAAATAATTAATAATAATTCTACTTAGGAATCCCAGATTGTTGTAATGTTACCTTTTGATGTGGCGGTTTCTGGTGGATTTTATTACATTTTAAAAATCCTTGCATTTGATATTGTGCTTTTCACGTCTTTGCGTGAATTTGTTCTGAATTTTTAACCCCCCTCAAACGCAGGCTATGTGAGGCAGTATCACCCCCACCCCCCCCTCCCCCCTCCCCCTCCCATCTCCCCCCTCCCTCTCCCCCTGGCATGGGCTCAAACTCCACCATTATCAATACCCTCATGTGACACACAATTCCCTGGTGATGACAAAAGGGAGATTCCGTGTCCCTGAAAGACAATGTACCCAGTGTCCAATTACAGTAATAAATCTTGTCTCAACAGCTATCACAGCTAAAGTACTTTTAGCGCCTTGGGGGGCAGTCCTCCTGACGTGAACGGCACTAAACAAATGTCATTTGTTGTTGCCGTTTAGTCCCAACATTCCTTCAAATATTGTTCTTCATCCCTGGTCCCCTCCGCTCCACCATCGGTGGCCGTGCCTTCAGCTGCTATGCCTCGAAACTCTGGAACTCTCTCCCTCAATCCCTCCGTTTTCACCTCCCTCCCTCCCAACCCACTTTCCAATCACACCTCATCATGCTTATGGTCACCTCCCCCATTCCTCTTCCCTGATCTCCTACTTGTTCCCCTAGTTCTCCGCTCCACCATTGGCGGTAGTGCCTTCAGCCACTACGCTAAATACCTATCTTTTCGAACGCGCTTTCGGGTCACCTTCTTCCCCCTCCCCCTGTTCGGCATGGAGTGAGGGCGCTATATAAATCCAAGTTGTTGGTCAGACTCTGCCACTGTCAAGCGCTCTGTGACGCTCCCCTGCGGGAAGGGCTCTGCAAATGCAAGTTGTTGTTGTGGTTCTCAGCTGGCTGAGAAAGAAATCGGACTCCCACTGAGATTGCGAAAAATGTAGACATTGGAATGAGTACATTTGTGTGACGGAGCTTTCAGCTGGATTTACAGTTTGGTTCCTTGTTGCTCATGAGCCATTCAGATTTGGAGCTCAGCCATTGCAACTCCTGGCAACAAGACTTCTCTGACCAAAGTTCACCATAGCTCTGACTTGAAGGGCCCACATTGCTACACTATTTGCCTATTTTATAACAGAACCTAACAGTGATCAATAATAATTCTTGCATTTGATACTGTCTTATCAAATCATCTCTAAGTGCCTTGCAGTATTTTGACTGTAAAGTGTAGTGACTCTGTATTTGCCTTCCAGACCCTCCACGGCTTTGCCCCTCCCTAACTCTGTGACCTGCCAACCCGATAGCAACCAGTTCACTCCCTTCACTCAGCAGGCTGTGGCCTGCTCCACATCCCCCACCTGGCCTGCCCCACCAATTGGCGGTTGGGCATTCAGCCTCTCTACCACAACCTTTAGGAACTTCATCCTACATTCCCTTCGCCTCGTTCCCTCCCTTGCCTCCTTCAAAGCACGTCTCAAGACCCTCCTCTTCAACCGCGCCATTGGCCACACTTCTACCCCAACCCTCCGCCCGCTGATCTCAACCCCCTGCTCGGATCCAAACCCCTGATTGTTCAACGCTTTGGGACGTCCTCCCGGCGTGAAAGGCGCCATGTAAATGTGAATTGTTGTTGTTGTATGTACCAGTTAGGCTGTGCTGAACATCCCTGAGCCGCAATGCAGTGGGCACACATTTTGCTCGTGGGCATGAGCTAGTCTTCTTACATTTTAAGGCTTGTGTGTAGTTATTGACGAAACGTAACATTAAATAACTGGAGGAATTCATTGTGCCCATCACTCTGTTTCTACATTTTCATTTATAGTACATTAAGCAGCCTCGCAGAGCCAGGCTTATAAATGCCGACAGCTCCAGCAATCTCGTTGGCAACAGACCTTTTGCCTTGCATGCCTGTCTCCTACAGAATCCATGCATAGAAATGAAGGATAGGTTGAATGTTTTTTTTGGGGGGGGGGTTACATCTCAAAACATTTCATCTGACTCTCAAGGATTTTTCTTTGAATCTTCGAAGCTTTTATGTCACAAATCTTATCTCCTGTTCAGTATGACATTATGGAAGGGAAGGGTGGGGGGAGGGGAGTGAGGGTGAAGAAAGGGGAAGGAGAGGTAGATTGCCATGGTGGAAGCAGGGTTTGCATATTTCATGGAAACTATTTTTGATTTGAACGAATGGATGATTGAACGAAGGAACGAAGGAACGAACGAATGAATGACTGAATGAATGAATGACTGGTCTCGGGCTAAAGGTCTGATTCAGTCTCGGTTTCCATTCTGCGAGTTTTCCTGATTTATAAATCTCTATGCTCCGTTCTAGGTCTGCATTAATCATGTGCTCACAAGCCAACTTGAAAAATATTTGCCTTTAATACTCAAGGGTAATGAGAACGCCAAAGAAATTAGCCACTATTCACCCCTTTGAGCAAGGATATGTCTGCTTAGAGGACATGCAGTGATGATTCACTAGATTAATAACTTGGATGAAGGGACTCTGCTTTGTTGAGAGAGCTGGGAGACTTGCGTTATATTCCTTCGATAAGGAGTGATGCGATTAAGTCATTTAAAATAATGAAGGGAATTAGCAAGCTAGATAGTGGGTGATGCTTTTCCCCTTGTACAGCTGATTCCAAAACAAGGAGAAATAAGCTTAGTATCAGATCTTAACCGGTGAGAAACAAGAGGAAGAAAAGAGTATATTGCTGTTACAAACATGTAGTGACATACATTGCTGGTAACCACGATTTTCACATATTGAAGGTTTTAAATTTGGCTGGCCAATTCTAGGAATTACGGGGAGTCCTGGAGCTCAGTGCTTAGAGCACTCGCCTCGCAAACGATATAGGACCTGGGTTCTATTCCCGGGCAGCATGAAATGTTGGGTAAGTTTCCTTACTCCACAAGCCTCTGTTTACCTATCAAGTTCGTATGAACTCGGTTGTTAGTTAATCACCGGATGGCTTTTCCGGGGGTAATAATCCCTTCAAAACAAATAATTACAAACAAAATAATTTGATCACTTAATCAGCGACTGTTTGTGGGACACTGCTGTCAGCAATTGGCTGCTGCGTTTTGCCCACAAAATATACGGTCAATTCACTGTATAGTGTACTCTGTGAAGTGCTTTGCGACTTCTTGAAGACGTGATAAGGCTCTATATCAACTGCAAGGATTATTATACTGTATTGTTAATGTTACGTGTGTGTGTGGTGGTGGTGGTGGAGGAGGCGAGGAGAATCTTGTCACAGTGTAAAACAAAACATTAAATGCGATCTGTTTCTGCCAAGCCTCCACCACATCGGCCTTTACTGGAACAATAGAGAATGAGGTGTTTCTCTATCTTACTTAAATTTCCTTCCCACTGCGAAGCATCAGGAATTTGCTCACTGGGAATTCACAGACATTTGGGCTTTGGAATGAGTTAAAGGGATTTACATGGAAGATAAATGTAGGTAAATTCCCTCGTCGCCCCTGTAATCTGCTATCCTAGCCAGGCTTCTTTATGTACTGTTCAAGCCATTTACTCACATTCCCTTGAGGCTATTTTTCAGCTTGTCGGCCTTTTATCTTTGTTTAAAGACGAAAAACAATGCATTTATGCCTTCGCTGTTAATTCATTCGACGTGAGGGTATATCCTTCCATCCCTCGCCCCTTCCTTTGGCTCTACACATCATATGTTCGGAGAGGACAGGGCTGACTGCCAGCTTTCTCCCTGACCATCACTCTCTCTTGCTTTTGGCTGACGGTTAAGAAGTATGCTGGGGCCACCACTTGGACTCTCGCCCTTTGTACAGAAAGGCATCTGGGACCCTCTCGACGATGCCTCGGCTGAGGAATGTTGCATTGATAATTGCACCTTTCACATCGGGAGCACGTCGAGAACTGTTAGCATGAGGGATTCCACTCGTATTCTCTTCCCCCACCTCTCCATGGTGTTACATTCTTCAAGACCAACAGCGGGATAACAGGCAAAGGGAGCAACTGGGTTTTGGAGGAGCTTTGCGGGACCTTCAGAAATCATAGTCCAATGCTATATGGAACTCTACCGCAACCTCATCGCTTCACGTCTTCTCTTCCCGCCTTCAAACGCACGTCAAATCTTTAGCTTCCAGTTAACATCCCTCACCACTCCTTCTCCTTGCTCAACGTTTCCTGTTGTAGTTCATCGACGTAAAAGGCCTTATATCAGTGCAAGTTGTTTTACTTCCCCAAGTTTCATAATCCTTGCATTCGATATAGCGCCTTTTCACGTCTTCTTGACGTCTCAAAGTGCTTCACAGAATATACTGTAAAGTGTAATTGACTGTATATTTTGTGGGTGAAACGCTGCAGCCAATTGTGCCACAGCAGTGTCCCACAAACAGTCGTGGATTAAAATGACCAATTTTTTTTAATCGGGGGAGGGATTATTATCAGGCATGTAGAGTAAGTAAAATAGCCCAAGGTTTCGCCCTGCCCGGAATCGAACCCAGGTTTCTTGCTTGTAAGGCAAGTGCTCTAACCCACTGAGCTGCAGGATTCCCAAGATGTCGTGGGCCTGGAAACCCCTCCCTCAAAATGTTTGGATTGTGGAGTCGGGAAGGGGTGGGGTGGCGCTAACCCAGTCTTGTAACAGCCCCACCCTCCCCAGGGTCTTATTACAACTGTTCATTTACCAGGAGCAACGATTTGATGAATCGAAAGAGAGAAATAATTACTCTCGGGAAATGAAGTCCCATTAGCTGAGAACTGTAAGATCTTGCGCTTTGTTGCTGGATTGTGGTGTCAGCCAGTACAGTCCAACAACAACAACAACCCCAAAATACATTCTCACGTCAGGAGCTCAATCCCAAGGCACTGGACAGTCAGGGATCTGCACCTGAGCTGGTGATAGAGATTAAGGTGGGAGGGTGGGTAGGGGTCGGAGGGTGACCAAAGGCATGAACGAACTTGAGACCTATCTTGAAGGGTTGGGGTGTGAGGTGGAGGGACTGTGAGATAGACTTCCAGAGATCGGGGCAGGGAGATCTTCCCCCCACCCCCCCTCAGTTAGTGCATGAGGAAAGAATGTCTTTTTGAGCATTACCATGGCTGTTGGATAAGTCAAGGATCTATTGAATGGAACTCTTGACATAAAGTAAATTAAAACATTGTGGCGTGTGTGAGCTTGGGGTGCAGTGGAGAGTAGAGAACTGGCGAGGGGGTTTAGGTTTTTTTTCCCCCCAAGTTTGGACTGAAAAGTGGAATGAAATCGAACCCATGTGCCAATAATGTGCAGTGTCATCGGAGATTGAATTGGTTCAAAAAATCCAGCAGAACTTTCCATCTGATGGCTGCGGGCGAATAGAGGGAATCTGTTTTCAATCACAGCAATCATTGCTATTCTTTAAAACAGCTGTGACCCACTCCCTCTTCCCCTCTCCCCCCCCCCCCCCCCCCCCCCCCCCCCGCTAACTCAACCGCTACCATATAATAATAATAATAATAATCCTACCAGGGCACTTGCCTGGCAAGTGAAAGACCTAGATTTGATTCTAGGCAGCGCGAGACCTTGGGCAAGTTTTCTTACACCACACGCCTGATCATAATCCCACAAGAGAAAAATGAAACAATTAAAATTTGGTCACTCAATCCACGACTGGTTGTGGGACACTGCTGTGCGCTATTGGCTGCTGCGTTTCACCCACAAATATACAATCACTGCACTTTACAGTATATTCTGTGAAGCGCTTTGAGACGTCTGGAAGACGTGAAAAGGCGCGATATCAAATGCAAGGATTATTATTATAATTATTACCATCATTAATAACCTGCGAGAGTCGTACAGAAGCCATTTGAAAGCGGGTGCCACATCTTGTCACCTGCGTTTTTTTTAATAAGTGAAACATCACTTATTTCACCATCTTAAAAGCGACGCAGCCGTAAACAAGCCAAACAATGCGATTTATTAGACTATGCAAAACCTCTGTCACTTTCTCCACAGATTACGCTTTCCCTCTTTCCCAACCCCGGGCTAAGACCCCCATCCCACCCCCACCCCAACCCCTATCCCACCCCCACCCCCATCCCACCCTCACCCACACCCACTCCCCACCCCACCCCCACCTCATCCCCACCCCCACCTCATCCCCACCCCCACCCACCCACCCCCCAAAAGTCACCCTTTTACCTCTTCCAAAGCCGCTGATTCCTGCTAACACTCTCGCTCTTTGCCCGAGTTGGTGCTTCCTTCACGCGTAACCTTGACATGAGTGTCAAGTCAGCCGCTCGCTCAACCTTGCGAGAGCTCTGGGGGTCAGAATCCACTTATGTGCCTTTCACGGCTGACTTCCTTTAATTCGCAGTACAGATGAACGAACGTGTGAGTGTGTGTGTGTGTGTATTTTTGAAAACTTTTGGTTGTAAACTTCTCCCACTGTTTCTGTGATGCTCCTTATCCCCAGCCTCAGAACCCACGGCTTCACCTCGTAGTCCGGCTCGTAGACTGTGCTCCAGCACAGTCCTTTTGGTCAATCACTCCATGACTATTTGTGGGAAGCTACTGTATACAACCACAAAATACACAGTCAAACCCACTTGTCATTATATCCTATGGTGCTTTGAGATATCTCAATGACATGATGAAGCTCTGTATCAAAAGCAAGGATTATTATGATTATTGAAACTGAGATCCTGTCTGTATCTGTTCGGACGGATGTTAAAAATGCCACAACGGTATTT
The DNA here is from genome assembly GCA_035084275.1 of Hydrolagus colliei. Taxonomy (NCBI): domain Eukaryota; kingdom Metazoa; phylum Chordata; class Chondrichthyes; order Chimaeriformes; family Chimaeridae; genus Hydrolagus; species Hydrolagus colliei. Next base: position 12,136,923 of record CM068753.1, read on the forward strand.
GAAAAGCCAAAGGAGTTGCTCCCGGTCATAATCCTTCCGATAGATTGTTCATTCACTTCACGACTGTTTGTAGGACCTTACTCTGCTCAAAATGTTTGTTGCATTAGCCTTGAAAAAAGTAATTGCACTTAGCAGCAATTAATGTACCTGTAAGATACTTTGAGACTTTGTTATAGAAGGAGCTCTATCAAATGCAATCGCTTAACACAAATAAAAGGTTGTTATCTGACGTAATGGAGCAGTCTTTTGCGACTCTTTCAGTTCTGATTCTCAAGAGATGAGATTTACTGACAATTGTTTTATGTCTGTACATCTGCCTACTTATTTTTTCTAAGTATAAGATAGTGTTTATTTTTTCCCGAATTCTTGGCTCACTGTGATCTTTGAGATCAGTGGGATCTAGTGACGTAACAATGGTGATTTCATCAGCATCGCATCCATACTTGTGGAGTCCTGTAGCTCACTGGTTAGAACAGGGACAGAGGGATGGACCAGAGGTTGGGACCAGAGTGGCTGAAGGCTTGCCTGCCGATGGTGGGGCAGGTGGGTCGGGAGACATGGAGCAGGCCAGAACCCACTTGGGACGTCCTCCCGACGTGAAAGGCGCTCTGTAAATGCAATGTTGTTGTTGTTGTTGTTGTTGGCAGGTTGGTAGGGGGTTAGGATGTCACAGAGGTAGGGCGGGGCAAGGCCATGGAGTACTTTAAAGGTGAGGACCAACACCTTGAATTGAATCCTCTGGGAGATGGGGAACCAATGGAGTCGGGCAAGAATGGAGGAGATGGGGTCATGTAGTTTGTTGTGGGAAAGGACCCAGGCTGAAGAGTTCTGCATTATTTGCAGCCTATAGAGGAGTTGGGAAGGCCGACAAGCAGGGTGTTGGCATAATCGTGCCTGAGCGGTGAGGTAATGGCAGACTTGGGCAATGTTACAGAGGTGTGAGGTGGCAGAGTGGGTCACGGCTTGGAGGTGGGAGAGGAAAGACAGTTAATGATGGAACAAGATACCTAGGTTCCAGACTGGATCGTTGAGGTTGAGGTGGAGGATGCAACCATGGAGGTTGATGCTGCCAGTGCCTGATGTGTGAAGTGGCTGGCGCGAGCCAACCAGGAGGGCCTCTGTCTCGTTGACTTTCAAACTTTGTAGAAAGTTAGCTCTCATCCAGGACTTGATGTCTGACAGACAGTCTGTCAGGACAGCAGTTTCGCCAGATATGACGATCCTAATTTGTTGTTTCAATACATCTTTTGCACAGACGTCGGTCGTGTCTCGTGCTTTAATTGACGAGATCATTCTAGTAAATGATCCCAAGCCCTCAGTCGAGTGCAACTTTCGGCAGCACAGAACAGAACTGCTTAACCTGAGTGGGAAATGAGGAAGCTCTTGGGATATTTACTTAAGGTAATGAATTTTGGCGTTCTACAAAGACTGGCAGAAGAGAAAAACTGCTTGTTGTGCGCCCTGGCGTGCATTAGGAATAATTAATTTCATTACAGCGTAAGCCTGTCTATGGGCGCCGCTAAGTTATAGCAGATGGGAATATACCTTTGAACAAAGCAAGATAGGAAACGCAGAGAATGCCAATCACGGCGCACAAAATGGAGGAGGGAGTACCCACTGTTGTAGGTGAAACCAAATGCCATAATCTAAGAACATCCGTCCCTCAGACAACAACAACTTCGATTTATATTGCGCCCTCCACGCCAGAGCGCTTCACAACAAAGGATCTCGGGACCGAGCCAGGGGCGGGGATAGAAAGGTGACCGAAAGCGCAGTCGAAGAGAAAGGTCTTTAGCTGTGACCTGAAACTGGGAAGAGAGGGGGGCGAGGCGAAGGGAGTGAGGAAGGGAGTTCCAGAGCCTTGGGGCATAGTGGCTGAAGGCATGGCCTCCGAGGGTGTAGCGGAGGATTCGGGGGAAATGGAGGAGGCCAGACCCAGTGGAGCGAAGGCAACGGGACGACAAATTAACCCAAGGTCCCGTCTGCCCCTCTTCGGGTGGACATCGAAGATCTTTTCGAAAAGAGAAGGGATTTTCTCTCCTGGTACCCTGGCTGACAATCCACACACACACACACACACACACTTTCTGAGCACAAATTGGCTCCTTGTTCAAAAATGTTTCCCCCAAGAAAGCCACTGAACTCTTCCAACAGTTTCTGCCACACACTTCGAGACGCCCGACATGACGGGCGTCATGACATGAACAAGGCACTGTATCAAATGCTATTATTATTGTTTTATTATTAATGTTGGATCACGGCCAATTAACATACTGTACTTTGACTGACTGAAATTCCACCACCCTCAAACAGCGTTTGGTTTCAAAACAAATAAAGAATGGGTCTCTCTGTGTGTTGTGCAGTGAATTTCCTCTCCCTGATTTCCCCCAGAGTCTTGGTGGTGAGAGGGTGCGAGGGTAGACAACATTGCATAGTTCTAAGGAACCATCGTCCTGTCGAGCTACTCATTGCATTTGTGCTTTGTTTCACACACAGAGAGAGAGAGAGAGAGAGAGTCACTGAAACCATTTAGTATGAATTGGTGGATGACGATATGTGCCTGCATTAGTTTTGCCAGGACCTTTGTCCCCGATTTGACTTTGCCCCCACCCAGCCCCGCCCAGTCCTCACTCTGTCCCCCTACTGCCAACCCCCCACCAAATTTTCCATCTTCTCTCCCCTCTTTCCTCCCCTGATGTACATGTTGGATTCATTCCAGGGGCTAGGGTCCCGATTAGATTTGGGGGTGGGGGTGTGTGTGGGTGGGGGTGAATGCAGAAGGGAATAAAGTAATAAGGTCCCTTCTTAACTTGCTGAACTCTTATTATTGAAGAGTTAAAATACCATCAGATTAAATGAAGTCAGATTTTCGACCTTTATGTTCTCTTCCCCCGAAAAGGGACGTGCAAAGCCCACTTGGCTCCCCCTCCCCCCGCCCCCTCAACCACACATGGGGTGTCTATAGTATGCACACACACACACACACACATGCCATTTCAGTAATCTGATACTACTATGACTAATGTCTTGGTTTCAGGCACAGGTGTCAATCGCAGGAGGCGAAGTCAGGAGAGTAATGGGAGCTGGACACACTTTGCCTGAACGTTTTCTTGGCATCTGCGCCAAAGCTTTAAGACCTCCCGGGAGGTATAATTTACGATCTTAAATGGCCATTTTGCATTGCCATCCTGATAACAATCGAGAATAACGCTTGCTTTAAAGCTCTTTGACTATATCAAGAAGGTTTCGGCGCCTCGGGACGTCTCCCTGACGTGAAAGGCGCTGAACGAATGTATTTTGTTGATATTTGATTTTTTTTGGGGGGGGTGGGAGGGTGTTGGCGAGGGCGGTAGGGGAAAATAAACTTCCTCTGTAAAGGTTCAACTCAACAACAATAATTCTCTTTTACGTTGGCCAAGCGCCTTTCACGTGGGGAGAACGTCTCGAAGTGCTGCGCAGAGCCGATCTGCTGTGGTGAAGGTTTCAAAGGTGGGTGGGTGGGTGAGAAGGGGGTGGTGGGATTGAAAATACTCGGAGCTAGGGGTGAATGTGCCCTTTCTTTTACTCACCCAACTAACCATCCCTTGTGTATGTTTTCACGTGAGTTTTCCAACGCCTGCTGTATTTTGCCTATTGTTCCAAGCATGTTCTATCCGTGACACTGGATCTGCCCTCCCCACCTCAAAATAATGTCTATTTGCAACTGTAGCCCCGACTCCGCCCCGTTCCCCCCCCAGTAAACGATCTGCCCCCTGCCCGTCTTGCTAATCAACCGTTGCCATGTGAGTAACAGTGGTGCCTATCGACAGGAGGCTTTGTGCTGCGATGCAGTCAAGTCGAGAATCCTTGCCCGCTAAAGTAAGCTGTCTCCGGGGGGAATAAATCTCCATTCAGTTCCACTTGACTTATAAGACAATGGCTTAATGTTCTCATAATTGTTTAAAATGCAATTGCTGTAAACGTATAAGCTGCTTATATGGTGGTTTTTCACAATGCAATTATAGGATCTCACCACACATCAAGTTACAGCCTGCGTTTGTTTTTCTTTCGAAAATTGGCAGATTAAATGAAGCGTCCAGAACTCTGAGCTAGGGTGACAGTACTGCATCATACAAAGCGAAACACTGCAGATGCTGGAAATCCAAAATAAAAACAGAAGTCGCTGGGGGTCAGGCAGTATCTATGGAGAGAGGAAACTTAGTTAACATTTCAGGTCGAAGATCTTTCGTCAGTACTGTGTCATGATTATTCCCCCTCTCCCACCCTCCAAAAAAAGAAACAGGAAACGCTGTGGTTTTCAGTCGATGTTATACTTAATAGCTGAGAAATCTAAAAGCTTGACATTTGATGTTTACATTGACTTGCCTGCTTGCCTAATGCCTATTCCTTACTATCACTGAGATGCAGTTAAAGCCGTGTCTGCCTTGTTGTGCGCCCTTACCTTTCTCGAGCAGTCATTCTGTCAATAAGAATGTTACTGTGAACACAGGCTGGTGTCTGGAGTGAACCTGTGATGTTACTAGCTCACACATGGCCGCTGACAGCTCAAAGGGAGACAGACAACAAAGTTTGCATTGCTATTGACTTCAATGAAAGGCAGTTGAAAGGCTGTGTTTTTTTGCGTGTGTCCCACCACAACCCCCTCACTTTTTACAAACTCTGTGGATGTCCCCTTGTTTCTCATTGAGTAGATATCAGCGTGAGTTGCATAGTTCTTCACAACCTACACATGTAAACGTTAACTTTACTGTGCCATTTCAGGCCAACTAGACAATTTATTAGAATAATAATAACGCTTGCATTTGATAGTCAGCGCCTTGTCACGTCTTTGAGACGTCTCAATTGGCTTCACAGGATATACTGTAAAACGAATTGACAGCAGCCAATTGCGCGAGGCAGTGTCCCACAAACACTCGTGGATTGAGTGACCGATTTATCGTTCTTGCTTTTTAAAGGAATTTTTATTCCCAGGAAAGCGATCCGCCAATCGTCTAACAACCGGGTTACTATTTGCCGCTAGGGTAAACAGAGGCGTGCGGAGTGAGGAAACTTGCTATTCTCTTCCTTCCCGATGTATTGTTGAAAATACTTATCGGAGTGGTGGGGGTGGGTGATTTTGCTTTTTTGTTAATACGCTCAGTATAAAGCGCACAGGTATTACTGTTGCTAGTGGCCTCTCTTCAATCAAATATACTCTGGAACTAAAACTCTGGGGGGGGGGGGGTTTTAACTAAAAAAAACGTAGTTTCCATCTTCGTAGGATTCGACCAATTTGCTTCTGTCACCACTCAGGGAAATAAACAGTGAATCATTACCAAAGGTCAAGTGGCTCATTTTCTGCTGTTAAGCTATTTAACTTGCTTGATTACATGCAACATTCCACTGAATGGCTCGACGTACAGCCGCGGCAATACAAGACGGGAGAGAGCAGTAAATCATTCATTAGCACTCGAGCTAATTGCTGGTAATTATTCCACATTTACGACAAGGTTCTTTAATGGCCAGCGACAGAGGGGACATTTCTCTCCCCTCCCCAGCAAGTTGTTAAACGTTGCTTTGAAGAGTTGGTGTTGGACCCTGTTGGCCTCTTTTGAGCATCTCACTGCGGGGGAGACGGGAGAGTCAATGGGAGGGAGTTTCACCATTGGGCACTGCTGTGTGCCTCCTCCCAGGCAATGTAAGAGTGCAGCCTTCTCTCTAGCTGACAGAGACTAGTGTAAAGTGCGCAGGCATGTGCCTCCTGCTGCCCTCCTAACTCTCCCCCTTTTCCTACTCTCTGTTCCCCCTGGCCTTACGCCAACCCTTCTCCCCCTGTTCGTTTCCTGACCTAACTGTTCAGCGCCTTGGGACGTCCTCCCAATGTGAAAGGCGCTCTATAAATGTAATTTTGTTGTTGTTGTTGCTTGTGTGCGTGCATTTGTGTGTGTGTGCGCGTGTGTGTGTGTTTGAGGGCTCCAAAATAAAGTAATAATAATCCTTACATTTCAATACAGCCTCTAACCATTAAAATATCCCAAAGTGCCTCACAAGTATTCGCTGTCAAGTGGAGCGAATGTATGTTTGGAGGCAAAACCAGATTGCCAGTTTGCGCCCAGCGATGTCCAGGAAACAGTCAGGAAAAGGGTGACCAATCTACCTGGAGGACAGGACATTTGCCAGGATATTGTTGGCGAAACTGTTAACAGCAGCAAAATTACATTTGCAGAGTGCCTTTGGATCACTTTGGTGATTATGTGGGGTACTATTCCTCAAACAAAATCACAGCCGTTCCCTTTGGAAGATTTGAAACAAAATTTACCATCAATCCCCAGGTACCTAATTAAGTGGATGAAGGTTCAACATTAATCTCCACTCCCATTTTAAAGGAGTCCTTGCTAATGATGTCCCTTTGCAGTTAGGTTGCCAGACTATTTTAAGTGTTCCTCCTTCTTTCCCTCAAGTCAGAGCACATTGAGTTCAGTTACACGATACTGCAGGACTTTTGTGTAGACGAGGTGTAGAATTCAGCTTTGACACACTCTTCTGCTGTAATTAACAAGCGGCAACAAAGGATCTGAAGTTGGTTTAACGCAGCGCTGGTAATTAGCTCGGGTTCGGGTCTCTTCACAGCTCTGCACAATCTCCTTCTGTCGAGTAAAAGTTGAAACTGAAACATGGCGGTGACTGTGAGACAGAAAGGCTGGCTTAGACTCTGGGCTCATCTGGTTCTGGTTAGGAAAAGTGAGAGCTGTTCTATTTCAGCTCTGTTCAAAATGTAAAGCACTTTAAGTTCTGCAGCAGTGAAGCACACCGAGAGATTTAAGGCATGCCCGTGCACTTATATCAAATGGAATCTGTTGAATAAAGCTGTGTAGTAGTGCTGGTGCCAGTGACTAACGGTCCTGGATTAAGCACAGCACAGAGTCTATCCCAGCGCTCGGCTGACTGTTTAGCTTGGACTGAAGCAACATGTCACTTGTATTCTCCACACTGTCAGAAATTGACAAGCCTTCAAGGGCATTCTTTCTTCGAACATATTCCAGCTCCTTCACTGTAACAACTCACAGAGAGAAGCCTTTTGTTGTCTCCAGTTTCCGTGAGTTCTATCACTAATCTTGTGGCCGGCGTCTCCTCTGGCGTTCTGTTTGGGCCAGTTCTGTTCTCAGCAGGAACACTCTGTTTTGTTGCCCAATTTTACTTCACGCTGGGAGCAGGGATTCTTCATCTCACTCGGCCCCTGTTAACCCTGCAAGACGAAGCCCCCAACAGTAGGGTAGGGTGGTTTTAGCTGAACAAGCGGCAGGAAGCCAGCAGACAGGGCTGTGAATGGCAAGGTGTGTGATTTCAGCTTGTTAAACTGTAGCAGTTTACCCCAATGTATACTGTGACATTCCCCCACGCACCCAAACCTTGGTTCTCGCTGACGTGCTCCAATGCTTCCTGGTAAAGGGGTTATTACCCGCGGAAACGTGATCCGCCAATCGACTAACGACCGGGCTCCATTTACTGCTAAGTGAATCGAGGTGTGAATCGAGGAAACTGGCCCAACATTTCGCTCTTGCCTGGGAATAGAACCCAAGTCCTCTCGCTTGCGAGGCGAGTGCTCTAACCACTGAGTTACGGGACTCCACTGCAGCTCCACCGGAGGTGAATACATATGGGAAACCTTTTCTGGTTTGGACGCGGTGATGGGTTTCAAACACCTTTGCGCTTTGAGACGCCGTCCGGCATGGAGGGCGCTATATAAATCCAAGTGGTTGTAGTTGTTGTTGACTCACCCCAAAATATTTGACTCCATTTTGCTTTAGATACATATGCATTGCTCCTGTGATTGATGAAGGCTTCATTGACATCAGTTGGATTGTTTTTCTCACCTCTGCTCCCCTTCCCCCAGCCCCCTGTCCCCTGCCCCCTTCCCCCCCTCTCACCCCACCCTAACATCTGTGATCACCTATCCCCTTACCAACCTGCCCGCCCACTCCGCTCAGCGGGCTCTGGCCTGCTCCATGTCCCCCGCCCCACCCGCCCCACCCGCCCTACCATTGGCGGACGAACCTTCAGCCACTCTGCCCCCAACCTCTGGAACTCCATCCCAGAGAGGGGACGAGGCAGTCCCTCTGCCTCGTCCCCTCTCTGGCCTCCTTCAAGTCTTGCCTCAAGACCCTCCTCTTTGATGGACCCATCGGCAACTGCTAATACCCCCCTTCCCTCCCTCCCCTACCTCCCTCCACCTCACCACCACCACACACCCCACCACCCCCCTCCTCAGCTCGGGTCTGAAGCAATAACTGTCCAGCGCCTTGGGACGTCCTCCTGACGTGAAAGGCGCTATACAAGTGTCATTTTGTTGTTGTTGTTGTTGTTTCCCCTCCTTTCCCCCCACCCTACCCACGAGCCGATCATTATATTAAAACTGACAAACTGAATAATGGATTCAGGCAGCTTTCGAGCTGCGAAATCATACCTGCCAGTCCCTGGATTGAAGCATTCTGATTGTTCTTTTCAATTGCATGAGTCCTCCACAATCTTTACCCTGTACACTCCTCAACTCTGGTTACCAGGCTGACAGCTGTGGGCATTGACATAGCACCTTATTTATTACACAACACCACCCTCACTTACCACATATTTTAGACACATATATATATATAGAACGTGACTGCCCTTTTGTAGTAGTAGCAATAATACTAATTAGTAATAATAATCCTTGCATTTCATATCGCGCATTGTTACATCTTTGAGACGTCTCAAAGCGCTTCGCAGGTACACTGTAAAGTGAATCGACTGTACATTTCTGGAGACGCTCTGACTGAATATAAATTTCTACCGCATCTTCCCAGCCCTCTCCTCCCCCACCACCTCCAGTAGGAACGTCAAGGTTCATTGGAGCCTCAAAGCACGCTCAGTCCTCCAAGGGTTTATATAAAAAAAAATGACTTGACACGATAGAGAACAGCTGTCTGTCCCAATGTGGAGCTAATTATGACTCTTAATCTGGAGATAATACAAGCGTGTCTTTTCATTCTTTAATGAATTTGCGTGAACCCAGTAGCAATTCAATGCCACAGGAACATGACCAAAGGACGAGGAGAGCTGAGCACTTTGCAATTAGTGATGATATGGAGGATTGGGGGGGAGTGGGGGTGGGGAGAATAGAGGAATATGATAGCTAGCTTTAACACACAGCCTGTCCTGAACTGTACATCACAAAATCCATATGGCATCTAACTGACAGCAGCTCTTATTTATTTATTTCACTCACTCACTCACTCACTCACTCACTCACTCACTCACTCACTCACTCACTCACTCACTCACTCACTCACTCACTCACTCACATACATACATACGTACGGGTATGTCCCTTTGGTAAGCGTCAGTGAGATGACTGTTTTGTCAGAGGCAAGGCAGCGTGTAATGGAAGTGTTTTGGTGCAGTAATCAAAAAGCTAAGCCTCTTTTTTTTTAGCTGGCGGAGCAACGTTGCGAAGAGAGAGAGAGAGAAAAGACATAAATCTCTGGGATACAGCTGGGTTTCTAGCTGTGCTAATGAGAAAACAGGCAGTTGCTGCAGCAAAATGTGTAGAGATATTTGAAGAATGCATCTGGCACTTGCAAAGTGCTATTTAGACTATTGGAACACACGCTCAAGATTTTTAAAAAATGAACAAGTGACAGGGTTTGATGCGGAGGGAAAAGAAAATTATAAATTTGTATTTGTTTTCCGCCCTCCCAAACCATAGACGGCTCTTGCCAGCCTGCGCCTAATACTCTCTAGGATTAGACAAGCATTGTGCATCCCTCCGAGAGAGAGAGTGTGTGTGTGTGTGTGTGTGTGTGAGAGAGAGAGAGATTGCATTTTTCATTCCAGACACAGGCAGATTTCCACTTGTTGTTGGCCATACACGTATGGAATGCTCAGCCTCTTTGGACGCTCTTAAACATCGTGATGCGTTTCCAGGTTTTTTTTCTCGGTTCATGGAAAGAAAACGTTTTTTTTTTTGCAACGCAGAAATACCATCTGCGATTTGTGTTCGGTTCTGCGTACAGTGTGGACGCACGGCAGAACGCTTCAGGACACAGCCCTCACCCACCCCCACTCCCTGCAGGTACCTGTTCTGAAGCGCTCCGAGACGTCGTCCAGCGTGGTGGGTGCTATATAAATCGAAGTTGTTGTTGTTGTTCTCAAGCTAACATTGATCTGTTTGGTGGGTGGTGGAATAACCCTTTCTGTTGTTTGTGTAAACTCGCTCTCTGTCTCTCTCTCTCTCTCTCGAGCTCATCACGCAATAATTACCCAATTTAGGTTTTGTATTCAGCGAAGATAACACTAAGTGGAATGCTGTAGCTTGGTGATTAGAGCACATGCCTGGCAAGCAAGAGACCTGGGTTCAATTCCCTGCAGGACGAAACCTTGGGCAAGTTTCCTAACTCTACACGCCTGATAATAATCCATAAAAAAAACGAATAATAAATTGGTCCCTTCAATCCGCGACTGTATGTGGGACAATGCTGAGTGCAATTGGCTCCTGCGTTTCACCCACAAATACGCAGTCGATTCACTTTACAGTAGGTTCTGAGAAGCGCTTTGAGACTTTAGAAGATTTGAAAAGTGCTATATTGAATGCAAGGACTATTATTATTATTACAAAGCTTGTGAGGACATTCCTGTATGTAGGCTTGCTGCTGCATTCACCTAAAAAAATACACATTTGGTGCAGTTCACAGCCTTGAGACACCCTCCCAATATGACAGGCGCTGCGTCAAGATGCAAGAAACCGTCAAATTTAAGTAGGGTCCCTCTCACTGCATTATCTGATACACAGTTTGAAGTTTATTTACAATAATATTAAAAATAATGATCCTTTCATTGGATACAGCGCTTTATCACGTCCTCAAGATGTCTTGAAGCGTTTCACAGGATACACTGAAAAGTGGATCGACTTGTGCGGACGAAACGAGGCAGCCAATTGTGCGCAGCAGCGTCCCACAAATGGGGAGGCAGGCTTGAGTGACAAAAATTTGTGTGTTCAATGACTTGTCCTGCGGAATAAAAAACCTTTATTCCCACCCGCCCCCAACCCCCCCATTGTCCCAGAAGATTATAACTTCATCAGAGGAGAAGCTGAAGGAATCCAGCTGCAACTCTGTTTTATGGAGGGTTGGGGGGAGGGGAGAGTATCAGCATTACACTGACTGCACTCAGAGTGTGACCTCTACGGTTGAGAATTCAATGGAAGCCCCATCTGTCAGATTTCTTGGGGAAACCTTCACTTTTCCAGGTCTACACCTGTGACCCCATCACCTCCTGTTCCACCAGCATTTCCTCCCACCTGCTGTGGGGAATATCGAGGCTTTGAGAAGCTCTTTTGTTCCAGCCGTCCGCTCGCTCTGAAGGGACCTCGCTCCGCTGGAGGGAACCCGAGGCTTGCTTGCACTTGTGGGGAGGCAACACCCCAGGACTGTTGTGGGAACACGCAGACGAGGGCTTCCAGTCACCTCAACCCAGACTTTGAGAGAAGACGTTATTCCTGTATAAAATCTTCCGTGGAGAGATGCCCTGGTGTTGGACGATTGTTGTGTTATAATGGGTGGAACGATGCGTATGATTTGCATGCAATCAATAGACTGTGAATGTGTCTGAAGGCCTCCCGTCTCTTCCCTCCACAAGCTGCTCCCCTCCCTCACCAAGCTGCCCGAGCCAAACACCCGGCTTCACTGGCTCAACAACAACAACTTGGATTTATATTGCGCGCTCCAAGCCGAACAGGGTCTCAGAGTGCTTCCCAACAACGGATTCCGGGCTCGAGCCAGAGGGACAGGGAAGAAGGTGACCGAAAGCGCGGTTGAAAAAAAAAGGTGTTTAGCCGAGAACTGAAAATAGCAAAGGAGGGGGCGAGGCAAAGGGAGTGAGGAAGGGAGTTCCAGAGCCTCGGGGCATAGTGGCTGAAGGCACGGCCGCTGAGGGTGGAATGGAGGATTCGAGGGACAAGGAGGAGGCCAGACCCGGTGGAGCAAAGGTAACGGGTGCGGTTGTGAGCAGAGAGGAGGTCAGAAAGGTAGGGTGGTGCAGAGGAGTGGAGGGATTTAAATACAAGCATGAGGATCTTGAAATCGATCCTCTCCGGGACAATGAGCCAGTGCAGACTGGGGATAATCGGGGAGTGGGGTTTGGTGTGGGTGAGAATGCGGGTGGCGGAGATCTGTATGAGCTGGATTTTATGAATGGTAGCAGAGGGGAGACCGGCGAGGAGGGCATTGGAGTAGTCCAGCCGAGAGGTGACAAAGGCATTGATCAGGGTTTCGGCGGCTTTTGGGGTGAGATATTGGTGGAGATGGGTGATGCGTCAGAGATGGAAGAAGGCAGTGCTGGTGAGGGACCAGATGTGGGGGAGGAAGGATAATTGGGGTTCGAACCTGACACCTAAGTTGTGTATGGGAGTTTTAGGGGCAGGTTGGATAGATGGGGGAGGTGGGAACCATGTGATGTTGACGAGAGCCAAAGGGTATGGCTTCTGTCTTGTGAACATTTAGCTGAATGAAATTTGCGCTCATCCAGCCCCTGATGTCTGAAAGGCAGGCTGACAGAACACCAGGGGACTGGAGGTCACAAAGTGAGGGGAAAAATAGAGTTGGGTGTCACCCGTGTACATGTGGAAGTGTGCCCCGTGTCTGCAGATGACATCCCCAAGAGGGAGCGTGTAGATTAGGAAGAGGAGGGGGCCCAGAATGGATCCTATGGGTACCCCGCAGGTAACTGGGTGAGAGCGAGAGGAAAAGCCATTTGTGGAGATGTACTGCTGGCGGTTCGTGAGGTAGGACTCGAACCAGACGAGGTCCCACTGAGGATTGAGTTCGAGATCTTGGTCCTCACTTTCAAAGTCCTCCACGTTCTTGCTCTTCCCTACCTCTGCGACCTATTCATACCTTACCAACTTGTCCGGTCCCTCCGCTCAATGGCACTGACACACTCCATGCCCCCCCATCCTGCTCGTCCCACTATCAGAGGTCGGGCCTTCAGCCTTTTCATCCTCACCCTCTGGAATTTCATCCCGTAATCCCTCCGCCTCTCTCCCCTCCCTTGCCTGCTTCAAGACATTCTTTGATCGTGCCTTAAAATTTCAGGCTGCATTTAAGAATTTATCAAAATACTGGAACGCTGTACAGATGCAGAGCCAGGTGTTAATTCTCTTCAACGGTTCAACAGCAAATTAGTGTCTGTTAACTTTTCCCTCCTGGTTTTCCTTGATTCCTGTTTCGCCTTCATTGGCCTCACGTTAAGTGAATAAACGCTGGCATCATGTCTCATTTTACTAACTGGTAACGGTGCTTAATGATGTGGAGCCCAATCCACTGTGGACGGAGCACAAAATGTAGCAAAGACAAATGACGTGACCTGTTGCTTGCAACCATTTACAGCCACTTTGACTAACGGTGCGTTCGAAGTGGGAGGAGAGGAACCTTATTGCTTGTCTTTATGTCACTTTGCCTCATTCAAAGCTAAATGGCTTTTTTTTAAATACACTGGCAACTATGTTGTGGATTTATGCACTGGTTGTTGTTAAAATCCCCAATCTTTGTCATGTGGCTTGTCAACCGCAACTTGTATTTACATGGCGCCCTCCACGCCGGGCGGCGTCTCGCGACAGTTAACAGTGGCGGAGAGAAAGGTCTTCAGCCACAACCTGAAGATAGGGAAGGAGGGGGCAAGGGGAATAGTAAGTAATGTGTAAAGGCTGACTGAAATATAAATCTGTCAGGAAATACAATCTGCAACACTTCATGTAAACCGTGATTTGAATCGATGCGATTCAACTCCCATCCATATAACATCCTTTGGTTTACATCAAAGGGGGTTACCGCAGTGATAATACATGGAAAAATGGGAATATCGATGGAAAATTGACCAGAAAAGAATTGTTGACGTTAAAATTGGGAAATCCTGTAGCTCGGTGGTTAGAGCACTTGCCTTACAAGCATGAGACCTGTGTTCGAATCTAGGCAGATCAGGGTGAAACCTTGGGCAAGTTTCCTTACTCCACATGCTTAATAATAATCCCTTCAAAAAAAAACACAGTAATAAAATTGGTCATTTTCAATCCACGACTGTTTGTGGGGACGCTGCTGTGCGCAATTGGCTGCAGCGTTTCACTCACAAATATACAGTCAATTCACTTTACAGTATATTCTGTGAAGTGCATTGAGATGTGGATAAGATGTGGAAAGCACTATATCAATTGTAAGGATTATTATTATTAATTATTATAAATCTTCTAAATCCAAACGAGTACTTAATGGGAAAAACATAAATTGGTGGCATTCTGTTTGCTGAGATGTCTACTCACAGATAAAAGTTCTAAGTCTGTTTCCTTTGATGAACTATTGATGTCAGCAGCGAAATGTGACTTTGGAGGACCAATTCTGTGAGTCACGGCACAAACCTATAAACCTTGCATTTGATACAGTGCCATATCATGCCTTCGAGACATCTCAAAGCGCTTCTCAGTATATGCTCTATGGTGAATTGACTGCATATTTGGTGGGCAAAAGGTTCCCTACAGAAACCTGGGCTTCAGAAAAGAATGATAACATGAAAAGACAGCAGAAGAAATGATAAAATCCGCTTCGGAGAAAGCACAGAGCAGATGAGCAAAGACTGTAGCTTCAGACCACTAAGACACTCCCGCCCAATTGACCTCTGTGAACTTTTCCCTTGTGGTTGACACTTACAAACTAAATGGAGGTTGACTTTTGGACTGACAGCTATCTGGAGATTTCAAAACCTGATGAGATTCACTGCCGACTGGATGTAGCCTTCATTTCTAGCAAAGTATCAGCAGCGAGGTTGTACTCAAAGGATAATTCTGGATCCTCTCCTGTGAAATAACCTTTAAGAGACAAATGTTCTACTCCATAGCAATAGGGATAATAATTGACTGAGTCAGGAGAAGAGTGCAGAGGATGAAATTGGTGCAATCTTTTTTAAGATGAGAGTTAACTATAGATCACGTTGGAAGCAACAATTAAGTAGCAAAACATTAAAACCCCAAAATCCATATTTGACCTGATTCTATAGAGAGGAGAGAGACGGAGAGGAGAGAGAGAGAGAGAGTATATCTTCATGTTCGATGGCAGTGATGTTGACATCCTCTATCACTTTGGAAAGGAAGTGCTGAAATTTGAAGTGCGTTTTTAAAATCCTGGTAGCTGATGCATGAAACCCTGTTGCGGACAAACTGATCATTCTTAAGGCAAAACCTTACTCCGCACAAATCTGTTTACCTAGCAGTAAGTAGGAAAATGGTTGTTAGTCGATTAGCGGATTGCTTTCCTGGTAATAGTCCCTCAAACAGAAATCCGGACACTCAATCCAGGACTATTTGTGGGACACTGCTGTGCACAATTGGCTGCTGCGTTTCGCCCACAAAGGATACAGTCAATGCACTTTACGGTAAGTGAAGCACTTTAAGATGTCTCAACCACATGATAAGGAGCTAAAGCGGATAAGGATTATTATTATTAATATTAAGTGCTCTGAGATATTCTAATAATCAATTAAGCTATGCAGTGTGTCCCAAGGCCCTGGACAGAGAGTATTTCGGACCAGAGCTGGGGGTTGGGATTGGGGAGGATGGAGGGCAGCGGGGAAAGGAGGTTGATCGAAAGCACGTTCAAGGAGGAGGGCCTTGAGGTAAGACGAGGCGAGGGAGTGAGTATTCAACAAACTTTCCAAAAAGGGGTTCAGAAGTTCTCGGTTTTTAAATTGCGCTGAAGGTTTACTTATTATATAGGGAAAGACTCTTTGTCTGAATTGCCATCATTTCCATCAGTATCTGATATCTAAGGTATTTGACTTTTTGCCTTTGCATCTGTTCTTAATATTCTCTTTGTCTCCTTTGCTGCACGAATATGGTGGTTCCTCAGGGAAGAACGATTCCTTCAAAGTCTTTTTCTAATGCGTAACTCTTGGCGGGGGAGGGGGAGGGTGGGGAATTCTTAAGTTAAGCCCCCAATAGCTCAATTGGTAAGTGCGTAGGCTGGTGTGACACTGAGCAACATAGACCGGGAGAGCTTTGAGTCCTGATCTGTTACTATTTAGCTGATCTCAACTGGAAACAGGAGTAAACAGTGCCTTCAGTGGCTTCAGCCTCAGTTAGAATAGTACTGTAATTAGATTTTTAAAAATAAATAGTCACCATTACCATTCCTGATCAATATCCAGCAAACACTGTGAGAAACGTACATTTGAAGAGCTTAGATGTGATGAGCTGGATTGTAGGAGTCCTGTAGCTCGGTGGTTAGAATAAGTGGGAGACCTAGGTTCGATTCCAGTCAGGGCGAAACCTTTGGCAAGTTTCCTTCCTCTGCATGCCTGATAATGATCCCTAAAAGAAAAAATAGTAAATTAGTCGTTTCAATTCACCGACTGTTTGTGAGACACTGCTGTGTGCAATTGGCTGCCGCGTTCACCCACAAAATATGCAGTCAATTCACTTTACAGTATATTGTGTGAAGTGCTTTGAGACATCTAGAAGACATGGTAAGCCTTGCCTCTTCAAATGCAAGGATTATTATTATTGTCAAACAGCTCAGTGAACCTGGATGAGGAATATGATTCTCAGCCAAGTGACCTGAGGTTGTTAGTCCTCACAAAACAGTGCCTTTGCGCAAAGAAACCAAGGCGACACAATCATCGCGAGATACCTTGGAGAAGTGTAGGAAGAAAAAGAGTTAGCAGACGGATTTTAGGGTGATAATCGTGTGCGCATTTAAATTCGGTCAATAAGTAAACAGAATGTGTTACTGTATTTGCAGATACAGTAGAGGTCACTAAGCACCATTCTCGATCTGTTCTGTATACAGGAAAAAACGGATTTTCACTCCCCATCACTGAAAAATGCTTAAAATGTTCAAACAAACAAACAAAGAAGAAGCTCAAATTCAAACCCTCGGAACGAGATGTTTAAACAATGCAAACTTCATAAAAATCTGACGTTTGTGTGTTTTTAAAAATATATATATTTTTGCACAAATTTCTAGCTCTTTCTCCAGTCTAAAGATGGCTTGGAACAAAGTGCGTTAAGTAGAAAAATTTCTACAGCTCGACTCGGATTCAGAGGGGTTTAAAAGCATCCATCTGGAAAGGAGTTGCTATGGTACATAATGCACACACGATAATGTAGCAATTCTGAGCAGGAATGCCATTGTGTGAATGAAGGCTGTTGGAGATGATTGCAACAAAACAGGTCCACTTGTCAAATGTGTTTCTCTGTATGGCTTGTGTTGGTTTGAAATCTTAGCATTCGGTTGCGGCACGAAATCTAAAACAGAACAATCGTAAATTGCCGCGGCGTTGGAAACACCTCAAGAGCGCTTCATGGAGTATACCGTAAAGCGAATCGACTGTGCGGTTTGTGAGTGAAACTCGGCAGCCGGTTGTTAAATTGTTAAAAGCGTTAAAATGTTCTCCGGGCTGGACGCAAATCAACGAACGCTCGGGGAAATGTGAGCAAACTGCTTCGTGATGACGTTTCCAGTACTGCTTCTGCGCTGCTGGGAACAAAACGCCTTCGCGGTGTGTAGTGAGGTAGCACTCGGAACCTCATCTAAGTCGCTTTGAACATAGGAAATGCTAGACAAGAAAAGTCCATCCAGTTTACTGTCTAGCATCTTGGCAGTTGCGTGCATGTGTCACGCCCTAAACTACTCATATACTGTGAACGTTCTTCTTGGTGGGGGCGAGGGCAGTGGGGGTGGTGGGGGTTAGCCTCGTCTGATGTGGCTCCAAGGTGACTTGTCTGGCAATGGGATGCCGGGAGTGAGCCAGCCCTCTGTAGTGGTCTCCAGTTCCGGTTCCTGAGCCAGGCGGGTCCGCAGTATTCCAGGGCTCTCATTGCTGATCACAGCGCATCCCCAGCCTAGCACATCAACAGGACCTGGAGGGACAGACGAGTCACTGGGGGCAGGGAATCAACCCACTCAGCTCCTGTCATCCCTGTAAGCCAAAGCCCTAATGGGTAGAATGGTCCTCGCTGGATAAGCAGCGGAGAAGCTAAGACAGTAATAGAATAGCAAGCTATGCGGTTTACGCTGGCTAGACTCCAGCAGTTATCCCCAACACACACTCCGGGGTCCCCCCAAGCCTTGGCTCTTCCCAACCAGGACCTAATAATTTTTGGAATTAGGAGAGTGGGATGTGTTCACCCAGGGAGAGAATGTGTATTCTACCCCCAACAATTTATCTCTGGGATTTCTATGTGTAGGTGGGATGAATGGAAATCTCAGTTTGGTTTGGAAACTTTTAAGCAAGGGAATGGGTTTACACATTTCTCATACAGTCAAATCACTTTACAGTGTACGCTATATCAAAATGCGAGGATTAGTATTATAATTATACAATTGGCTGACCCCAAGAAATACTGTGAACAGTGGAACGTTTGGTTTTGATGGTCTAGACGTCAGTCTGGGTATTGTGGAGTTAGGCAAGATCGGGTGTAATAATAATAATCCTTGCATTTGATATAATGCCGTATCATCTCACAAAGCACTTCACAGAATATACTGTAAAATTTATTGACTGTATATTTGTGAGCAAAGCAGCCAAATTGACACAGCAGTGTCCACAAACAGTCATTGATTGAGTGACCAAATCATTTAAAAGAGTTTTTGTTTGATTTTGAAGCAAGTGTTACCTGTGGGAAAATGCTCCACCCCAACAATTAACATCCAGGTTTCTTCTTACTGCTAGGTAAGGAGAGGCCAAACGTATTGTCCTGCCGGGAATCAAACCCGGGTCCTCTCGCTTGCGAAGCAAGTGCTCTAAAATAGTTTCAAAACGAATTAGAGGGGAGCTGAGGAGAAATGTTTTCACTCAGCGGATTGTTCGAATCTGGAATGCTTTGCCTGAAAAGGTGGTGGAGGCTGATTCGATAACAGCTTTTAAAAGAGAATTAGATCTTTATTTAGGAAGAACAGGTCTGTTAGGTTATGGGGAGAGAGCTGGGCAGTGGGATTGAGTTGCTCTTTTCAAAGACCCGGCACAGACTAGATGGGCCGAATGGCCTCCTCTTGTGCCGTAAGATTCTATGATTCTATGATAACCACTAAGCTGGAATCCTTTAGCTCGGTTGTTAGCGCATTCGCCTTGAAAGCGAGAGACTTGGGTTCAATTCTAGGCAGGGGTAAACCTTGGGCAAGTTTCCTGACTTCACACACCTGATAATAATCCCTTGAGAAAACAATAATAAAAATTGGTCATTTCAATCCACGACTGTTTGTAGGACACTGCTGTGCGCATTTGGCTGCCACGTTTCGCCCCCAAAATATACAGTAAATTCACATTGCAGCACAATCTGTGAAGCACTTTGAGATGTCTAGAAGAAGTGAAAAGCGCTATATCAAATGCAAGGATCATTAACAACATGGAGGCAGGGATTCTTGCCACTTGGCTCTTTATAACTCTACAAGCCCGAAATGGAAGGGGAAAGGGTCTGTGCTAGAAAAGCAGCGAGTGTGGTGTTAGATGACATGCTGTGCAACCATAGAACTATTAAAACTCATAGAAATTTAAAGCCTATTCTGTTTCCGGTGGCTCTTTTAAAGAGCAATTCTTTTAGTTTACCTGCCTTTATATGGATAACTTTCGAAAAGATCACCTCAACCATCACTCCCGGCAGGTTATTCCACGTCCTGACAACTCCAGACGTGAAGGAATATGTCTATTGATCTACTGATCTCCCCGTTTGCTCATTTCATTGAACAGTGAAATGCACTGCATTGAAAGACACCAGTTTAGACCCCATCACGAAATTGGCATTGATTCTCGGCTAACGACGGACTTACTTAAAGGATTTTGGGTGTAAAGCGAGAAAAATCTTCTATTGATTTCAATGGTTGACCTATCCATTCGTTCCACAAAGCTATCCTGCGTACCTCTGATAGCTACTCGGTCGAATTCTAACTGCCAATGAATCAGACAACTGTATTTTTCTATTTGACAACATTTACCGTGGAGGGCCATTTTTTTTCCACTGGGAGAACATCTGTACAAATGGTTCCTTAATGTGGTATTCATGTTCCAGTAAATTATTCTTGACCCTGGAGCATGAACTATAATCATCAACATGAACTGTCTCATGTTCAGGCGGGATTTCATGTTTAATAAATGATGAATTGCGCTCTGTGCGTGTCTGTTGTCCACGTTTCCCTTACGTCTCACATTCTTGTCCCGTGGACGCAAGATGTTATCCGCTTAATAAGGAGCACATTCCCGACCGTTCTGTGTCATTTTGCCACAAATTGATGGAATGATTTAAAAAAAAAATCAATAAGTAGTTGGAATACACACTGCACTGGTGCTTTGTTAGTTGAGAGAATTTTGCGCAAGAAAAATATTGCACTTGTAACGTGAATTACTTTAAAACCCTAATAATCCTTGCACTCGATGTAGTCCTTTACGCCTCAAGTCAAGACGCCTCAAAGTATTTGGCAGCAATTTTACTTTAAAGTGTCGTGACTGTGCATGTTGCTGTCGAACGGGACAGGCAATTTGTGAACAGCATTGTTCCACAAACAGCCATGAGGTGTACGACTGATTTTATCCGGAGGATAGTTGGCCAGTTTAAAGGGAGAGAGGAACTCCCTTCTCGTTTCAAATAGCGGCATTGGAATCTTTAAACGCCACCCGAACCGGCAGACGGGACCTCGGTTTAACGTCTCATCCGGTCACCAGCCTAGACTGTGAGCTCAACGTCAAGCGGACAGTGAGTTACCAACTGAACCAGGCAGACAGTTTCTATTGCAAGTATGATAAAATGCTAACAATCCTTGCATTTGATACAGCGCCTTATCACTTTCCTTTCTCCGTAGACGCTGCCTGACCTGCTGAGTGTTGTCAGTGAGTTTTGTTTTTATTTGCAATATAGATAAAGCTTTTTCCCTTGCAACCTCAAATATAGTATATTTGCACTGATAGTACTCTGGCTCAGTGGTTAGAGCACTCAGGTTGTAATCAAGAGGACTTGGTTCAATTTACGGGCAGATCAACACGTTGGGCAAGTTTCCTTATTCTGCACGCCTCTGTTTACCCAGCAGTAAATAGGAACCCAGTAGTTAATCGATTGGCAGATCGCAATGCGGGGGTAATAATCACTACAAAAAACTGCTACTGTACTAATATTAAGTTGTTCACTCAATCCACGAACGTTTGTAGAAAAACTGCTGTGCGCAATTAACTGCCGCGTTTCGCCTACAAAATATATACAGTTCACTTTACAGTATATTCTGCGAAGCGCTTTGAGATGTTTAGGAGACATCAAAAGCACTATATCAAATGCAAGGATTATTATTATTAATCACTCAACTTTATAACTTTACAGCGTGAAGCGCCTTGAGACACCTTGAAGACGTGAAAAGGCATCATATCAAATGCACGGATTGCTATTATTATTATAAATTCTATCATTTTCATTTCAATTAAATTTATCTGGATCAGTAGGTGCCGAGACATCCCTTACCTTCTGTCTCGTTCACACCATCTCACTAAAGGCCTTCATCGCTTTGCTGGAGTATTTTCCCTGGAGTGCCCAAATATGTTCATCTGATAAAAGATCGGGAGAAAGTACTTCCACAGGAATTGTATGAAAGATCCTGTTGTTCGTTCCCTGGCCCTGTTTTCACTGGAGGCTTTGTGCTGTCATAAATCGGGCTTAATCTTTCAAGTCTCCAGTGTAAACTAGTTATTAAGCTGTTCAGGAAAAGCCACAATAACATTGCCTCTCAGGATGTGGTCCTGTACTGGGATTACATTTCCGTAGTGTTAACTCGGAAGCAGATCAATAGCAGTAAATTCACCTCTAAATACACTGTGAATTGATTTTTGAATATAATTGTGCCCTTCACGGTGTTTGTGTAGATTCCAGGTTATCGGAATAATAACAATCGTAATCAACATTATCCTTGTGTTTTATATAGCGCCATTGCCGTGACACCTCAAAACACTTCAAAGCATTTTACTATGAAGTCGTGACTGTGTGGATCTCAGTGTGAAGGGGTATTTTGGTTGGTATTTTGGTTCGGAAGACATACTGCTTTGCTTCCCAAGTATGTAAAGGAGTCTGACATCAACAGTTCTTGCAAAACATGTACTTTTGTTTATTTTTTGTTGGTCAGCCAGCTGTCTGACACATGCGGAAACCCATCACCATGCTTAACAGTATCCAAACCTACACATGGAAATCCCAGAGCTAGATTGTTGGAACGGCATGTGCTCCTTCTGCTTACGCACTCTGCTTGCATAATTCTGGAAAGTATTAGGTGCAGGTTGGCAAGAGCCAAGGCTTGGGGACCCCAGAGTGTGCGTTGGGGCAACTACTGGTGTCTGACCACTTAAAACCACATAGCTTGCCATTGATATCGCTGTCAGGCAAGCTTTCTCCGCTGCTTGTCCAGCTAGGACCAACCTACACATTGGGGCTTTGACTTGCAGGGTTAACAGGAATGCTCTGCGTGAGGGGCGCTATGCGAATACAGATTACTTGTGTTACTTGGTTACCCTACTTGTGGAGCGCTGTAGCTCAGTGATTAGAGCACTCGCCTCACACGCAAGAGACCTGGGTTCAATTCCAGGCAGGGCAAAACCTTGGACAAGTTTAGACTGAAACTATCACGCCTGATAATAATCCCTCCAAAAAGAAAATTTGTCAATTTAATACACGAATGTTTGTGGGAAACTGCTGTGCGCAAATGGCTGCCGCATTTTGCCCACAAATATACAGCCAATTCACTTTACAGTATATTCTGTGAAGCGCTTTGAAATGTTTAGCAGACGTGAAAAGCACTATGTCAAATGCAAGGATTATTATTATTATTATTATTATTAATGATAGCGCTTGTCTAAAATTTTCCCTGAAAACACACATCCAATAATTACAGCCATGTCAGGATGGGGCACACTCTGAGGCTTAATCTGTTGTTAATCCTTGCAGCTGATATAGTGCTTTTCACATCTTCTAGATGTCTCAAAGCGCTTCACAGAATGTAATGTAAGTGAATTTGACTGTATGTTTGTGGGCAAAACAAATAATATGGGACTGAACAGTCCAGCTCCCACTCTTCACAACAATAACAAAAATACAACAAAATTACACTTGTATAGGGCCTTTCATGTCAGGAGGACGTGCCAAGATGCTGGAAGATGAGTTCATAGAAACGTAGAAACAGGAGTAGGCTATTCATCGCTTCGAGTCTGTTCTGCCATTTAATTAGATCACGCCTGATCTGTACCTCAACCAGTCTTTTCAATTCCAATTTCCCTATTTCTCCCCATATCCCTTAACACTTCCCAAAATCTACCAACTTCACTCTTGATGTCGTGGATGAATCCAACATCCACAACCTCTAAGGGGAGAGAATTCCAGATTTCTATCGCAGTTCGAGTGAAAAAACATGTCTTGATTTCACTCTTAAAGGGCCAGGTTCTAATTTTAAGACTATGCCCCCTTGTTTTGGATTCTCCCACTAGAGGAAATATCTTCTCTGTATCTACCGCAACGAATCCCTTTATCATCTTAAACACCTCAATGAAACCATCCCCTCAAACTCCGAATGAAGAAGACCCTCCTATTTGATTTCATCCCGTTCGAATATTTTTTCCGGTCTGCCAGTGGTGTCTGGCAGGTTGAGTGGTTCCAATCAAACATATAAACGTATAATCTTTTACCCTTTGAATAGCGAAACCACTTTCCGTTTGGTGTCTGCCCTGAGAATGCCCTGATTTGAAGACCACTGCTGTTTGTAGAGTAAAATATAGGATCAGCTCACTGTGAACCAACGAGTTAGTCATTTGAACTATGATAGCTTGAGCACAGCTTGTGGTGACACTGTAACATCAGATCCCTGCTGACCCCTTATTCACTGGTTACAGAGCAAAATAAAATCACTGTGCTGTTTTCATGGGATATTCCTCCATCAAACGATACAACAACAGCAACAAAATGACATCGGTAGAGAGCGCCTTTCATGTTGGGAGGATGTCACAAGGCGGCTGGACAGATGGTATTTCGGACAGGAGCGAGGGGTAGTTTATGGATACAGTTTATGATTTCAGACCAGAACTGGGGAGTGAGGAGTGAGTAACAGGCAGGACTGTTTTCTTAAACGTCAGTGATCGCTGTAATAATATTTTGGGTTTTGGCGCCTTGGGTTGTGAAAGGTGCAGTACACAAAGGCTATTTATTGTTGCTGTTAGTTGTGAGAGTATTTTTATTTGGCTGGAAATACCACTTTTCCTTCTTGTTCACCCGTTTTCTCTCGTCTTGGTGCGAGTTTAGCTCTGTTTGGTGGTTTTGGTTGTTGTACAGATACTAAAGTACTGTGCAGTATGCCGCGTTGATTTTTACTAGCATTGCGTGGAATTGTCTGGGTATCGGCCCGAATGGTATAATCTTAACATTAGAGAAGGGCCATTTAAGAGTGGAATCAGGAGGCAGTTTTTCACCCAGAGGGTAGTGGAAATCTGGAACTCTCTCCCCCTTAAAAGCTGTCGATGCTGGATCCATTCATATTTTCAAGATTGAGCCAGGGCTGAGACAGGGGGAGGGAGGAAAAAGGTGACCAAAAGCGCGGTCGAACAGAAAAGATCCACTCTGAGACAGGGAGCCAGCGAAGCCTGGCAAGGACTGGGGTAATCGGGGAGCGAAGTTTGGTTCTGGTGAGAATGCAGGCGGACTTGAGGTACAGATGATCCATGATCTAACAAAATGGTGGAACAGGCTCTTGGGGCTGAGTAGCCTACTCCCATTTCTATGGTCTGCGTCCACGTTGTGGCATTCAATGGTGTTGAAGCTACAACGCTCAATAACAACTGGATTTTTCTTGCCCTTAACCAGCTGTTTGGCCCACAGTCCAGGTTAACAGCTGCTTAACACCTAACGAGGACACAGAGTTCTACAGTGCAATACAACAGCTATCAGCTGTTAATAAAACCCTTCTCGGCTTTGGCATACAAAGCGTCGGTGGAAGACTTTAATTGCGCAAGTGGTCACTGTGGTTCAGTGAAGCAAAGAATCAATTCCGAGATACTTAAATTTCTATTTCCTCCTTGAGCTGGGTGGTAGTTGCTTTTTAAAAAGCGTCTTAACTTTGATGCATGTCTATTCCGATGTGTAACAGAGAGAGACACTAGCACTGGGCTGGCTAACCATCATCTCCAGGGTAATTGCCTCAACAGCAATGTTGCGTTCGGTTTCAATACAAGACCAATCTCATTAACAACCCGCTGTGATCATTAAAAGACTATTATAGGTCTGAAACAGCGTTACTCCAAAGGGAGATATTATACATTAGAGTGAACAATGTAGCGAGGAAACCTACAAACCTATTTCAGGCACTTGCATTGACAGAGTCTCCTTGCTCTCCCACTTCTCTCGACTCTAGAGACAATTGTTGCATTGAGATCATTTAACTCAGCTCAGCGATCGAATGGGAGACCACTTTGAATCCATAGAACTCAGACCGTGTTTTTGTTTACCACTGGCAAACACCTGAATTTTGCAGATTTCTTCTGTACGAAGATCGATCATACTTGCTGCCCTGTTTCGCCCCCAAGACACGCAGTCAATCCGCTTTAAAGACTTGAAACGCATTCTATAAATGTCATTTTGTTGTCGTTGTTGTTGGTGTTGTTTTGTTGTTTCGTGTCCCTAATACACTTCATCGCGACACATCAGCACTAATTTATGTGGGTGTGATTGAGGTGTAAGTTTGAGTGTGAGTGAGTGTATGTATGCGTGAGTAAGTGTGTGTGTGTGCAAGAGTGAGTATGTTCCTCTATTCCTCCCCAGTTCCTCCATTCATAGGCTGCAGGCCATCCAAAACTCTGCAGCCCGTGTACTATCCCGCACCCGCCTCCGCGACCACATAACCCCCACCCTCGCCCGTCTCCACTGGCTCCCCATCCTCCAGAGGATCGAGTTTAAGATCCTCGTCCTCACCTACAAGGCCTTACACGGCCTTGCCCCATCCTACCTAACCGATCTACTCTCCCCCTACACGCCCACCCGGACCCTCCGTTCAACAGGACTTGGCCTGCTCCAAGCCCCCCGCCCGAACCGCCCCACCATCGGAGGCCGGGCCTTCAGTTCCTCCGCTCCCACCTTCCCTTTCCTCTTTCAAGGCCGGTTTGAAGACTTTCCTCTTCGATCGTGCCTTTTGTTCCACCCCGAACTCTTTTACCTCCCCTTCATGTTTCACCCCTTCCCAAACACTCCCCTCCCAGCTCGGGTCACACGCCTCCTGTTCAGCGCCTTGGGACGTCCTCCTGACGTGAAAGGCGCTCTATAAATGTAAATTGTTGTTGTTGTTGTTGTTATGTGTGAGTGAGTGTATTGGCTGCCGTGTTTCGCCCACAAATGTACAGTCAATTTACTCTACAGTATATTCTGTGAAACGCTTTGAGACAGCGATAAGATATGAAAAACGCTCTATCAAATGCAAAAATTATTATTAATTACAGTCTATTCATGTGACGCGTTTCAGATGTCTCAAAGGCGTTGTATCAGATGCAAGGATTATTATTATTATTATTATACTTTAAACGCTCATTGGAAGTCTGTTGCATTAAATGGCCGCACAACATTGCTGCTTCTTGAATGGCTAAGACTAAGTGGTCCCTGATGTTATCCAATATTGGGCTACCCTCCGAGTAAATCACGGAAGGAAATGCAGCATTAATAACATATTGCACTGTGTTTTGATAACTCTGCATGCATTAGGCCAGTGATCAACTATCCTTGGACTGAAATGTTAGCTTCAAATGGCTGTTGAAAGATGTACAGTAAAATGAACAACCACACACATGAACAACAACAAAATTACGCTTGTATAGCGCCTCTCACGTCAGAACAATATGAATACTATTCTTGGAGAAAAGAGTGTGTGGGAATTCCCCCCCAAAATTAGCGAAAGTCATAGCTGTGTATTCTTCTTTCATGTAGAATCTAAATGCAGCTAATTTCTGCCTGGCAAGGCAAGGGTGCTATTTACAGTGAAGAACTGTAGCTCAGTGGTTAGAGCACTCGCCTCGCAAGCGAGAGGAACTGGGTTTGATTTCCGGCCACAGCGAAACATTGGACAAGTTTCCTTATTCCGCATGCCTCTGCTTCCCCAGAAGTAAGAGGAACCCAGTTGTTAGCCGACTGGCGGATCGCTTTTCTTGGGGGAAAAGAAAGTAATCCCTTCAAAAAAAATAATAGGGACAGAGAAAGCTTGAAACTCAGTCGCTTAGTTGACACACTCATTTGAGTTGTGTCCAACGGTGCTATAATTGAACAGAACTGCGGAAAACAATAAAATATAAAGAACGAGTGATTTGAAGGGCAGTTGTGATATATCACTTTAATACAAGGTCTGATTGTCAGCATCTGTGTTATTCATGCAGCAATGAGTACATTCATGCTGCCTCTTCAATTATGGAACCCGTGGAAGTGGTGTAACTACCTAATAAAAAGATACAACGAAAATGAATCGGAAGGAAACCACACGTGCTTCTGGAATGTTAAGTGGATTCCCCCAGTCTCCCTCACCATCCCCCCACAATTTCCCTTTGTAGCCGCTGAAAGCACATCACCGCAAAACAAAATAATTTCTATCTCTTTACTATCGGATCAGCCACTTTCAAGCTTCTGAAGGCATGAAAGAATATATCAAACGCGGCAAATTGGTCCGCAGTAAAATGCCGTAATAGCTCCACCTCTCTTATTGAGCGTTGAATTGGGGTCTGAAGTGAGACCACGGCCGCCTTCTAGGTTAGGATTAGATGGTTACTGGTCACCCTTTGAGCATCTGGTACAACTCAGCGTATGCAAGGATCGATCCCACGTTCAGTACAATAAAAATCCTTGCACTTGATATAGTGGCTTTATTGTGTCTTTGAGGGATTATTGATAATAATCCCTCCAAAACAAACCCACAATAATAAAAAATTGGTCATTTCAATCCACGACTGTTTGTGGGACACTGCTGTGCGCAATTGGCTGCTGCGTTTCGCCCACAAATATACAGTCAATTCACTTTACAGTATATTCTGTGAAGCGCTTTGAGACATCGATAAGATGTGAAAAGCACTATATCAAATGCAAGGATTATTATTATTATTCTATTATTATTATTTGAGACATCTGAATCACTTCAAGGATTGGAGAGCATTGGCGAGCTGCAATGCTCTCCACAGAACTGCTTTCACTTTCCAAATCATCTCCGCAGGAACGGGCATCAATTCTAAGCCTGATCCAAGATCAATGGTACAAAAATAAATCACACCGAGGTCAGAGACCACCACCAACGTCCTGGAGTCCTGTAACTCAGAGGTTAGAGCACTCGCCTTATAAGCGAGAGACTTGGGTTCGATTCCAGGCAGGGCGAAACCTTGCTTATGGAGTTTCCTTACTCCATAAGCCTAACACTAATCCTTCAAAAACAAACAATAATTAATTGGGCATTTCAATCCACAACTGTTTGTGGGACACCGCTGCGCGCAATTGGCTGCCACGTTTCGCCGACAAATATGCAGTCAATTCACTTTACAGTATATTCTGTGAGGCACTTTGAGAAGTCCAGAACATGTGAAAAGTGCAAGGATGATTATTATTTGAAAAGTGGGGGTTGGGTAAGGGGGTTGGTGGGCAGCTGGTGCGGGGCGAAAGGGTGATTGGTGGAGAGGATGAGGGGGTTGGGGGGAGTGAGAGGGGGAGAGTTGAAGCAGGAGAGGGTTAGGGGTGTGATACTTAAGACCCTTTAAGATACAACACCAGAGTCAAAAGACTTGAGAATGGAAATGTATGTAGATAATAAGCTTGATAATAAGCTTTTCGGAAGGATTTGTCCACTTATTATACGGAGCTGCTCGATATGAGGTCAAAATAGTTTACGCTTCTCATTCCCATGTTATTATGATTGAAAGTGTCTAATAGGTAAGCAGGGTTTCTGAGTAATTTCAGTCCAACCCAAGAATGCCATGGTTTACGAAAGTTTATGCGCTCTACGTAGACTGTTAGTGCTTCATCGTAAATACAGCACAAAGGAAATGATTCGAAATGTCTTTCCTCTCAACTGTTCCAACTTGTTTCTCTTAAACAGCTTTGCAAGGCTCAAAGGCCACTTCTGCGGTCCGACTAAATCTCTTTATCATCCAAAAGAGACATTTCACGTTTTAATCATTTATGACTTGGATCTATTTTTTCCCTTTCCAAGCGAAAGCAAAATTCGATGTATCGGAAGCAATCATCTTCACGGTCTATTAACGGACACAATTGGTACTTGGTGTTTGATGCCTCTACCAACCTGACCACCTTTCGCTCTCTGTCACTGTCCTAGAACTCCCTGTTACTGACTCCTCTGAGCTAAATCTGCACTTAAGAGGATTATTCTCAGCAACCGAGACATGAGCTCAGCTGAAACAAGAACGCCTTCGCTCCAAATTCATCTCTATATTAAAAAAAATCTCAAGGCTTGAGCTTCTGGATTTAAATGCTTCACTCACAGCTTTTGGGGAGATAAAATCTCATGAGATTTTGCCTTTCAAAATGAGAACAAGAGGAGCTGTCAAATCCTGGGCTGTTTCCTGGGTTAGGAGGATTATGATGCATGGTTTGAGAACCATTTCACTGTGTGAGTGTGTGTGTATGAGTGTGTCTGTGAGTGTGTGTGTGAGGTCTACTTACCTTATTTCCTGACTATACAAGGTCCTGTTAATCCCATGTGTTTTCCCCCACCCCCAGTGCCCTGGCCAACAACTTTGAAACATATGGCAGAAGAATGAGATGATTGTACAGTATTTAGAAGAACTGTATTCAGTACTTTTTGTTGTTTAACTGCATATAGTCCAGGCAATCCGTATGCGTGAGTGAGCGCTGGTAGAAGAGGAAGGTTTTTAGGCAGGACTTGAGAAAGGGGAGAGAGGTGACAAGGCGGAGGGATTGAGGGAGAGTGTTCCAGATTTTCGGGGGGTAGTGGTTGAAAGGAGGTCTTGTTGTTAATCGTGAAGGCGAGGAATGAGAGGTTACAGCAGTGTAGACTTCAGGGTAGCATTCAGGAGACTGAGGGCAGAACATCTGAAAGCTCCCCCATCTATCAGGCTGAGATCAGTGGGTCTATCGCACTCTCTGTCCTGTGGCCCAGAACTTGCCTTAATTCCTGCACCGATTCTCAGTGAACAGAAAATGGGGAGATTGATCGCGATACTTTGTTCCTTAACATGGTCCATTTGCAATTATCCAAACTTTTGAACCAAGGTCACTTTAGTCAGACCGTCTCTCCTCAGTACAGAGCCCTGCATTCAATGCCTGTACAGTAGTGTCAAGGCCAGTACATTGGTGTATAGATAAAATCAACTTAACTATATCCAGCTGTCCTCTGTTATTTGTGTGAGACAAGAACAAGCGAAACAGTGCTTAATTTATGTTCTGTACCGTAGTCAGTGAATAACCACAGAGATGGTATCGAAGGCTTTACGCAGCTATAATTTACAAGGGTGATGTTAATCAAATCTACTTTAGAACTTTTTTTTCTTGCGCACGGACGGCCTCCCTCTAAAATAAAAAATCAAATCAGCTTATTGATTGCTGCAAAGTGAGCTTTCAGAAAAGACTATTTTTTACCTGCGTTACAATAACAACAATTGGTGCTGGTGGTTGGGATCAGGAGGCGTAGAGGATGGGCTGTTACCTGTTCAGGCTGAGCGTCTAAAATAGAGAACACAGTTACAGGTGTGGAGTCCTGTAGCTCAGTGGTTAGAGCAATCGCCTTACAAGCGCGAGATCTGTGTTCAAATACAGACAGGTCAGGGCAGAACCTTGGGCGAGTTTCCTTACTCCACACGCCTAATAATAATCCTTCCAAAAAAGCAAACAATAATTTAAAAAAATGGTCATTTCAATCCACGACTGTTTGTGGAACGCTGCTGTGTGCAATTGGCTGCAGCGTTTCGTCCACATATATACAGTGAATTCACTTTACAGTATATTCTGTGAAGCGCTTTGAGACATCTAGAAGACGTGAAAAGTGCTATATCAAATGCGGGGATTATTATTATGATTTATGTCCAAGAAATGAAAGGAATTTTATTTGATTAATTGTGGTCTCGATTCACTCTCAAAGGAGCACCTTCTGTTTGCAATTCATTCACGTCAGAAAAGTAATTGGCGTTTTGGGAATATTTTGACGATGCAGAGGTCATTTGTGCCTCTCAGGTCTGCTTTTCTAGTCTTGCTAATCAAACTGGAGGAAACAAATCTTTTAGTTTCTTTGAGTGGAGGCGGGTTGGGTGGGGGGAAAGGGGAAGTGAGGCAGAAGGGGCCACTCAGAGCTGAGCTGGCTCCAAGGTGACATGCTCTAAGATATAATAATATAATAATAATAATCCTTGCATTCGATATCGCGCTTTTCTAGATATCTTAAAGCGCTTCACAGAATGTAGTATAAAGTGAATTGACTGTTTATTTGTGGGCAAAACGTGGCAGCCAATTGCGTTCAGCAGTGTCTCACAAACAGTTGTGGATTGAAATAACCAATTTTATTATTTTGTTGTTTTGGGAGGGATTATTATTAGGCATGTGGAGTAATGAAACTTGCCCAAGGTTTTGCCCTGACCTGCCTGGATTTGAATACAGGTCTCACGAGTGCTCTGACCACTGATCTACAGGACTGCACAAGATAACATGTACCTCTGTCTAGTTTGGATACCCTTAAGCACAGTGCTGGGTTTCTGCACATGTCTGGCACCCTTATGATGGACAAAAAAATCTAATCTATACTGAGTGTTAGTAATATTGCACTGGGAATGGAGATGGAAGATGTGAATCATGGAATCATAGAATATTACAGCACAGAAAAAGGCCATTCGGCCCAT
This sequence comes from Hydrolagus colliei, assembly GCA_035084275.1. Taxonomy (NCBI): domain Eukaryota; kingdom Metazoa; phylum Chordata; class Chondrichthyes; order Chimaeriformes; family Chimaeridae; genus Hydrolagus; species Hydrolagus colliei. Next base: position 12,168,804 of record CM068753.1, read on the forward strand.
CATGTCTGTGCCGGCTCGCCTAAGATCTGGATGATACACAACCTCTTGTATTAAACATGTACCTCACTGTCCACTGATTGCTTACACATCCTCAACCCTCAATAATAATATTAATCCTTGCATTTGATATAGCATTTCGAGACGTCTCAAAGCGCTTCACAGAATATACTATAAAGTGAATTGTCTGTGTATATTGTGGGTGAAAAGTGGCAGCCAAAAGTGCACAGCAGTGTCCCGCAAACGATCATGGATTGTGGGTGACCAAATTATTATTGGTACTGTAGTATAATTTGGGGGGGATGGGATTATTGCTCCTGAAAAAGTGATCCGCCAATTGACCAACAACTGGGTTCCTATTTACTGCGAGGTGAACAAGAGGGGTGTGGAGCAAGGAAACTCGTCCGACATTTAAGCACATTTGCACACTGCTGCACAGTGCGGTCACCAATTAATGGTCACCCCAGCAAAATTCTCGATTGAAGTCGGATGTTTGATTTAAAAGTACTGATTTACTTCCCACACATTCTATGGCTTAATTTAAACAAGCCCCTTGCTGCCTTTAAGACTACTTTCAGATAACTGGGCAGTGCATTTGAAGGTTAATAGAATTGATTGCTTCCTGCAACGACATATTGCTTTCAAAAAGTGTTGTTGTAAAGACCGGAATAGGTGGTCAGAGCACTCCAGTCACAGTCAAAGCCTCCAGATATTGGAAGGAGCTGCATATCTCCATATGAGTATGAGTCCATATGACTCCAGTACCGAGCATTGAGATAAATGTTATTGTTAACGTAAAATATGAGAAGCAGCCCTTACTGAGTAAATCGAATGTAAATGGTTTGCGACCATCCACAGCCACTGCTATTAAGAGCTTTAGCGTTTTAGTGAGCTTTGCGCGTTGCATATCATATGGCCACTAAATGACTTTTATACAGAAATACAATACGATTTGCATTTATATGGTGCCTTTCACATCAGGAGAACATCTCAATGCGCTGAAAGCTGCTGGCAGATCACTCGAACCGGGGGGGGGGAGGGGGGGGGTTGTTGTGAGCTGAGTGAGGCTGGCAGGGAAAAGATAACAATAATAGTCCTTGCATTTGATATAGCGCTTTTCATGTCTTCTAGACGCCTCAAAGCGCTTCACAGAATATACTGTAAAGTGAATTGACTGTATATTTGTGGGTGAAACATGGCAGCAAATTGCGCACAGCAGCGTCCCCACAAACGGTCGTGGATTGAAATGACGATTGTTTTTTTTTCAGGGATTATTCTTAGGCACGTGGAGCACAGAAACTTGCCCAAGGTTTCACTCTGCCTGGAATTGAACTCTGGGTCTCTTGCTTGCAGGGCGAGTTCTCTAACCACTGAGCTTCAAGGGACTCCAAGATGAACAACAATAGCTACTTGCATTTATATAGCATCTCTCACACAAGGTAGTGTCCCAGAGCGATTCACAGTGGCGGACTGTAAATAAGGTGAGGGAGGTAGAGGTAATGTGGATCCAGTTCAGGGTGGTTATACAGCACAGGATTGCAGGTAAAGAGAGGCAACTGCAAGCAATGATTAACACAGATCATGAGCTCAACCTTGAAGGTAGGCATTTATACATCAACAACAAAATTACATTTGTAGAACACCTTTCACGTTGGGAGGACGTCCCAAGGAGCTGGGCAATTAGAGTTTTGGACCCGATCTGGGGGTCGGGATCGTGGAGGGATGGTGGGGGGGAAGTGGAGTGACCAAAGGCGGGGTTGAAGAGGAGGGTTTCGAGATGATTCTTGAAGGAGGCAAGTGGGGGTGGGGAGAGAGGCAGAGGGATTGAGGGATGGAGTTCCAGAGGGCAATGTCACAGAGGTACGGGATGGCAGAGCGGGACATGGCACTAATGTGAGGTAGAAAGCTTAGTTGAAGGTCAAGCAAGATGCAAGGTTCTGGTTTGGTTTAGTAGAGTGGAGTGTAACTTTAGGATGGTTATGCTATCAGTACCTGAGGTGCGGACGCACTGATGGGAGCCAATAAGGAGGGCCTCGGTCTTATTGACGTTCAACTGTAGAAGGTTAGCTCTCATCCAGTACTTGATGTCTGACAGACATTCGTTCCAGGGCATTGGATGATTTTTTTTAAACAGGATTTGGTGCAGCCCTGTAACTGAAGCCTTTAATTCACTGGTGTGAGCTTTTGTTTCCAGCCCTCATTGGATTTTTACCAACATCTCATTAAAAAGCTGTAATAGTTCTTGCAAACCAGCGTTGGGTCTGTTAATTATGCAGTTAACCTATCTTCTATGTTAATGGCTGTATTTCACATCCTGTTAGTGAGCGACAATCGTGTACATTGTGGATCCATCAATTGAAGTCCATTTTCCACTGATCAATTTCAGACCATTAAACAGTGGCTTAGACCGATTCTGGGCTTTGCATTAGACTTTTGAGCCATAATTTACTTTTTTTTCATATACAAAGGGAAAATCAGGATCTTTAGAAAGCCTACTTTGCACTAGTTCTTGCAATTGAAACCCCTTAGGACAATCTACAGCACCTCCGAAGGTTATCTGGAACTAATAGATTCGATCGAGTTTAAAAATAATGATGAATTACTTGCTTGTCTCAGTAATAAGATTGAAACTTGGGTCACAGAGCAATTTGTTATCAGTGATGCTCTTAAAACAGTAGTGAAGCGCTCTGAGACGCGGAGGGCGCTATATAAATCGAAATTGTTGTTGTAGTGTTATGAGATACAGAAACTGTCAAATAAGCAATAGACCCAAATAGTTACATACTGGCTGTATTATAATAATAATAATAATAATGATAATAATTCTTGCATTTTGATATAGCGCTTTTCACGTCTTCCAGAAGTCCCAAAGCGCTTCACAGAATATTCTGTAAAGTGAATTGACCATACATCTGTGGGCAAAACGCGGCAGCCAATTGTGCCACAGCAGTGTCCTACAAACAGTCGTGGATTAAAATCACCAATTTATTCTAGGTTTTTTTGGGGGGCAGATTATTATTAGGCATGTGGAGTAAGGAAACTTTTCCAAGGTTTCTCCTTCACCTGCCTGGATTTGAAACACAGGTCTCATGCTTGTGAGGCGAGTGCTCTAACCACTGAGCTACAGGACTCCTCCCTTGACCCCATCTCTAATTAGAGCCAAGGGAATCAACTGAACCCGAGTTCACTGACGGGTGGCTTTCTGTTAGTCAAGTGCCATGAATGAAAATCGCTCTGTTAAATTGGTCCAAATTAGATGTAATTTTGAAGTTGCCCTGAGAGCAGATGATCAACCTTCACCTGAGTCGTATGACGTTAGTTTTTCCAATTAAAGCAAGTCTCCATAATTGATTGGGGGGGTGGGGTGGGGACAGAGGTGAAAACAAGAAAAACAGAGATCTAATTTCAAACTGCAAGTTAATTTGCAACCAGGAAATTGAACAAATCCAAATTGTGCTCGGCTTCTGCCTCACATATTCCAGAACCACCACTGGGGAGAGGTCAGAGGGAGTATTAAAGAATTTGAATGGTTGGTGAGAGCCCTTTTATTTTTATTGCATTTTTCTAAAAGTAGCACAGATGGCTGAATGGCAAGGCTTTATATCCAACGAAAGGCTTCTCTTGTTCTGCTCGAGTCAGAAGTTATGAATGAGCAATGTGTTTCACCTCACCAACTCCGCTAGAGCTATTAGTACAGTTTTATTAAAATAATAATAGTAATAGTGATCCTTGCATTTGATAGACTGCCTCATTACGCCTAAGAGACGTCTCAAAGCACTGCAGAGAATATATTGTCAAGTGAATTAACTTCTGTACAGTGTTCCATCCATCCCATCTCCCATTGACAGAAACTTTCCTTAAATTTGTTGAAAGAGAACTTTGAAATAACTGGGTTTGTAAATTATCTTGAGTCTTAAACCTCTGAGTTTAGCTGCGTGAGGGGTGGGGGCACATTTCACTGATCTCGGGTAAAAGTTATCTGTTAGAAAACCAATAGTTTGTCTGTGTCAAGGGTGCAGGCCAAAGCAACAAAAACAACAAAATTGCATTTGTAAAGCGCCTTTCATGTTGGGAGGACGTCCCAAAGCGCTGAACAGTCAGGTTGGGACCCGAGCGGGGTGGGAGAGTCGGGGTAGGGGGAAGGAGAGGGGGAAGAGTTAGTGGGGCAGCTGAAGGCTTGGTCGAAGAGAAAGGTCTTGAGACCGACCTTGAAGAAGAAAAGGGAGGAAGCAAAGTGGAGGGGCTGCCAGGATGGAGTTCCACAGTGTGGGAGCAGAGAGGCTGAAAGCCCGGGCGCTGATGGTTGAGCGGTTAGGGTGGTGGACGCGAGCAGGCCTGAGTCTGCTGAACACGGGGTGCGGGCAGGCTGATAGGGAGACAGTAGGTCAGAGAGATAGGCGGGGGCAAGGCCATGAATGGCCTTGAAAGTGAGAACAAGGATCTTGAATTCGATCCTCTGGGTGACGGGGAGCCAGTGGAGACGGGGGAGGGTGGGAGTGATGTGGTCGTGAAGCCTGGTACGGGAGAGTACACGAGCTACAGAATTCTGAATGATCTGCAGCCTGTGAAGGGAGGAGCTGGGGAGGCCGACGAGGAGAGAGTTCCCATAGTCGAGTCTGGAAGTGATAAAGGCTAGGATGAGAGTTTTGGCAGAGTGAGGGGTGAGGTAGTGGCGGAGTCTGGCAATATTGCGGAGTTGATGGAAGGCTGTGCTGGTTATGGAGTGGATGTGGGGGAGAGAGGATAGTTCGGGGTCGAACAAGACACCCAGATTCCTGATTGGCTTCACAAGGTGGAGAGAGCGGCCTTGAACGCTGATGTTGTCAGCGCCTGAGGTGCGGAGGCACTGATGTGAGCCAATCAGGAGGGCCTCCGACTTGTTGACGTTGAGTTGTAGGAAATTTGCCCTCGTCCAGGACTCGATGTCGGACAGACACGCAGTCAGAGCGCCAGTGGTCCTGGAGTCGAGGGTTGACGCGGAGAGGTAGAGTTGGGTGTCATCCGCATACATGTGGAAATTTTCCCCATGTCTGCGGATGATGTCGCCCAGTGGGAGAGTGTAGAGGGTGAAGAGCAGGGCCAAGGACAGAGCCCTGGGGAACGCCGCATGTGACTGTGGAGGAGAAGCCGTTGGAGGAGAATGCAAGAATGCTCTTCAAATTTTGAATCCTTTGCAATTTAACTTCTTTTGTGCCTGAAGACCTTTCTCTTCAAACGCACTTATGATCACCTTCCCCCTCCCACTGGCTCGGCCTTGGGCTCCGCCATTGAGAAGCGCTTTGAGACACTGCCCGGTGTGGAGGGAGCTATATAAATGCACGTTGTTGTTGTTGTTTCATGCTGATTGTCTCTTCTTTGATCGACCCACCTGCAGTGTTCCTTTGGGTTCGAGGATTAAAGCTCGAGTGTGTTTTGATCCGCTATCTGAAGATGTATCTAGGGTTAATTACACATTAGATTAACTTGAACGATCAACAACAACAACTTGTAGCTGTAGCAGTAACACTGATCCCCAGAGTAGAACTAGTGCGAGCAAGAGGAGGTGGATTGTGTGTGTATGCAAGCGCGCGGGCGTTTGTCTGCCGACACAATGGTCTTTGGAGGAATTATTTTCAATCAATCTTTTGGATAAATCTTAAAACCTTTTGCATCAGCAATTGCATTAAAGCACTGGGAGCTGACATTGTGTTTGCATCCCTGGTTTGAAGGTTTGAATCTAATCCATACGGATGGGCAATGAAAACCTCCTCCGCACACACACTATGGAAAGATTTGCACCGGCATCAGGATGGATAGTGAGTGAGGGAAGGAGTGGAAAGAGAGGGGATTCTTCAGGCTGTTTTTAAAACCATTTTTGGGAAGAGTGTTTGTTTTCCGCTCCCCCACCACCCCCCACTCCACTCCCCCGTGACTGCCATGATTTGGCTGCTGAAATTGGGAGCTTTACTCTACAGCACCGTTGTCTCTCACTTTAATGAGCACAAAGAAAATAAAGATGCCAGATGTTAAGAGAAGCAGAGCAAGCTGCATCTCTGGGTTTGTGTGTGTGTGTGTGTGCGCAGATTACAACAAATTGGCAGTACATCAGAACAGCCTCCACAGTTCTGGGAGTGACCCATTCATCCATCAAAGTTGCTCTGGTTTCTCAGTAAAGCTTTGAAAGTTGTGGCTACAGCTGAAGTTAACTAATACAGGAAGAACCATTGCTTGTTTTTTTTTGCCTGCCCTTTAGCATTCTGAGAGTTGAATAGTAATTTATAGGTGGTGTGTTGTAAGGCAGTAAAACATGGCATGGTTGACATGCTGCTTCAAGTAATTTATCGATGTCATCTCAACCTTGATTTGTGCCTTTTTTATGTTGTTGACGGTGTCTGTGGGACAAAGAGAGACCGCACTTAACCCAAATGCATTCATTCGCAAACTGCTGAACACCAAGAATCTGTTCCATTTCTCTGTTGCACGTTTCGCCCACAAAATACACAGGCAGTACTGCGCACTGTATCCTGTGAAGCGCTTTGATAAGGTGCTACATCAAATGAAGGATTATTTTTATTACTATTTGTACGTTTTAAAAAATATATGGTAATCCTTGCATTTGATATCGTGCCTTGCCATGTCATTGAGATTTCTCAAAGCACCCACAGAATGTATCGTAGAGTGAATAGACTGAATTCTGTGGGTGAAATGCAGCAGCCAATAGTGCATAACAGTCGTGGATTGAGTCACCAATGTTTTTGCTTTTGGATGGAATTTTTACTCCTGGAAAAGTAATCCACCAATCGCCTAACAACTGGGTTGTGCATGTGGAGGAAGCAACTGAAACTGGGAAGAGAGGGGGCGAGGCCAAGGGAATGAGGAAAGGAGTTCCAGAGCTTTGGGGCGTTGTGGCTGAAGGCACGGCCGCCGAGGGTGGAGCGGAGGATTCGAGGGGCCAGACCCGGTGGAGCGAAGGCAGCGGGAGCTGGTTTGAGGAGAGAGGAGAGGTAGGGGGTGGTGCAAAGGAGTGGAGGGATTTTGCCCTGTCTGGGAATCAAACCCACGTCCTCTCGTTTGTGAGGCGAGTACTCTAACCGTTGAGCTACAGGATCCACATTTGTCAGACACTCACGTATACCCTTGGATCCCTACATTCCAAGGACAACCTTTTACGTGCGTTTGTTGTTTTATGTTGCTTTGTGCCTAACAATGCTGCTAACGCCCAAACTCAGGAAGCTGTGTTCAAGAACAATAGCTAATTTCATTTATATATAGTATGTTTCGTGTACTTGTGTATACACGTGTAATCTTAAAAAATCTTTGTTTCTACTTAGTCAATTAACGATACAAATTTGATGTTTCTTTTGGACAGGATGCACGGCTGAAATATGAACTCGTTTCAAATCTCGACATTGTGGTGATACAATTAGATAAACTGCGCTCTCCTCTCCCGGCAGCTCTCTTGTAACCAGAAAGCAAGGTCTGACATAAAACATGTTGGGCTTGCCTTTGTCTGCTTCTTGCCTTTCAAGTGTGCCATGCAGTGAGGCCTGGCACTAAGCCAAATGGTGCTCAGTGTCTGCGCTTTGCTCACAGACGCGATACTTGTGAAGAATAGGATTGAATTGCTCCCACGATTATTTAATAAAGAGGAGTATCATTCCCCCCACCACCCCCCGCCCCCCTTCCTCTCTTGCAGCAATTAAGCAGAACGCTTTCTTATAGAAACTGCACAGTTTTATTAAGATCAAGCGTTTCTTCCCATAATAAATAAGAATAATAATGAATAAAATACATCCTTGCATTTGATATTGCACCTCTAACATTGCAGCGTCCCGCATCATTTTACAGACACAAAATTCACTTTGCAGTATATTCTGTGATGTGCTTTTGAGATGTTTCGAAGCCATGATAAGGCACTGTAATAATAATCCTTGCATTGATATAAGTGCTTTTCAAATCGCATCAACGTCTCAAAGCGCTTCACAGAATATACTGTAAAGTGAAACAAAAACAGAAGTTGCTGGGAAAACTCAAGGTAGAGTCAACGTTTCGGGTCCACAACCGTTTGTCAGACTCGCGTTGACTCAGTTTCCTTTTTCGATGGATGCTGCCTTACCTGCTGAGTTTTCGCAGCAACTTCTGTTTTTGTTTCAGATTCCCAGCATCTGTAGCATGTTGTGTTTTGATCCTGTAAAGTGAATTGACTGTATATTTGTGGGCAAAATGCAGCAGCCAATTGCGTACAGCAGTGTCCCACAAACAGTCGTGGATTGAAATGACCAATTTTGTTATTTTTTTATGTGTTTGTTTTAGAGGGATTATTATTAGGCGTGTTGGAGTAAAGAAACTTGCTCAAGGTTTCGCCCTGACCTGCCTGGCTTCGAGTACAGGTCTCACGCTTGTCAGGCGAGCGCTCTAACCACTGAACCTACAGCTACAGGACTCATATCAAACATGCAAGTATTATACTTGCATAGTGTATTATACTTATAGTGACTGTGAATTTTGCATGAGAGAAGCAGGGTGAGTGGAATCGTATTTGTGTGTGTATATGTCTAGAACTGCCTCCACTTTACCTCATACTTTTTCTTTAATCTTGCATCTGGTACAGTGTCTTTCACGTCAGGGAAGATGTTAAAGCTTCACAGGATGTTACTGTAAAGTGTTGTGATGGTGTGTTTTGTAGGCAAACACTGGATGTGTTCAATAACATTAGCACAATCACGCTTTAAATTCGGTTTCGTAGCTAAATCTTTGGACAAATCGCTCCCAGCTGATCACTCACAGATAAAGCACATGTTACGGTTGTTTGAGGACTTTTTTCTGCATGTACATCTCGGCCATGTGAATTGCAAGTGTAAAGAGAAGTGAAACCAACACAGTGTGTGGAAAGGTTACGAGTGATTCCATTAAATCCACGACTGTTTGTGGAGCACTGCTGCGCACAATTGGCTGCCCTGTTTGGTCCACAAAACACTAAGTCACTACATGTTACAGTATATTCTGTTAAGCGCTTTGAGACGCTTCAACGACGTGATAAGGCGCTATATCAAATACAAGGGTTATTATTATTATTATTTATAGTTATTAATGGGAATGCAGCCATATGGTTGATCACCAATAAAATACACAGTCACTCCACTACACGTACGTCCTGTGATGTGCTTTGAGATATCTCAGGGAAATGATGAAAGCCTGACATGAAATGCAAGTATTATTATATTATCGTTACCCTGACTGAAGGCTTCCCAAAGCAGTTGTGGAGCTAATTCGGAAAGCAACTTGGACAGATCTTGTTACTGTTTCACTGACACTGAGTGTTGTTAACTGCTACCCGCTGATCTTTAGCAGCGTAGAAACATATTGGGTTCCAATTCCCGTGCTAATGCCAGTTTCCAGGATTTTCAAGTGGTGCCCCTTCTGGCTGGGGGACGCTCAGACAAATTCACGCTCAACGTTTCACTGCCAGTGACAAGCGAGCTTTGGCAAGGTGCCTCTGATGAGCTGTGTGGTTTCTTTTCACACACACACACACACACACACAGATGTAATGCTAGCACTACAACACTTCTCCAATTGTAGGCAGGAAACTAAGATTAAACAGATGGACTGTGGTTTCCCCTTGTAGTGAGGGCTTCTGACACTTAATGTAACTGGTGGTCCCTGGTGTAGGGGCGGGGGGCGGGTGGGGGGCAAGGTGGGGGGAGGGGGGTTGTTGGATAGAAGAGACCAGCTGGCAATGGCTACTTTTGCCAATCTCTCTCCCTGAGTGAGACCGAGTCTGGCTTGATCTAACGCTGGTTACAGCAGATGCAGTACTTAGCACTTCTGCACAACTGTGCTCGCTCTCTATATACCATAGTGTATATAGCATACCCGGGCAGCATTGAAGAGTCTAGTTCATTTGTTTGAAGCAATTATGCCGAGCGATGGGAATCGTCTCGTGAGCAGTTAACCTCACCTCAGAGGTGAGAGATTTTGCACTGAACTCAACCCAGAGTATTTAATCATTGTGCTGCTCCCACTGAAAACAGCTCGGTGCAAAGTTACAGTGCAAAGGCACGTGTGTGAAGAAGGGCCCGGATTCTATGTTACATCTGTGCTTTGTGAGTTCATCTCTCCACTAAGTAAGCCAATGGGGTGGGGGTGGGGGTGGGTGGGGGGAAGTGGTGAAGAGAGAGACTGTAGTTTATTTTTGTCTCTGCGTTCTTGGGCTGGGGGCAAATAGAAGAAGCTTGTTATCAGTGTTCATTGCTGGTCGGTGCATGTGTGGGTAACAGTGTTTGGCTGAGATCAATCAGACGGCCCGTCAACATTTCAGTTTATACATGAAGTGAAGCCACCTTAGTGAGCCATTGGAGGTTTGCGGACAGCCATCGCACTGTGCTCTAGCGCACGCCTGCCTGAGCGAGAAGGCAATAGAGAGGGGTTGAAGGCTTGTGTTGGAGAATAAACACCGGCACAGACCAGTCGGGCTGAACGGCCTGCATATTTCGCTCACTCAATGCGCAGTTGATCCACTTTACAGTACATTCTGTGAAGCGCTTTGTGACGTCTCGAAGACATTACGTCCAATGCAAAGCATGTTACGATGACCGTTATCATTTCCATGCTCCGTCAATCTGTGTCCTAATCCCGAGAAATGGGAAATTAAATGATTGACCAGAGTTACGCGCAACGTGAGGTTTTATGTTGGGAAGTGGGGTAACTGAGAGCACTTTCCCCCCCCCCACGCCCCTCCAAGGACGGCAGAAGAGGTGAACGCTTTGCTTGGTGAGGAATTTCAATGAGAACCGCAACGTGAATCGTACAGAGCTGCTTGGTTTGTTCTCGGTCTGCTATCTTTGCCAGCCTGGTGCATCCCCTCGCAGAATGGCTCTACACAGAAACAATGGGAACGCGACACAGTCTGGCGCGGGTTTTGTGTACAGGGTCCCCCCCGAAGGGAAAGACCGCAAACATCTGAAAAAACAAGTGAAGGAAGTAGAGCAGCTAATTGTTAGTTCAGCGTGAGTTGGAGCTGGGATAGAGCGATGGGGATGAAGTTGATCTGCTTAAATCGTGTCAGCCAGGGCGATCTGCATGGTTATTCACGGCTCTATTCTTATGGGCTCACAGATTCGCCCCCTTCACCTATTTTCTCACCGAAACAAAAGTCGGAATAGTAGCTTGTCACAGTGATACGGTGCCTTTTGCTTCAAACGAAACAAACGTCTTTGTGCTGTCGGTATAGAATGAGATTGATGCGCAATGAAGTAAACGCTGTTACCTCGGCAAACGTGGCGGCCAATCAATCTGCACATCAAATAACACTAATGAGACCAGTGGTCTGTTTAATTTGGAGTCGGGAGATGAGGAGGGAACATGATCAGGGGTAAGGGGAAGAGGGGAACCTTTTATAATGGTAATACTACTGTACTACTAATACTACTAATAATATTAATAATAATCTATGTATTTGATATATACCTCAACACATTTTCAAGAGCTCTCAAGGCCCTTCACAGAATATACTATGTCAATATATGCTGCGTCCATGTAAGTGTAGAGACTGTGTATTTTGTGGGCGAAATTTCATGTTTCTTTAAAAATCACACAGGCAATTGATAACTCAATCGGGGGAGAAAAACACAGCAAACATCTGAGATGTAAGATTTTTTTGGGGAAAAAAAATGTTTAGATAAATTGAGATATTAAAGAAAACCAAATGGAAGGTGAGGTTTCTAAGTTTAATAATAATAGTAAATTTTACATTTGAGATTGCACCCATCTTATTAAGATGATTAAAAGTGCTTCCCGGTATATACCGTAAAGTGAAATGACCCTGTATTTTGTGGAGTCCTGTAGCTTAGTGGTTAGTGCATTTGCCTTACAAGCATGAGACCTGTATTCGAATCCAGGCAGGTCAGGGCGAAACCTTGGGCAAGTTTCCTTATCCACACGCATTAATAATAATCCGTCCAAAAATAGATAATAAAATTGGTAATTTCAATCCACGACTGTTTGTGGGACACTGCTGTGCTCAAATAGCTACTGCGTTTTGCCCGTAAATACAGTCAATACACTTTACAGTATATTCTGTGAAGCGCTTTGAGACGTCTAGAAGACGTGAAAAGCGCTATATCAAATGCAAGGATTATTATTATTATTGTTATTATTATTATTATTATGTTGTAGACCAAGAGTTTAGTCAATAGCAACCATCACACCAAATGACATTCTGTGGCTCAAATTTAACTTTAGCCAGCCTAAGGTAAGTGACTTTGGAAACCGAGGAGCCAAAGGGTTTTGGGGTTAACGGTGAATAAACACGGTTACAAGCATTAAACTAACAGTGAAGGATTTATTACAGGATTGAAACGTTTCGAGTGTCTGCCAGGGGTCATGCAGGAATTAAGTAAAATCAATATTCACACTTCGGATTGTTAACTGATACAAAATAAATCTATCCTTGTTGCAATATCCCTGTGAATTTTTCCACTTCGAACTCCCTATAGTCTTACAATGTACAGTATTTCTTTTCGTGGGGAAATCCGAATCTTTCAACTCTTGCATGTGTGCTGGGGGGAGTGCTGGATTGTTTGAGCTGCCGTGAAGAAATGAGGCACGAAGCTGAGCTCCCATCTGCCTGTTCAGGTGGATGTTAGTTCAGTGGTTAGAGCACTCGCCTTACAAGCGTGAGACCTGTGTTCGAATCCAGGCAGACAAGGGCGAAACCTTAGGCAAGTTTATTTACTCCACATGCCTAATAATAATCCATTAAGAAAAATTCCCTAGCTCTGTTTATCGAAAAGAGAAGAGGCATTCTGCCAATGGCCTGGCCAATAATCCTTTAGAAGAAAGTCATTTACCGCTTGGCTGGTTGTAGGACACTGCTGGACGCAAATTGGCTGCTGCATTTGCCTAAGTACGGTCACTGCACTTAGCAGTGTATCCTGGTGAAGTGCTTTGAGACATCCTCCTGACATCAAATGCAAAGATTATCGTGAGGATGACAATTATTATTATTTGTGGTAGGTACAGTGCCCGTTTGCTATTATACTACTAATAAATAACAATCCTGGCATTTGATATAACGCCTTATTACGCCTTTGAGAAATTTGAATGCATTGCAGAGAATATACCCTAAAGTGAATTAACAAAACAACAAAATTGCATTTTTATAGCTACTGTATATTTTCTGGGTGAAATTTTCACAGGGATTCGAAACAAATTCTCAACCCCTCTCCCTCTTTCAATATCCCTACATCCCTTTGGCTGCTCGGTTTAAGGGTCAGCGCCTTGGGATGTCCTCTCGAGATGAAAGGTGTGATACAAATGTGATTTTGTGGTCGTTTCCGACCGGCTGAGATGCCATTTGTTGTATTTGCGGGTGAAATTTTACCACTGCGCTCACTCCGTCGAGAAGTGTTTGAGATGCAGTCTGTAAATTGACACCAAATCAATACGAAGGGCCTGTTCAAAGCGTCTAGATTGTTTCATGTTTTATTACCCCTGTTGTTGAATGGGTCGTGTATGAGGGCGGATGACATTTCCAACTCTTCAAACCCGAGATTCCTGTGGGGAAAGACATTGCAGGCATGGTTCAGCTCACTGTTAAACTATCTGATTGTCAACTCAGCTGGGACGGCGCTGTAACTGACCTTCGGGTCAATGGCTATGTAAAGTTTAACCAGCTGGGGTGGGAAGTGGGTGGGTGGGGGGTGGGGGCAAATGGCTCACTCCAATTTATTATCTGGTGACCCCTGCTGGAAATGCATATTAAAGTGTTTTGCAAGATTTGTAACTTCCGTGGTTAGAGCACTCGCCTTACAAGTGTGAGACCTGGGGTTCGAATCCAGGCAAATCAGGGCAAAACCCTGGGCAAGTTTCCTTACTCCACACGTGCGTGCACACACACACACACACGCACCTAATAATAATCCATCCAACAAAAACAGCACAATAATAAAAATTGGTCATTTCAATCCACAACTGTTTGTGGGACACCACTGTGCCCAATTGGCTGCCACGTTTCGCCCACAAAATATACAGTCAATTCACTTTGAAGTGCTTTGAGACATTGATAAGATGTGAAAAGCGCTATATCAAATGCAAGGATTATTATTATTATCCCTCTGTTTTGCTGTAAAGTGCACTGATTGCGGGCGGGTTTTGGAGGCGAGTGCGTGGCAGCCAATGTCCTAGACACAGCCACCAAGCGAAGTACGACAACAAGAACAAAAAATTACCTTTGGATTTTGGATTGCGCCTTTCAGGTCGGGAATCCATCCCAAACTGCTGGACAGTCTAAGAAGCTTGGATATCACAATAAAATAAAAGGACCAGATTTATCTGGAGCTTTGTTGTCCAGGACAAACTCTTTTTTTCTCTCTCTTTTTGAATAGCCCGTGGAATCTTTAACGTCCACCTGAACAGGCAGAGGAGACCTCAGTTTGACTTCTCATCCAAAGTACGGCATCAACAATTAGGTAGAGCTCTCCCTTCCCCCCACCCATTATTGGACTTGAGTGTCAGCCTAGATTGCGAGTGCAGAGTCCATGAGATCGGACTTGAACCCATAACCTTCGCCGTGAGTTACTCCCCATCCACACTCCCCCAGGACCACTAAAGAACAGATATTTTTAAACCTGTCAGTCACAGAGTGGTTCCTTGTGGTTGAGTGTTTAGAGCACTCGTCTTGCAAGCGAGAGGATGATCCGGGTTCGATTCCCGGGCAGGGCGAAACGTTGGGCAAGTTTCCTTGCGGTATACCCAGCAGTAAGTAGGAACCAACCCGGTTGTTGATCAATTGGTGGATCGCTTTATCGGGGTTAATAAGCCGTTAAAATATATATATTTTTAAATGTGGTCATTCAAACCACGCTTGTCCGTGGGACACTCTGCACGCAATTGTCTGCCACGTTTCGTTCACAAATTATAATCTGTTCACTTTGCAGTATATTCAGTGAAAGGCTGCGAGACATCTCGAACATGTGATGAGGCGTTATATCGAATGCGAGGGTGACGGTGATGAAATTTGCTGTTTAAAAAGAACCCAATGTGGCTTGGCTCCCGCAGCGTGTTGACTAAATAGTTTACCTTGGTCTTTCTGCAGAACTTACTGCGGTGTCTGCCTTGTGGTAACTGGCATCCTCCGCTCTTACCGTTTATCTTTGGATCAAAAGTTGGACCTGACATTTTGCCCGTTGGCCCTTATCGTGTTACAGTCGATGCTGAATTTGACATTTGCCTCTGGGACTTTGCTGGCTGATATAATCTGTGTTTTCACAGCGAAATAGCTGCGGGATGCAGTTAGACCCGAGGTTGGTGCCAAAAACAACATGTTAAATCCCCACGAAAAGGAGCTGCGAAAGAGGAAAGAGAGAGCGAGAGAGAGAGAGAGACAGAGTTGTGTGTGTGTGTGTGTGTGTGTGTGCGATGTAGTAAATCAATCCTCAATTGATCACTTTTGGTCGCTGCTGGGTTTGTGTTCGAATCCGGACTGGTATCCCAGCTTTGATTAGTTTAGACTGAGTACAAATTGGGCTGTTCGTGTGAATGGTAATTTTCCCTCTTCACTTTAACCCCTGTGACTGCATCGGTCCCCAGGCGAGCGAGGCCGCAAACTAATCTCGTGTTCACAGTTGTACTTGAAGTGTGATGGGCTGACTCCCATCAGACAGCAGACGTTGGAAACCCAATTACTGTATTGTTGCCCAGGCACGCTGTCCACATGATGATTCCAAGTCACCTCATCTTGCTCTGTCTGTTGCTTGGGAACAAGTAGGCAGTTTAAAGAATCTTCAAATCTGTTGACCTGGGCTGTTAGTAACTGTAATAATAATATAATCATAATCCTCACATTTGATATAGCGCTTTTCACATGTTATCGACAACAACAACAATTTACATTTATAGAGCGCCATTCACGTCGGGAGGACGTCCCAAGGCGCTGAACAAGAGGCGTGTGACCCGAGCTGGGAGGGGAGTGTTTGGGAAGGGGTGAAACACGAAGGGGAGGTAAAAGAGTTCGGGGTGGAACAAAAGGCACGATCGAAGAGGAAAGTCTTCAAACCGGCCTTGAAAGAGGAAAGGGAAGAGGCGAAACGGAGGGATTGAGGGATGGCATTCCATAAGGTGGGAGCGGAGAAACTGAAGGCCCGGCCTCCGATGGTGGGGCAGTTCGGGCGGGGGGCTTGGAGCAGGCCAAGTCCTGTTGAACGGAGGGTCCGGGTGGGCATGTAGGGGGAGAGTAGATCAGTTAGGTAGGATGGGGCAAGGCCGTGTAAGGCCTTGTAGGTGAGGACGAGGATCTTAAACTCGATCCTCTGGAGGATGGGGAGCCAGTGGAGACGGGCGAGGGTGGGGGTTATGTGGTCACGGAGGCGGGTGCGGGATAGTACATGGGCTGCAGAGTTTTGGATGGCCTGCAGCCTATGAATGGAGGAACTGGGGAGGCCGATTAGGAGAGAATTTCCGTAATCCAGCCGTGAGGTAATGTAAGTATGCACAAGTGTTTCGGCAGCGCGGGGGGTGAGATAGTTGCGGAGCCTGGCAATGTTGCGCAGATGGAAATAGGCGGATGTGGGGGAGGAAGGAAAGTTTTTGATCGAACATGATGCCGAGGTTCCTGATTGGCTTTGTGAGGTGGAGAGTGCAGCCTTGGATGTTGAGGCTGGCAGCGCCCGATGTGCGGAGGCGCTGGCTTGAGCCAATCAGGAGGGCCTCGGTCTTATTCACGTTCAATTGCAAAAAGTTGTCCCTCGTCCACGATTCGATGTCGGACAGACATGCTGTCAGAACATCGATCGTCTGGGGGTTGAGGGATGAGGCAGAAAGGTACAACTGGGTGTCATCCGCATACATGTGGAAATTTACGGATGACGTCGCCCAGAGGGAGCGTGTAAAGGGTGAAAAGAAGGGGACCGAGGACAGAGCCCTGCTTTACTATCAGCAGGATTTTATCGACGTCTCAAAGCGCTTCACGGAATATACTTTATACTGTAAATTGACTGTATATTTGTGGGCGAAACGCGGCAGGCAATTGCGCACAGCAGTGTCCCACAAACAGTCGTGGATTGAAATGACTAATTTTTTTTAGAGAGGGATTATTATTAGGCTTGTGGAGTAAAGAAACTTGCCCAAGGTTTCACCCTGATCTGCCCGGATTCGAATACAGGTCTCTCGCTTGTAAGGTGTATTATTGATACAAAACTATCAGCAGGATTTTCTAAAACAAAACTCAGACGCAGCTAACCTTGTCACCGTGCAGAAATGCTGAAAATACCCTGCATCTTAAAAATCACACTACTACAATACTACTAATAATAATTTTGTCACTCAATCCACCAGTTTGTGGGACACTGCTGCGCGCAATTGGCTGTCGAGTTTTGCCCACAAACTATACAGTCAATCCACTTTATAGTACTGTATATTCTGTGAGGAGCTTTGAGACATCTTGGTGATGTGATGAGGCACTCTTATCAAATGCAAGGATCATTGTTATCTGAGAGAGTAGAATGGCTTCACATCACCGGCATTACTCAGAACTGAAGCGATGTGTTCTGAAATGTGTGTGTGGTGTGTGTGGGTAGTGTGAGAGTGAGGGGGATGGGTGGGATGTAAAAAGAGAAAGATAAGAAAGTTATTACAAGGAAGTTAAGTAGATTTGTTGATCATTAACAGTTTGCAAAATGTTTTTAATCAGAAAAAAATGTTGTCTTGAAGTGAAACCAAACAGAAAAAAAAGATTTGCAGTTCCCATTAAATTCAGGGAATGAGGAAAAATAGCGGACTTGAAAAATGGAATAATATAATAATAATAATAATAATCCTTGCATTTGATATAGCGCCTTTCACATCTTATCGATGTCTCAAAGCGCTTCACAGGATATACTGTAAAGTGAATTGACTGTATATTTGTGAGCGAAATGTGGCAGCCAATTGCGCACAGCAGTGTCCCACAAACAGTCGCGGATTGAAAATGAGCAATTTTATTGTTGTGTTTTTTTGGATGGATTACTATTAGGCGTGTGGAGTAAGGAAACTTACCCAAGGTTTCCGCCCTGATCTGCCTGGGTTCGAAACACAGGTCTCACGCTTGTAAGGCGAGTGCTCTAACCACTGAGCTACAGGACTCCACATTGGGGAAATAGGGGAAAGGGAGAATGATGGCTGTGACCTGATGATATTAAAGTCGCATTTTGTGGTGAATTCCGAAATGCTAAAGGGCTCCCTTTGCAGAGGATAAGATAGCAAATCTCTGCTTTGCTGCTAGTGTTGCTCTCGATGGGCTCAGTAGGACTGTTTCCAACGCTCGAAACCTCAACACCATTGATTTAAAAAGAAAAGCTATATCCCCTTCCATCCTTGTCTTAAGCGTGAGGACATAAGTTGTGGTTAAGGTTCTGGATTGATTTTTAAAAAATCTATTATTTACAAATTAGCAGAGAGAAACAGGAAAATAACCACAGGCCATCAATGTGACCTTTTTGTCTGTTTGAATCTCGGTAATGGAAGGCAAGTGTGTGCCCTGTGAGTCATTAGTGGGTGATGTGATGCCAATCGATGAGCTAGCATCTCTTAATAATAATCCTTGCATTTGATATAGCGCCTGCTCAGCGTATGAATAATAATAATCATCATATTCCTTGCATTTGACACAGCGCTTTTCACGTCATCCAGACTTCACAGAATACGTCGCAAAGTGAACTGACTGTGTATTTATGGATGAAACGCAGCAGGCAATCGTGCACAGAAATGTCTCACAAACAGTTACTTGAACTTAATTGTATTCAGTACAAGTATATTTAGATGTCCAGAGTATCAGAGTGACTGAGGGGGTGGGTGGGTGCGTGGGTCAGTCGATAATAAGTCATACGAGGCAAGGGCGGGCAATTAGACTTAAGGTACAAATCAGCCGTGATTATATAAAATGGCAGGACAGGCTCAAAGGGTTGATTTTCCCACTCCTATTTCTATGGATCACATCATTGAGACGTCTCAAAGTGCTTCCCTGAATATACTGTGAAGTTAATCGAATTGTATATTTTGTTGGCGAAACACAGCCAATTGTACACAACAGTGTTGCTCAAACGGCTGTGGACTGAGTGAGCCACATTTAAAAAAAAATCGCAATGTATTTTCGCATTTCTGCTTGGTTTCAAAATTTGTTGCGTCAGTGTGGGTGTGTGTGTGTGTGTCTGAGTGTGTATGTTTGGGTGTGTGTCTGTCTGCTTGTGTGTATGTGTGTGTCTGTCTGTGTGTGTGTGTGTCTGTGTGTGTGTGTGTCTGAGTGTGTGTGTGTTTTCTTTTACAAAATAAATTGTGCTGACGTCTCGTCTCAAAGCGCTTTACAGAATATATTGGAAAGCGCTTTTTGACTGTGTATTTTGTGGGCCAAACGCAGCAGCCAAACGCCTCTTACCTGCGTGTGCTGTAACCTGAAGCAGATGTACGCAGCTTACTGCAGAGGGTTCTCGGCAGCACCGAGTGCCTTGATCTGTAACTCGCACACCGCTGATTGATGCATCCCAGGAAAAGACCTACACTCTGTTTGGAGGCAATCCAAGATCGGGGCTCTGGTACTGTTTATGTAAGGAGTCTGGCTGTAAAGCGATTGTGTGTCTGCGCTAGGGTCGAACACTCCATATAAAGGTTCCTAGAAAAAAGACAGTTGCTCTCACAGTTGAAGTCAGTGTCTCACGCAAGGTACAATGCATATCCTCAGCTGAATACAGAGCAAAACTTTATTGGGAAGCTATTGGTTTCACTCTACATTCAGCCGGTATTTGGGTAGTCTGAAATGGGAACTAGTTTAAGGTCCTGTATCACACATCCGGGAGCAGGCGAGCACAGTTGTTGGGGGGAGAGAGTGTGCATTCCTTTCCTGACACGATCATTTTGATGTGTAAGTGGCCAAGTGAGTTTGGATTCTCTTTTTTTTAAAAAAAACAACAGCAGCAAAAACAACCAAATCACATTTGTTTAGTTTGTTGGGTCTCATCCCAAGGCGCTGGACAGTCAGTGTTTCGGACCCAAGCTGGGATCGGGGGAGGGTGAAGGGAAGGGAGGGGAAGAGGGATGGCTGATGGCATGGTCGAAAGGGGCAAGGTCTTGAGGCGGGACTTGGGAGTTGGCCAGGGAGGGGGCAAGGTGGAGGGATTCCAAAGGTTGGGAGGGGGGGCAGAGGGGCTGAAGGCTGGTGGGGAGAAGGCCGGAGCCCACTGAGCACGTGATGCCAGACAAAAAAAAAAATCATATCTGGTGAAAATATTCGAACTACATAATAATAATGACCCTTGAGTTTGATATGCTGCACCTTTCCCGTTGGGAAAGTTATCTCAAATCGCTTCACAAGATTTACTGCAGAATGCAACGACTGTGTGGATTTTGTAGCTGAACGCAGCAGCCAATTTGTACAAAGCAATGCCCCCATCACCCCCAAACAACAACAAACAGCCCCACTTCAACTCTGACCTAAATGGATCGGAAGCTGATCCCGGTGGGGGAAACGAGCTCTTGGGAATCAGCAAACGTGCACATCTCTCCCCCGCGTGTTGGTTGAGTATAATAATAATAATAACAATCATCGCTGCATTTGAGATGGCGCCCCCATCATGACGTCTCAAAGCGCTTCACAGAATATACTGTGAAGTGTAGTGACTGTGTATTTTATGGGTGAAATGAGGCTGCCAATTGCACACAGCAGTGTACCACAAACAGTCGTGGTTAAAAAGTGACCAATTTATTCATTTTTGGAAGGAATTATTACCCCCGGAAAAGCAATCCGTAAATTGACTAACAACCGGGTTCCTACTTACTGCTCGGCAAACGGAGGCGTGTGGAGTAAAGAAACTTGCCCAACATTTCACCCTGCCTGGGAACCGAACCCAGGTCTCTCACTTGCGAGGCGAGTGCTCTAACCATCGAGCTACAGGCTGCCAGGTAAGAACAAAGTTGAGCCATTAATAATGATCCTTGCGTTTGATATAGCGCCTTATCACCTCTTCGAGACGCCTCAAAGTGCTTAACAGAATATACCGTAAGCTGAATTGACTATTTTTTTGGGGTGGGAGGCGTGTAAATACTCGCAAGAGGATTCAAATGTCGCCAGTGCGTTGTTGAGCAAGCACAGCATCTCTATTCGCTTCGCTGGAGTGCAGCGAAACGCCAAACATAAATGTTATTTTCCGAGTGCTCTTAAATGGTACAGTAGTAAAAAAAAATTCCGACGTGTGTTTAGGAATACTATTGAGATCGCACAACTGTTTGCCTCCAGCTGTGACTCCTGACAGTTGACGTACGCTGTGAACTAGTCGAGCAAAATGAAATAAATGTGTGCAACATTCCTGCCACTTGCTCGCTTAAACATACTAATTTAGGATTATTGCAAACACATGGAAAAGATTAAAGAGATCAGAAGCTCCCTTTTTTGTTAAACAAAGGGGAAAAATATGGATCACATCTGGAGGCAGAGTCGTCAGTATCTTAGCAGTGGTCTCGTACCGACTGCATTAAACTAAAGAATATTAATATTCTATTAATATTATATTCATGTTTCTTCTATCTCCACTGGTTGCTTGGGGACATGCTGGCAAAATTTACACAGCGAAGTCGTGATTTGACAAATGCCTCGGTTAAGCTACACATTTTCGTTCCATTTGGCTCAGTTTCCACATCAAATCGATGCTGAGCTGTGATATCAGCAACCATCTACATGGCATCAATCCAATTTTGACCTGCGAATTGAATCGTAGCTGTCAAACTCACAGTTTTTCTTAAAGTTCTCTTAGTTCAGGACAATTTGTACTTCCAGTTCTGCTGTGTGTGTGCATAGTACTGTATATACAAATATATCTATATACATGTACTGTAATATAAAATTCAGAATTTTTCAGCCCTTAAGATGATTAATGTGTGGAATAATTTGCGTATAATTCTACACAACTCTCTTGTATTTTTTGCAATAATAATCCTTATATTTAATGTAGTGCCTTTCATGTCAAGATGATATCCCAGTGCTTCACAGGATTTTACTGTGTTTTTATTTTGGTGAAGCACCTTAGCTAACTGAGGGAGATAAATAACAATAATAATAATGTTCCTTGCATTTAATATATCGCTTTTCACGTCTTCTAGACATCTCAAAGCGCTTCACAAAATATACTTTTGTATAAAGTAGAACAAAAACAGAAATAAAATGCAGCAGCCAATTTGCACACGGAAGTGTCCCACAAACAGTCATGGATTGAGACGACCAGTTTATTATGTTTTTTGAGGGATTATATATCAGGCGTGTGGAGTAAGGTAACTTGCCCAAGGTTTCGCCCTGCCTGGAATTGAACCCAGGTCTTGCAAGGCGAGTGCTACAACCACTGAGCTGCAGGACTCCAATCATGAGATAACACCTTGCATATATAGGGCCTTTTATCTGGAGCGCTAATCTCCTGAAGAGTTACAAATGCTGAGAGAGAAGAAACTTTTATTTTCTGCTTTCCCCCCCCACCCCCCCACCCACCACCTGTTGAGATTCTGGTGAAACAAAAGTAAATGCAGCAAGTAGCAAGTACCAGGTAACAGTGGAAGATGGAGTTTATTGGGTGAGAAAGAGTTGACAACGCTCGAGGGACCTGTTAGATTTTTGTTTCTCTGTGTTTCAGACACTTGATCCCATTTACCCACAACAAAAGTTTATTTACTTTTATTGTCCTGGGAGTTTCTCTCTCTCTCGCTCTGGTTTGGGTGCAAATATATATCTCTCAAAAACAGCTGATATCTTAATCCTGCCAGTATTTGTCAAGGGCAAAGTCCTGTATGCTCTCAGCTCCTGCACAGTGACCCTAGAAACAAATGAATACTCCCAACAGTCCTGAATCACAGCAAACAATTGGAAATAAATGTTAAGTAGGCATTTTTAAATAACGTGTGCCTCACTCCCCCCTGTTCTCTCTTAGACTCCCTTCATGCTGTGGCACCTCCAACCTCCCAACCCACCGTCCGTTATCTCCGCTAGTCTGGTCCCTTGTCCCATCAGCTCCACCATTAGTGGCTGTGCCTTTCAGCACCAGGTCCCCGAACTCTGGAGCTCTCTCCCTCATTCCCTCCCCACCTTTAAATCCAGCCTAAAAACCTTTTTGATCGTGCTTATGGTCGATTTCCCCCTCCCTCTGGCTCGTTGTCAGACTCTGACACTGTCAAGCACTCCAGGAAGCTTCCCTGTGTGAAGGGCGCTTTATAAATGCAAATTATTGTTGTATGGGTGTGGGGGGGAGGGTAGATGGATCCATGTGCGTGGAAAGGTTTGCAAAGACCAGGATTACATCTGTCTTTTGGATCGGACATTAAACCGAGGTCCCCTCTGCCTGTTCAGGTTGGACGTTAAAAATCCCACAGCGCTATTTGAAAAAGAGAATGGAGTTTCCCTCTCCTGGCCAGCAAATCCCACAAAATCGGTTGCTCATTCATTGGCTGTTTGCAAAACTGGCTGCCACGTTTCGGCCACAAAATGCAGTCAATCCACTTTACAGTGAATCCTGTGAAGCACTTTGAGACATCTTGAAGATTTGATAAAGCACTCTACAGAATATGCTTCGCACACAACTATACAGTTAATTCACTTTGCAGTATATTCTGTGAAGCGCTTTGAGACGTCCAGAAGACGTGAAAAGCTCTATTTTGAATGCAAGGATTATGATGGTATATCAAATAATAATCCTTTTGCATCCGATATAGAGCGAGCCCTATCACATCCGATATAGAGCGAGCCCTGTCACGTCTTGTCAAATCTTGTGAGGCACGCACATGTAAGGGTTAACTGCAGTTGTGTGTGGGGGGGGGGAGGGGGACTAAATAGTAGCCAGAAGGGGGTGGAGTGGGGAATGGAAGGTGGGAGTTGGGGACTTATCCATCACGCATGATTTTGAGGTCATTGTTACTATCATTCACAAGTCAAGCGTGCAGTGTTTAATCTGTCTCAGGCATTCAGGTCACGGGTTATCAAACCAGAATGATGTAGTCTGCAAAATTGACACACACACGTGCGCAAACTACATTTCTTTTGGCACTGCGCATCACTTGAATATTCATGAATGGAATGGCTCCCTATTTAGCTGTGCCAAGACCTTGTAGATTGTGATAGGTTGCCTCCGCGTCTTTGCAATTGATGACGCCCAGGGCACTGATCTCCCCCCTCCCAGCAGTGAAGCATCGCAGTCGTTCTTTGGGAAAGAGGTTGTGGAGCTCCTGTAGCTCAGTGGTTAGAGCGCTCGCCTTACAAGCGTGAAAGCTGTGTTCGAATCCAGGAGGATCGGCGCAAAATTTTGATAATAATCCCGCAAGACAAAAAAAAATTGGTCACTTCAATCCATGACTGTTTGTAGGACGCTGATGTGCACAATTGGCTGCCACAAATATACCCACAATATACACTTTACAGTATATTCTGCGAAGCGCTTTGGGACGTCGATAAGATGTGAAAAGCGCTTTATCAAAACGCAAGGATTATTATTATTATATAAATACTCAATGGGGATATTCCATAACCTGCTGTAAGCCAACAACAACAACAACACAAAAGTACACTTGTATAGCACCTTTCACGTCAGGAGGACGTCCCAGTTGACTGATTTTTTTTTTCTTCTTCCATAATAAACGTGCTTGGAACACACTCCAGCAACGTAAAGCCAATTAACCCTCGAGACCCCTTCTAACAACGCTGATTTTTTTTTAATCAAAAAATTATATATATTTTTTTACCAAACTCGCTGGTTAAAGACGTTTTTGTAGGTCACTGCAACCACATCCGCTCGGATCTCTTTAGCATTAACAACAACATCATCACGAACAAGAACCACAAATTACGTTTCACGGCAGGAGGATATCCCGAGACGCGGGACAATTGGGGGGGGGGTTGGATCCGAGCAGAGGGTTGGGATCAGCTGGGGTGGAGGGTAGGGAGGGGGAGGGTTAAGAGGGTGACCGAAGGTACAGTCAGAGAGGAGGGTCTTGAGTGAAACGGAAAACACATCTAATAACAATCCTTGCATTTGATCCAGCGACTTATCGCGTCGTTGAGACGTCTCCAAGCGCTTCAAGGCACATGCAGTCAAGTGAATTGACTGTATCCTGTGTGGGTGAAACCAAACAACCGGTAGCCTGTGAATTGTTGGGTGCAATTCCCTTGTACTGCACTCCAGATACATGCCTGCTGTTCACTCTGCTTGTAGACAATTGTGTGCTGTTTATAGAAGGCTGTGCTGTGGGAGTGGCCGTGTGCGGGTTTGGCAGCACACACCATCCATCACTATCAATTTGGAACGAGTGACTTACTGCCAGCATTGGTTTTAGAGCAAGTGCAGTACAGTACTGTGTTTGCATGTCGCAGTTTCCCCGTCATACTTGTCTAACTTGTTCTGAATGATTCTGATGAGAATCACTGCTCTTACTGCCAGTCATTAAACTAGGCAAATTGATTAGAGGGAAACAATAGGGGGGAGTAAAGGGGTATAGGACAGTCCCCCCCCCACCACCCCCATCATTATTTAATGACCCTGGAGAGTAATGTGAATATGATGGGAGGACGTCTCAAAGGGCACCTCGCAGGATTTACTGTACAATTGTAGTGACTGTATATTTTGCAGATGGCAATGAAGTGAAATAATCATTTTGTCGGGGGGTGGAGGGTATGGGGGGGTGGGGTGGAGATTGTTGTCTAGGACAGTATTGAGGAACACCCTCCTCTTTTCCAATAGTGCTGCAAGATCTTTAACATCCATCCGAGCAGGCAGACGAGCCGTTGGCTGATGCCTCTTCTGAAGGCTGGTAGCTCCAATAGTGCAGGGATACCCTCTTCTCCCCCCCAAACCCCCCCAACCCCCCAACCCCCAGCGCTGATTTGGAACGACAGCTTATTAGAATCAGAAAATTCAACGTCTCGTCATGAATCAACGTCTGAGTCAGAATGGCACCTTCTGACTCAGCGTTGAAGGTGCCAATAACTGAGCCAGGCTGACAGATGTAGGCATACAACAGCTTGCATTTACACAGCGCCCTTCATGTGTGTAGCATTCTCGGAGGGCTTAACGGGGGCGGGCGGGGATAGAGACTGAGCCGGGGAGAGAGGGGAGGTGGCCGTGAGTGCAATCGGGGTAAGTAATACAAATTCTCCTGCCACCCCCCCACCCCCCCCCCCACCATTCTTGTAGTCTCTAAATAATCGTATGACGATTTTTGACTGTACCTCAACAACAAAATTCCATTTGTTGTTGAGATACAGTCAAAAATCTTGCATCGGGACCTTGGGATGTCCTCCCGACGCCTCTTGCGTCGGGAGGACATCCCAAGGTGCTGGACAGTTATTGCTTCAGACCCGAGCTGAGGACACGGGGGGGGGGGGAGATGGGGGAAGGAAAGGGGTGGTGGGGGCGGTAAGGAGTTGCCAATGGGTCCATCGAACAGGGGAGTTTTGAGGTGAGACATGAAGGAGGCCAGGAGGGGGGCGAGGTGGAGGGACTGCGGATGGAGTGGCTGAAGGTTCGCCCGCCAATGGTGGGGTGGGTGGGTCGGGGGAGGCCAGAGTCTCAGCAAGTACTGACACTGTGGTGAGAGGAGAAACTTGCTGGGGAGCCTACATCTTAACTGAATCAATGAGTGTTTCACACTATGGTTACTCATAGCTCAGTGCCTAGAGGCCTTGCAAATGAGAGACCTGGGTTCTATTCCCGGCAGGGCAAAATGTTAGGCAAGTTTCCTTATTTTACCCACATCTGTTTACCCAGCAGTAAGTAGGAATCCAGTTGTTGGCCGATTGGAAGATCGCTTTCCCGGGGATAATAATTCCTTCAAGATAAATTTGAAAAATAATTTGGTCACTCAATCCATGATTCTTTGTGGGAAACTGCTCTGCGCAATTGGCTGCTGTGATTTGCCCACAAAATGTAGGCAGTCAATTCGGTTTAAGGTATATTCAATGAAATGCTTCGAGATGTCTCGAAGACGTGGTAAGGCACTATATCAAATGCAAGGGTTATTACTGTATTATAATGATTACAAGCTGCACTAATCGTATTGGCTGGGCATGGCTCAATGTGCCAATTATGGGTGGCCACTCAGTCACGTTACCGAGGGAGGATTGCTTGATGCTGTGTGACAAGCGGCAGAATAGAAGGAGTTGTGATTTATTGGGAGAGGAGGGGAGGGGAGGGGAGGGAGAAGAGGGGAGGGGAGGGAGAGGAGGGGAGGGGAGGGGAAGGAGGAGAGGAGAAAAAATGCAGCCCGAGTGTGATCAGTCTCGGAGTGTTCTGACGTTCTTGGCCAATTGCCGCAGGGCATCTCACAGAAACCCTGCTCCCGTTTCAAGACCCTGTGGGCAGGAGTAACCCAATGGTAAAGCCGGTGTCCTTATTGTCAAGGATTCCGCTCTCATTATGTAGCTGTCGTGCTGCCGAGATCAGGGCCACACTCTGGCTGAGTGACAAGCAACGCTAATTAAATTACTCCGGGAAAGGAGGGCGGAGGGTGGTTGGGTGTGTGGAGTAATTGTTTAAACTGCGCTGCTTTTAATTAGGGGGGGGGGGGGGTTGGTTTTAAAAAAAAAGGAGCTTTAATGATCGCAGAATTAAAATGCTTTACCTGCGGACCTAAGCTAATTAATCATAATTAGTCGCTCACCTTATCTCCAAACCGCTGGCTTTAGTTAAACTCCTATTATTCGTTCTACATGAACAGATGGACTGTTTAACTCCCTGTTTCTGTCTTGGAAGAATTAATTTGAACACGTCTCCTGTAAAACCATCTTAAATGGTTCTAAAACCATCTGGGACATCCTCCCCGACATGAAAGGCGCTATATAAATGTAATGTTGTTGTTAGAAAACTCTTTTAACCCATTGTGTGTGATGTTTACTGCAGGGTGACCAAAAGGTTGCGATACCATTACAATGTCTAATAAGTCTTGAAAAAATTATAATTTTGTTCAGATAATAATGGAGTCCTGTAACTCAGTGGTTAGAGCGCTCGCCTTACAAATGTGAGACCTGTGTTCGAATCCAGGCAGGTCAGGGCGAAACCTTGGGCAAGTTTCCTTACCCCACACACACGCCTAATAATAATCCCTCCAAAATAAACCACAATAATAAAATTGGTCATTTCAATCCATGACTGTGTGTGGAGACACTGCTGTGTGCAATGGGCTGCCGCGTTTTGCCCGTAAATACAGTCAATTCACTTTACAGTATATTCTGTGAAACGCTTTGAGACGTCTAGAAGATATGAAAAGCACTGTATCAAATGCAAGGATTATTATTTTTTATTAGATATCACAATGTTTTTGGTCACTCCCTTGTATATTATAGGAGTAGCTAGAGAGAGTGCACTGCTAGATTTCTATTCCCTCCATAGATGCTGCATGTTCCCAGCGACTACTGTTCTTAGTTCAGATTTCCTGTATCTGCAGTATTTTGCCTTTAATTTTTTTTCATGGGGTGTTCGTTTCGCCCACAAGTACACAGTCAATTCACTTTATAAGTATGTTCTGTGAAGCGCTTTGAGACGTGTAGAAGATGTGAAAAGCGCTCTGTCAAATGCAAAGGTTAGGATTATTATTATGCTCTCTATTACCTCAATGCACATGCCGGAGGCCCCGAGCCTGGAGTCTCGATGCCTCTCTGGAAATAGGGAAGCAGAGATCGTCGCTTCAGCGAGCAGGAGAGTGCATGCGTAACATTCCGGATTTCATACCAAAGACAATTCCACGTGTCAGTGGGTTACACATATGTGGTGCTCTATCTCGTTTGTATTGTCTTAAGAATGGGGATGAACTTCTGCATGTGTCCGACATTTGGCTGAAAGCTTTTTAAAATTTGTATATGCTATATATATATATATATATATAGAGAGAGAGAGAGAGAGAGAGAGGCACACCCACACGCATACACAAACGTGCACAGACCTGTTAAGGGCTATTCTGAAATAAAGATAAGTCCCTAGTATCACTTAGCCAGTCAGACAGCATTTACGGAGAAAGGAAAGTGAGTTATTTTTTCAGGTTGATGACCTTTCATCAGAACGAACCCTTAATCCCTGTTAAGGGATATTCTGATTTTGACCTCTGGACCTGTTGAATATCTCATGCCGAGGTGGTGTTTTTTTAACCGCACTATTTTCATACTTAATCCCAAAGCCGTGGCCACAAGATATCACGTCATCGAGACATCTCAAAGCACTTCACAGGATACGTGGAGCTCCTGTAGCTCAGTGGTTAGAGCACTCGCCTTATAAACGCGAGACCTGTGTTTCGAATCCAGGCAGGTCAGGGCGAAACCTTGTGCAAGTTTCCTTATTCCACACGCCTAATGATAATCCATCAAAAAACACGTATAATAAATCGGTCATTTTGAATCCACGACTATTTGTGGGACACCGCTGTGCGCAATTGGCTGCCGCGGTTCGCCCCGCAAATATCCGGTCAATTCACTTTACAGCATGTTCTGTGAAGCGCTTTGAGATGTCTAGAAGATGAGAAAAGCGCTCTATTAAATGCAACAATTATTATATTATTATTATATACAGTAAAGTGAATTGACTATGTATTTTGTGGACTAAACCCGGCAGCCAATTGCGCACAGCACCGTCCTACAGACAGTGGTGCATCGAGTGACCCATTTAGTATTATTATTATTATTGTTAGTTGAAGGAATTATTACCCCCAGGAAGAGCGATCCATCGGCCAATCGACTAACCTAGCGTTTGCTAACAATCCCAAGGCATTCAGAGCTAGCACACAGGGGAGAGCACTTCCTCTTTGTGCTGCCACGGCAACAGCTAAACCCCCAACTAATACGATCTGCGCATTGAGCAAGTTACCCCACCTTGGTGGGGGTTGGGGAGGGGGTGGAGGTGGGGGGGACCACAGCGGCAGGAAGGCGAGGGGAGGCAGCCACCCAAACTAGAGCACAGAGGAGTGCTGGTGTATTTATTTTTTCGACGTAGGTGGGTTCCAAAACACCTACACTTCACCACAAGATCACAGAGATAGATAACCGCGCAGCGCAGAGCAAAGAGCAAGCAGCACGGTTACTGGCTGCAGCAGCTACTGACAATAAGAATAAGCATTGATGAGATTGAATCGGAACTGCGCTAACACCAAGTCGTTCCTTCCCACAGCATGCGTTCATGAAATCACACACAAACCTGTATTTTATTTAACTCCCTCTCCCCCATCCACAACCGCCACCCCCCCCACCCTCCCCCCCCCCACCCATCTTCTTGGCAGCCACACTCTCAGCCCCTACACCCTGAAGCTTTGGAACTGTCGCCCTCCTCTCCCTCGTAATCCCTCTGCCTTGCCCCCCTTCTTCCCCTCTTTGGGATTGCAATGGAACACCTTCCTCTTTGACCGTGTTCACCTCCTCCCTTCCCCCCAGCTGGCTGTCAGACTCTGCCACTGTTAAGCAGTCTCCAAGTTGTTGTGTGTGTGCGTGTGTATAAATCAACTGTAACATGAGTGACGGGAGGAGGGCGGGTGGTGGGGGGGGGGGGAAGTTTTGCTGTAAACTTGCAGTGACTTTTTTTTTTACACGGAGGTGAATGCAACAGCCATTTTATACAAAACACACCAACTAATTTTAACCCCATTCAACCCAAACCACACCCAAATTGCAAAGCAGCAGCACAACGAAAACTTAGCGGAGATTTTGCTCCCTGGAAAAGTGCCAAACTAATCCACACAGAGCTTGGCAACCGGTCTCACAGTTACAGAGAATGTGACAGCACAGAAGCAGGGCATTTAGAGCAGTCCATGTCAGTGTTTAGAGATTGCACAAGCCTCCACCCCTCCTAATCCCTACTCCTACATCCGAGTGTTCCCTTCCTGCTCAAGTGCACCTCAAGTTTCCTCTTAAAGCACATTAATGCTTTTTGCTTCAAACCAAAATCACTGAAACTCGAAAAACACAACACGTTCAACTCCGCGGAAGAGGCCTGGTCAGCCACAGCAACAACAATTTATATAATATAATCCTCGCATTTGATATAGCGCTTTTCACGCCCTCTAGACTGTGTCGCAAAGCGCTTCACAGAGTATACTGTAAAGAGAATGGACTGTATATTTGTGGGCGTATATATATCGCGCCCCTCACTCAGGGTGGCGTCCCAGAGAGCTTGACAGAGACAGGGCGGGACGCTGGTTTGCTCCACTCCATATCTAATGCAGGTGGAGGAGACCCATTGGCACCTCACAAGCTTCTCTTCACGACCCCACACAGGCCTGGTTTGGGCAATGGCTCGGTCCCACCAAGTCGGGACAGAGCGTGCGGAAAGCAGGACGCGAGGATTTGCTCGGCGATGAGGCCAACATGCCGCCCAGCGCGATCGATTCGCGGTGGTTTGAGTTTCAAAATTTGTGTTCAACATCTGTGCAATTAATGTGTCCCATCTGGAATCGCACTTTTTATTTGGCTATCAAAATAGCCCCTTAATTACCACTGCGCTGCCGAGCGTAACTAGATTTGCCAAATGAAAACAAAGCGTCTGAAAGGCACAATTGCACCTGGAAGCAGTCGGTGCTTTCTTTCACAGTTGTATCAATGCCACCTTGTGGAGGAGAGGGAACTGCCTGAGAATCAATCCTCTCTTGCAGCATTTTTGTATGTTGTCGCAGTTCCCTCAAGTGCGTGCTTACTGCCCCTCGAATCACAAATGCGTCGGGGGCAAAAGCCTTTGGTCGGAAAAGTATCTTTCACGAAGATATTGGTCTGGAGCTCCCGCAAAGCGAGAGTGGGTGCTTTTCTAAACAATTATAATATTGATTATAATTTCCGGGGAATAAGAATTGATTCCTGAACAAGGCCAAAAGTTGGGCAAGTTTCTTTACTCCACGTGTGACCCCCATCTCCCCCATTCTCGCCCGACTCCATTGGCTTCCCATCATTCAGAAGATTCAATTCAAGATCCTGGTCATCCTTTGAAGGCCTCCGTGGCCCTGCCCCACTCTACCTCTGCGACCTCCTGACGCCTGACAAAACCGTCTGCTTCCTCCACTCAGCGGGCTCCAGCCAGCTCCGTGTCCCCCTCCCCACCATCGACGGGCGAGCCTTCAGCCGCTCACTTCCCCCTACTTCTGGAACTCAATCCCGCAGTCCCTCTGCCTCGCCATCTCCCTAGCCTCCCAAACTCGGGTCTGAATCACTGACTGTCCAGCGCATTGGGATGTCCTCCCAACACGAAAAACGCTATACAATTTTAATTTTGTTGTTGTTTACCCAGCAGTAAGTAGGAACCTAGTTGTTAGTCGAATGGTGAAGGGCAAAACATAGCAGCCAATTGCACACAACAGTATCCCACAAACAGTCGTGGAATGAGTGACCAAATTATTTAAGTTTATTTTGAAAGAACTATTACCCCCTGGAAAATTATTACCCCGTTATCCCGAAGGGTGATTCTCCCTTTGAGAAGTGAGTTTCTTTTTTTCCTATTTGCAGCTGAAGTAATTAAAGTGGACCAAAGAGGTGTTAAATGTTTCGGAGTGATTCCATTTTCTCCTCCAGCAGGGGTTCTGTGCTGGCTGTGATTGCTGACTGGAAAGGTCTGAGCCAAATTTGAAAATAAAACCTCAACACAATTAGAAGGTGAGCTTCATCAGAGAATGTGCGCGGTGGGTTGATTTGATCGTTCTATGTTTAGAGTCAAAAACCTCATCCTTGCCTTCGAAGTCCTCCACGGACTTGCTCCTCCCTGCCTCTGTGACCCGCTTACTCGATACAGAACGTCTCCACTCAGCGGGTTCCAGCCAGCTCCATGCCCCCACCCCACCGTAAGGCAGTCAGGCCTTCAGCCTCTTTGCCCCCACCCTTTGAAACTCCCATCCCGCAGTCTCTTTGCCTCACCCCTTCCCTTGCTTTATTCAAGGACTGTTTCAAGACCCTCCACTTCAACTGTGCCTATGGTCACCCACCTACCCTTAACGACAACTTACAGTTGCATAGCATGCCTCACGCAGGATAGCGTTCCACAGTTTTCTCAGAGATGGTGGATGTGTGTTGAAGGAGATTTTAAACCAAAATCTCATATGAGCCACTGCAGGTGGATGCTGAAGAATCCGATGGTATTATTTGAAAAGAGAAGAGAGTTTCTCGCTTGCCCAGGCCAACAAGCCCCCACCTCCCAAATAAAATCAGTTAATCATTCCATTGCTGCTGGTAGGACACTGCAAACCGGCTGCCTCGTTTGCCTACATAATATTGAGTCAATACACTTCACAGCGGAAACCTGTGAAGAAGTTTGAGATGTGTTGATGACCTGAGGAGGCACTGTATCAAATGCAAGGACCAGGTTGTATCAATGTAGAATTGTTATGATGGGAAGGGAAGAAAGACTTCAAATGACCAAGGCATCCGTTCTGTTTTTCTGCAGTAGAGCCTGGCCCCTTTAATGCCTTTGAAAGTAATTTCCATTTACGTGTGAAGCACTGTTACTGCATGGAACTGTATTGACTCAATATTATGTAGGCAAACGAGGCAGCCGGTTTGCAGTGTCCCACCAGCAGCCATGGAATGATTAACTGATTTTATTTGGGAGGTGGGGGCTCATGCATGCATACATCACCTCACGGCTGGACTACGGAAACTCTCTCCTCGTCGGCCTCCCCAGTTCCTCCATTCACAGGCTGCAGGCCATCCAAAACTCTGCAGCCCGTGTACTATCCCGCACCCGCCTCCGTGACCACATAACCCCCACCCTCGCCCGTCTCCACTGGCTCCCCATCCTCCAGAGGATCGAGTTCAAGATCCTTGTCCTCACCTACAAGGCCTTACACGGCCTTGCCCCGCCCTATTTAACCGATCTACTCTCCCCCTACACGCCCACCCGGACCCTCCGTTCAACAGGACTTGGCCTGCTCCAAGCCCCCCGCCCGAACCGCCCCACCATCGGAGGCCGGGCCTTCAGTTTCTCCGCTCCCACCCTATGGAATGCCATCCCTCAATCCCTCCGTCTCGTTTCTTCCCTTTCCTCTTTCAAGGCTGGTTTGAAGACTTTCCTCTTCGATCGTGCCTTTTGTTCCACCCCGAACTCTTTTACCTCCCCTTCGTGTTTCACCCCTTCGTGTTTCACCCCTTCCCAAACACTCCCCTCCCAGCTCGGGTCACACGCCTCCTGTGCAGCGCCTTGGGACGTCCTCCCGACGTGAAAGGCGCTCTATAAATGTAATTTGTTGTTGTTGTTGTGGAACTGCTGGGAACATTCGGCAGGTCAGGCAGCATCTATGAAGAGAGGAAAGTGAATTAACATTTCAGGTCGATGACTTAGCAATAATAATAATAATCTCTTTTTAAAAAGAAGTTACTCCACTCGCCTCTGTTTACCTAGGAGTAAGTAGGAACCTGGTTGTTAGTGGACTGGTGGATCGCTTTTCCTGGAGTAATAATTCCTTTTTTTTTAAATTTATAATTTGCTCACTCAACCCAGGACTGTTTGTGGGGACGCTGCTGTGCGCAATTGGCTGCCGTGTTTCGCCCAATCGTAATACACAGTCGATTCACGTTTTGCACGAATCCACTTCTGTGAACTGCTTTGAGACGGGTTGCAGATGTGATAAGCCGCTGTATCAAATGCGAAGACGATTCTTCTTCTTCTTATTATTATTTATTATTAACTGTTGTTGTGATTTCAGATTTCCAGCCGCTGCAGTGTTGTTTGCCTTGTGCGTGGATGGCAGTCAGTGTCACTGCTGGTTTCCAGTGTTACCTGATGGTGGCGCACTCGACGTCCATGCAAATAACCTCTCCCGCACAGTGCGTGTGGCTTGCCACAAGAATCTGCCGGGGGATCGCGGTGAAGGCTTCACTGTCTCTCAATCCGGCAATAAAACAAACAGCGCGAACCGGGGCAGCTGCCACCAAGACAGCCAACAACAAAATGGCTGAAGGCTTAATAACAGCAGTGCGCAGATGGAATTTTCCCGAAGGGTCTATTAGCAGCCAATACCTTTTTATACCACACACTGTCGCTCACAGCGGCGGTAAATTTAGATTTCTTTAAATATATATATATACACATAGATATATATATATATAACCGGGCGAGGAATTAAATAGCAATTTTCAGATTTTGTCTGCTTGGTGTTGCTGATCTGTGACTGCCTGTCTCTCTCTCTCTCTCTCTCTGACTCTCTCTCTCAATCTCTTTCATTGTCTCTGCCACTCTCTGCCCCCCCCACCCCCCTTTCTCTCTCTGTCCGTCCATCCGTCCATCAGAGAGCATCTCTCCTTTTACCGCTCAGTGAGACTGGTGGCTTTATCTGCTTACTTACACTGTGGTACTAACTGAAGAAAAGGAGGAGTTAAGCGCTGGTGCATTATTTCCTGGAAGCCGCTGACTCTATCGAATTGTGCCTCCAAGGCCCTTTAGGGAGCCTCAGTCGTTAACATTCTGTTTCATTTCACGGCCTGAAAGGGACCACGTCACCAGCGTTTAACTAAAAATAGAACGAGCTGGAAATCCCAAAAAGTCAATCCACATCCCAACTTGGGGGGGGCCAGTTCGTCCGAGACGCATTCAGTTGTAAGCTGACCCTGCTGGGCGTTTTGCAGTGTTGTTTTGATATTCCCCAGTTGAGTTGTGTTTTGATCTGTTAAAACTTTTTTTTTTGTTTGGCTTTGCTTCCAATTTGCCCAAGCTCAATAATTTGCTTACGAATGCAGTGTCCCGCACCTCACAGTGAAATCCCCACGTGAGATGTCTTGAGAACGTGACAACGGCAACTACTTGCATTTGCGTAGTGACCTTCAGGCAGATGGTGCGGCTTGACACTTTGCGGGGTTTGGCGCTGAGCCGGGGGAGAGAGAGTTACAGAATTAGAACCCGTTCACTTGTGCTTGGGGCTCTCCACTCCTGGCGGCTAATGACAGTGACTGATTCAGACCCTTGCCCCAACCATGCTTAACAACATCAACATAATTACATTTATAAAGCGCCTTTCACGTCGGGAGGACGTCCCAAGGCGCTTAATGGTGGATCCAAACTGCATATATTAAATCCAAATGCTGGTGGATTTGATGATTAGTTCTCCCCTCACCCTCTTTTCTCTCTTTCCAACCCCCACCCCCCCACCACCCCCGATATGAATTTACAGTTTGCAAGAATCGCTAAACTCTCACAAGAAGTAATCTTGAAAATTAACAAATATAAGCAAGTAGTAGACCATCTAGCACTTTATGCAATGCTACTTACGTGGAGTCCTGTAGCTCAGTGGTTAGAGCGCTCGCCTCACAAGCGAAAGACCTGGGTTTGATTCCTGACAGGGTAAAAACTTTGGGCAAGTTTCCTTACTCCACACTGATTATATTCCCTCATGAAAAAAAATGTGGTCACTCAATCCACGACTGCTTGTGGGAGACTGCTCTGCGCAATTGGCTGCTGCATTTCACCCACAAATCACTTCAATTTACAGTGTATTCTGCGAAGCGGTTTGAGCAGACGTGAAAAGCGCTATATCAAATGCAAGGATCATTATTATTTATTGATGGCTTTCAAGTCAGGAGGATATCTCAAAACACCTTTGTTGGCAATCTGGGAATCCTTCCACTACTTAATCCCTTGCCCTGGTTTGCACCAGAACTGATTGGGTGTCTGTACATTGTCTGTTGTATTTATTTGAAGAATAGGCCTTTGACATTCCAAACAAAATCAGCACCATTGTTCCGAATTTCTCGGACGTTGGAAGCAACGGGAGGGAAGGGAATTAAATTGGTGATATGTCACCTTGACCAGGTTATGACTTTCCATCAAATTCACTTTGATGGTTTCTGGCCAATCTTTGAACTTTCCGTAGTAATTTTCCAAAAGGAATTGGATTTATACTTAAGAAAAAAAATTCAGAGCCCGTGGGGTAAGAGTGGGGGGAGTGGGACTAATTGGGTAGCTCTTTCGAAGAGCCGGCACAGGCAGGATAGGCCGAATGCTTTCCTCCTGTGCTGTACGATTCCATGGTTCTACCTTTACCAAGCTTCAGTTAAGAGGAAACGCCAGCTAGCTGTGTTATTATTTGTAAAATGTGGAGCAATTTCTTGCAAGAGCATTCCCTAATTGATGAAATCTATCCCATAGCCATGCCAGTGCTCACTCACGTGCATCTTTCTATTTGTGGAGATAAATAACAGATGGATGCATATTAATGAGTGGTGAACTTAAGACCTGGACCATATGTCTATGAAGTGGGATGTGGATGCGTCAGTCTCCCAGGCAGTAACAGGACAGCTGCCCTGGGCTGTTTTCTGACCCACATTTCTGGGCAACGGCTGCTGATGTTCCCAGTTTTCACTTTTTATGACAATTAAATGCAGGAGAACATGCTTCCAAGTGACACTGAGGTAATCAGTCTGGTGAGACCTTGCCTTTCAGCAGATTATGTTTTTTTTGTTACAGAAGCCTAATTTTGTTTTCTTAAAACATCTCAAAGTGGGTTTACAAACGATCAGTGAGAGCTAATTTGACATCAAAACCTACATCTACAACAAAAAAAAGTGATTTGGTCATTCAGTCGTAGAATCATAAAATTTTACAGCCTAAAAGGATGCCATTCAGCTCATCGTCTCTGTGCCAGCTCTTTGAAAAGATCTATTCAACATCAATCCCGCTCACCAGCTCTCCTCCGCGCAACCCTCCAAACTTGTCCTCCCCAATTTGTGGCTGTTTGTGTGACAATGCTGTGCAAAATTAGCTGCTGCGTTTTGCCCACAAAATATGCAGTCAATTAAATTTACAGTATATTCTATGAAGCTCTTTGAGAACGCCTCAAAGATGTGATAATACCAAATGCAAGGATTATTATTATTATTATTACTATTACAGGGGAGCAATTTTTTCGACCAGAAACTTCTGGGAATGTTCACACATCTACAGAAGTCCTGAATTTTATTGAGTCTTACTGAGCAGACAAAATAATCTCTAGTCAAAAATGTAGTCCTTGTATTTTGATTCAGGAAGTGATCATATGGACATAACAACTCGAAGAGCTTCACAGGGTAATTAGGCAGTTAATTTGTGTATAGCAATGTCCCACAAACGACAACAAAATTACACAACCGTGAAGTGAATGGCCAATTTTTAAATCCGGGGCTAGGGGAACGGTAGGCGAAGAAACCAAGAGATAAATTCCCTTCTCTTTCAAATAGCATTGGTGCATTTTTACAACAACTTGCATTTATATAGAGGCCTTCATGCAGGATGGCGTCTCAGAGTGCATTAAAAAATCCGGCTGAAACTGAACAGTCAGGCTGGCCTGCTTGTCTCTACATTCCAGAATGCTTTTACGGCTAACATGTGGGTTCACAGACCACTAAAGTCCTCGGGGTGAATGGTGGGATGGGGTGAAATGTGCCATTTTACAATGTGGTCACATCGATTCACGTCACGAAACCCCGCAAATTTCCACCTCTAGAGTTCGGAGCCGATCCAATTTAATTTAAAAAAACGAACAATCCTCATTTCAGACAGATTCTATAATCAGCAGCGTGAAGTTCCGGACATCGAACAATGTCCATCTGGGAATTATTGATCGATTATACTGTGTGCTACAACAGCTATCCCGCTGGTGCCTGGCATTCAGTCCAATGTGAGCGAGCGAGATACAAATGGTCAGGTGTCTGCTTCGTTCAATATTTACGGGAAATAATGCAGAGCGAAGCTGTTAACAATCAATGTTACTGTGCCTTCCAATTGGGCTAAAGAGTGTTGCAATGGAGAAAGCGTTCAGGCAAGGAACATATTATATCAAATCCTCACAAGTTCCCGTGTGTTTTTTTACCCCCTTCTTCCAGTTATAAATATGAAGATACAGATACTTTCTTATGAGCGAATCTTGTAACAAGTTGATTTGGGAGCTATTCCTCCGCGTTAATACCCCATCGGTAGGGCATGTTCCAGTTAAAAAAGACATCAGTCCTATTATTTTCGGTTCATTTGAAGAAGTTGATTTGATTTCCTTTGATGTGTATATTTGATATATTTTCGATCTTTGGTCACGTTCTTCCTCCCCTCTGCTGGGATCAATGTTTTTTTTCTTCCGGCAACTAAAACATAAGTCGATAAATCAGTAATAAAGCAGTATTTCCACTCGGAAAGTAATAACAACAACAACAACATCGACAAAATTACATTTATATAGCAGCTTTCACATCGGGAGGACGTCCCAAAACAAAAGATGCAAAACAATGTTCAGAAACAACTGCTTGGTCTTTAACTGATGCATCCAGTGTCAGAATCATCACCTGGCTCTGTCTGTGGAGGGACACTGCTGTGCGCAATTGGTTGCTGGGTTTCGCCCACAAATTATGCAGTCAATTTGCTTTACAGTAACAACAACTTGCATTTATATACTGCCCTCCACCAGATGGCATCTCAGAGCACTTTAAAAAACAGAGAAAAAGGCGCGGTCGAACAGAAAAGTCTTCAGGCAGACCTCAAAATGGGAAAGGAGGGGATGAGGCAAAGGGACTTCCAGAGCTTCCGGGTGTAGTGGCTGAAGGCACGGCCACCGACGGTGGAACGGAGGAATCGGGGAACAAGGAGGCTAGACCCAGTTGAGCGAAGGCAACAGGTACCGTTGTGAGCAGAGAGGAGATTAGAGAGGTAGGGGGGTGCAGAGGAGTAGAGGGATTTGAGCACAAGACCAAGGATCTTGAAATTGATTTGCTCTGAAACAGAATCTTACAGTATATCTTTCTTCAGAATATGTGCAATTTCTAACCCTTTTAAAAACAAAATGTTTGCGTTGACACCAATATTCATGGTGCGGGCTATATCACTGATGCATATCTGGAGCTAAGGAGATCACAATTACTTGATGACAACAGCAACAAAATTACATTTGTATAGTGCCTTTCATGTCAGGAGTACGTCCCAAGGTGCTGGACAGACACTATTTCGGACCCGAGATGTGGGGTAGGGATTGGAGAGGGTGGAGGGCAGGGGTGCGAAGGAAGTTGATCGAAAGCATGATCAAAGAGGATGGCCTCGAGGTGGGAGGTTGAACAAGGCAAGGGACCCAGCAAGGGTCACATCTATACAACCAAATATGAGAAAGACTCAATCCGACAGATCGGTGGTGGTTGACCAATAACGGAATTGAATCTTTTTTTTAATGAAATCTTTTCTGCGACCAAAGCCATAACCCAGGCGTAAAACGAGAAATAAACGCTGTAAATATTGCTTCTAAATAATTACACGAGGAACATAATTGAACCAATTGCTGAACCAAATATAATTGAACAGATTCCTGAACATAATATAATTGAACCATCTGCCTGTTCATGTGGACACACTCCTGCTCCTAATTGCTATCTCGCGCATGTGTGTATGATGACTGCGTTTCCAGGATTGTCTATCTGAAAGAAAGCGTTTTTAATAATAAAAGGGTATTGGAAATGGAACTTCTTTGGTTCTGTTTAACCGCTAAGCTAAAATTATTTGTTTGTTCCCTATTGTTGGCGTTCAACAAGCCATTTATCACTGAGTCGTTACCTCCTTTATACTTCATAATAATAATAATAATAATTCTTGCATTTGATATAGCGCTTTTCACATCTTTTAGATGTCTCAAAGCTGTAAAGTGAATTGACTGTATATATGTGGGCAAAATGCAGCAGCCAATTGCGCACAGCAGTGTCCCACAAACAGTCATGGATTGAAATGACCAATTTTTATAATTGTATTTTTGAGGGATTATTATTAGGCGTGTGGAGCAAGGTTTCACCCTGACCTGCCTGGATTCGAAACACAGATCTTAGGCTTGTAAGGCGAGTGCTCTAACCACTGAGCTACAGGACTCCACTTTGAATGTGAAGTGAGTCTGTTTCTGTATCTAAAGGTCCTGTAGCTCAGTGGTTAGAGCAATCGCCTCACAAACCAGAGGACGGTGGGTTTGATTCCCAGCAGAGCAAAACTTTGGGAAAGCTTCCTTACCCCACACGCCTCTGTTTACCTGGCCGTAAGTAGGAGCCCTGGTGGTTAGTTGATTGGTGGATCGCTTTTCCGAGGTTAATAATTCCTTACAAAGAGTAAACAAACAAACAAGCAGTGGCCCAAAAATAGCTGTGGATTGAGACGACCAATTATTTTTTTTTAGGGATTATTATCAGGAGTGTGGAATAAAGAAATGTTTCATCTTGCTTTGAATCAGCTTTTAAAAGAGAATTAGATCTTTATTGATGGAGAACAGGTCTGTTAGTTTATGGGGAGAGCGCGGGGCAGTGGGATTGAGTTACTCTTTTCAAAGAGCCGGCACAGACTAGATGGGCCGAATGGCCTCCTTTTGTGCCGTAAAATTCTATGATTCTATGAATTGAACTCCAGGATTTAGTGACCACAGACAAAGTACACTGGCATTTGAGGAGTGTCTACTCCTCAAATGCCGCTTCCAAGCTTTGCTGAAGTAACCAGGGAAGATGAAGTTAATTTGCAGGGTGTCATGGCGCGAATCGATGTTACCACATTGTAAAATGGCACATTTCACCCCATCCCACCATTTACCCCGAGGACTTTAGTGGTCTGTGAACCCACATGTTAGCCGTAAAAGCATTCTGGAATGTAGAGACAAGCAGGCCAGCCTGACTGTTCAGTTTCAGCCAGATGTTTTAATGCACTCTGAGATGCTACCTTGCATAAGGGCCACTGTATAAATGCAAGTTGTTGTAAAGATGCTGTAATGCTATTTGAAAAGAGAAGGGAATTTCTCTCTTGGTTTCCTGGCCCACAGTCCCCATAGACCCAGATTTAAAAATTGGCTATTCACTTCATGGTTGTATAACGCCTTTCATATCATACTGATTTTGCAGAAGGAACATATTTTCCTAGCAGTTGTAGCAGCTGTGCGGAATTTGTTGTGTCTGTGTGTGTGTGTGTGTGTGTGTGTGTGGTGGGGGGGTGGTGAGAGGAAAATAATGCTGTTGACAAACATAGTTATTCAGGTATGATTATGTGGATTCTGTTTGTTAGTTTTGTGTGACAAACTCCCTCATGGATTGTCTTTTGTGTAATTAATAATTAACCCATATATTTTTGTTTCAAATTTCCCCTCTGTGCAGAATGCAAATAGCGTCAATATGTCCTCTCTGCCTCTGCACAACGACGATGTGCTGAGTTTCTAGTTGGATTGGCACCAGGTCCCATTAATCTTCACATTGCTGCAGCAAAAACAACGACAATAAAATGAAGTTGAGTGTCTTTTTGAAAAATATTGGCCCTCTGCAATTAGTCTGCCAAGCTTACGCGATGCAGATGTTTACAACCGGAACAAATTGCATTTGTATAATGCCTTTCGCTTCGGGAGGACATCAACAAGGTCCTGGACGTTAGAGGGTTTGCACCTGAGATGGGGGTTGGATTCGAGAGGGGCAGGGGAAAGAGACTGAAAGTGTCAACGGGAAAAAGTCTTGATGCTTTTTCTTTTGCAACTGTTACAAACATCCAAACTAGTAAATAAATGGCCAGTTGCCCAATGTAACAACTCAGATAATCTGTCTCCATTAAAGTCAGGCGCTTTACTCCCAAGCGTTACGGTTATATTTTCTGTACAGAATCGAGGAGAGGAGGAATGCAGTATGTGATAATGATCATGTTCACGCACCACATTTCTGGCTATTGACCTCATGGTTTCGCCCACAATTCACTTTACGCTCTAATCTGCGAAGCGATTTATCAAATGCAAGGATTATTATTGTTGTTATGGTTGTTATGGTTGTTTATAGGACATTGCTGTACTCGAATCAGCTGCTGTATTTACTTGCAAATATCCAGTCACTGCACTTCATGGTAAAATCCTGTGAAGCACTTTGAGATATCGCAATCACGTGATAAAATCCTACATTTTTGTTTTGATGCTTCTAGATCCCATGTCCTTCTGTAACTGATCTCTGGGTGTAAATAAAATAGATTAAGATTCAAGGATGTTTTTAAGCAACTTGGATTGTTATTGATTTGAATTTGTCCATTGGTCTTAAAAGAAGGTCAGTTTTTACAATGACGTTCACCCAAGCAGTGACTCCTTACACGGAAATGAGGAAAGTACGGTGTAGTTTAGTTCAGTTGCTGAAACCAGGACGTCTATATGTGTCAGGACAGAAAATCAATGATACTGTGGTTTGTGGAGATTTTATTTCTCCCCACTGATCTAATGGTAATACAGTATAATTCTATAAATTTTGATGAGAGCGAAGAATAGAGTTTGGATTGCAGAAGTTACTCGTCTTATTTTCTTCACATTTTGGCTATTTTGTTTATGTAAAACACACACACACACACACACATTTTGCTAGAATTCAAAGGATTTCTCTGATCCCCAGCGACATAATTGGCTGCATTCCAAAGCCATCTCCCTCTCTCCCTAATTACAGTTCAGGATGTTAACAATAGGATGACTGCTGAGCACTAGTAATTAACAAATGTGGCAGCATCTTCAGTACAGTATTGGAACACCACAGTTCAGGCCTGTGAGGAAAGTCCAAGCTGTGGCATGCAGACATGTGAGAGTAGAGTGAGAAAATACCCATATCTCTCATTCAATAATAATAATAATCCTTGCATTTGATGGAGCGCCTTATCGTGTCATTGAGACGTCTCAAAGCCCTGGACAGAATATATTGCAAAGTGGGCTGGCTGGACATTTTGTGGGCGAAACGCGGCAGCCAATTGTACACAGCAGTGCCCCCACAAACGGTCGTGGATCGAGTGACCAATTTAGTTTTCTGTGGTGTAAATTGGCCGCCACAAGGTTACTAGTTTACTTACAAGTCACTTCGCACAGTGAATCGTGCGAAGC
The DNA here is from genome assembly GCA_035084275.1 of Hydrolagus colliei. Classification (NCBI taxonomy): domain Eukaryota; kingdom Metazoa; phylum Chordata; class Chondrichthyes; order Chimaeriformes; family Chimaeridae; genus Hydrolagus; species Hydrolagus colliei. The sequence goes on from CM068753.1 coordinate 12,212,571, forward strand.
ACTTTTACTCTCCGGGGTGATTGGAAGAAAGCCGAATGCGTATGCAGCCAAACACCATCAGCTTTTACAGAAAACCAGCTGTCCTCCACAAAGCGAGACCTCTGAAAGAAGACCTAAGAAACCTAAAGGCTGCTCTTCTCTTTGCAAATTCCCGACATAAAATTGGCGGAAAGAAACCCAGATAACTAGCCTGAGCAGTGATTCATGAGCAGGTATTAGAAGCTACTAGCTACAGTGATAAACATTCACATTGAACAGATATGACTTTCCTGAGCCAGAGAACACATCAAAAGTAACCAAGACCATTTATTGCCAATGGGCTCAACAAAACGCTTTGAGTTCGGTGCAAATCTCCCACTCATTTATTAATGCTACCTGCAAAGAACACAGAGGATCAGTTATAAGGGGAGCTGACTTAGCAATGCAAATAGAGGATGAGGAAATTAATTACACAGAATGCCCAAACTAGCTTTCAGCGGATGAAGCCGAGAGGCAGAATAAATCCAAGCGAAACTTGGGCTGGTGACAACATTGAGTTTTAAAATTGACACAAGTCCTCCCAAAACACCCAGTTTCTACAACTAAACTTATTCAGACATGTTTTCCCAAACATTGAAAGTAGAAAGTGCCCCACTTTGCCTACTAAACAGCCTGTATAAACTCTTACTCTTCAACACTAGAATATCTTTCCTGTGAACCGAGTGAACTCTCACCACAGGGATCAAGGCTGAAAAATGTGAATGACGTCTCCAAGCTCCACAGGTATCATTGTTACCCTCAGAATCCGCTTCACATTCCCGTCACTCTTAGTGGCAAAGGATAAAGGATTTGCAATATTTTTTCATCATCATCATAATAATATTGTGATTATGATTTTAAAAATGGCAAATTCCGTTATATTGCAAATCATTCTACAACAACAACTTTGATTTATATAGCGCCCTCCACGACGGTGTCTCAGAGCGTTTTTCAAATAAATTCACATTCTATATAACAATTATTATCATATGTCAATAATATTATTAATACTGTACAGTATATATCTTGTGAGTATATTTTTTCACACACAATATACATGCCAATTCGCTTCGCTGTATATTCTGTGAAGCGCTCGGAGGCATCTCGAGGATGTGGTAAGGCACTACGTCAAAATGCATGGATTATGTATTATTATCATTTAATAATAATTGCATTTGAGGTTGGGAGAAACACTTTGTGGAGACGGATCACTTTAACATGTGTACAGAGGGCGTGTGATGTTTGTGACCAAGCTGCCGACTGGATCCATTGTGTTTTTTACTCAGTTTTGCTATAGTCATTTTGAACATTTGTGTGTGTGGGTATGGGGGTGTGGGTGTACTGCACAGTGGGGTTCGGAGACGCTAGCCTGCACGGAGAGAACTATATAAATGTTGCGTGCGCGTATCAGTTATGTTTGTGTGTGTTTAAAAGAAAATCGCGCTGAAGCAGAAGATCAGGTGTGTGACTGGAATGAAACGTTTGTCACTAACACAGTCGTGGATAGTTATAATACACACACGGTAGCTCCAACGCTTTGGGAGCAGCGTGCCACGAACATTGATCTCTGCCAAGATCCCTACGGTACCAATCATCACTACCCTGTTACGTACGAGATAACAAACACGCTCGCACTCTGCCGCGATCTACTCTTCCTCACAGGGACATTCAAGATCAACCATTTTGCAGTAAAATTACTGCATAGCGGGGCCCGTCACATCTTGTTATAATTGAACGTTTCTCGTCACATTTTGCTCCGTTGTCAAGGCATGAAAACGAAAATCTTCCAAACAATTCGAGCCCCACGCGGCTATTTATGGAACATATTTTTTTTTCTGAACCCAGTGCTTCTACAGAGTTTCTTTTCATGCAATTAGAATGAAGGGATCTGGTAGGGGAACCCAGAACAAGGGAGCTTAATCTTGAACTTTGAGCTAAGCCATTTAAGACTGAAATTAGAGGATTCCCTCCCACGCTTCCCCACAGCCCCGCAAAGCTGTCTTCCCAAATAACAACAACAACAGCAGCAAAATTACATGTGTATAGCGCCTTTCACAATAACTACCTCTCTCTTAAAAGTTGTTATCAAATAAGCTTCACCACCCTTTCAGACAATGCAATCCAGATCCAACAATATAACAATTCGCTGCATGAAAACATTTCTCCACACCTTTCCTCTGTTTCATTTAACAACTATCTTAAATCGGTGTCCTCCGGTTTCCGACACATTTGCCAGCGGAAATAGTTTCTCCTCATTCACCCTATCGAATCCCCTGATCATTTTGAAAACTTCCATCAAGTCTCCTCTTATCCTTCTCTGCTCCGAGGAGAATAATCCTAGCTTCCCTAGCCTCTCCTGATAACTGAAATCCCTCATTCCCGGTACCATCCTGGTAAATCTCTTTGCAACCCTCTCCATTGCCTTGACATCCTTCCTAAAGGAGTGAAGCACTCTGAGACACTCTGAGCGCCCTCCATGCTCTGAGTCCGGCATGGAGGGCGCTATATAAATCAAAGTTGTTGTTGTTGTTGTGACCAGAACTGAACACAATACTCCAGCTGAGACCTAGCAAATGTTTTATAAAGCTTCATCATAAATTCCTGATTTTTATATTCCATGCCCCTATTTAATAATTTATAAAGCTTAGTATCTCGTATGATGTTTTGAACAGCTTTATCTTCCTGTTCTGCCACCTTCAAAGATTCATTTATAAGCATCACTTTGCATTTATCCACATTAAACTTCATCTGCCATGTATTTGCCCATTTTACCAGTCTGTCTATGACCTCTTACAGTCGGCTTCTATCCTCCTCACCGTTTATTACTTTTCCCAGTTTTGTATCCTCTGTAAACTTGGAATTGTGCTCCCTGTACCCAAGTCCAGGTCATTTATATAGACTATAAACAGCAGTGGTCCCAATACTGACCTCTGAGGAAACACCATTGCACACTTCCCCCAAATGCAAGACGGCACCTACTGGGGGAAAAAAAATAGGGGTTTGAGAATAAAATTATGCATAATCTTTCTTAGAAACCGTGATGGGCATTTGATTTGTGCAACGTTGCACTTTGTACCATGCAGATAAAAGCATAGGGATTCTCAATGGGATCGGTTACAAAACACTTGAGGATAATGTGTCATAACGTCGAGGAAAATATCAGTGTGACAAAAAAATGTAATAAATTGGTTCAGAAATAAAGAGATATGCTTCGGCAGTCTGTCAATCCTTCTCGCTATGAAAAGTTCACATTTCCAGCAGTTGAAATCGGGGCTCTTGCCAAATGAAAATCTGATTTCCGAGTCCTGTCAGTTGTGTACTTTGTATTGTCGTAAGATATTTATCATGTTTGCCAAACCTTAAATCACGTTGACAGCACAATGAGCTGTGGTTCAGGAGATTTATCTTGAGTTGGCTGCAGGTAGCTTATTGGGGAAACTGCTTGCATTACTTGCAAAACCCAAAGGAAAAAGATCCATCGCTGGCGAATTAATAATAATCCTTGCATTTCACACAGAGCCTTATCACATCTTCGAGCCGTCTCAAAGCACTTCACAGAATATACAGTAAAGCGTAGTGACTGTGTGTTATGTGGGAGAAATGCAGCAGCGCCAATTGCGCAAGGCAGTGTTCCACAAATTGTCATGGATTGAGTGACCCAGTTATTATTACTATTGTTCTTTAGAGGGACATTACCCCCAGAAAACGATCCGCCAATTCACAAACAAGCAGGTTCCTCGGTAAACAGAGGCACGGTGGGGGAAGTAAGGAAACTGGAAGTAAGGAAATTCACTCTGAATTACTAATCCATCAGTTTTATTATGGGAGGTTTTGTCAGCCAGGATGGGACCTCGGTTTGACTTCTCTTGAACCGAGCTTTCGATACAGTCATAATGCAATATTCATATGCAAGAATACAATTGCAAGATACAGACAGTGGTTTGAGAATAATCACATTTCTGATGAGCGTTTTATACATTGGTACGACAGTACATTGACAACAGAATCACATGTGTATAGTGCCTTTCACGTCAAGAGGACGTCCCAAGGCACCAATAAGCTGTGACGTGTAAATAACCTTGACATTTTCATTCCAGGTTTTCAATCTAAGAGCCCAGTTAAATCCTGGGGCGAGATTGTGGTGCCCCTGTTCACCTTTAAATGACTATAAATTGCGTCATTTAGTGGGTGGTGGGTTAGCCTGAAGCAATGGGTCATGTGTCTGACTGCACTAATGGGATTTTATAACCTCAGTTTGGTTTAGCACCAGCACCTTCAGTTTTAACATGGGTCGGGCACTGGCTTTTGGCCTCTGTGAGAGCAATGGGTCACTTGAGATGGGAACTTTGACTCTCTCTGACGAATTCTCTCTCTCTCTGCAAAGATGGTACAAATGTGTTGCTGCATAACACTCGCTGATAAGTAAGTGCTCGTGTTCCTGGAAAACCAACTGACTCAGAAACTTCTTAGAGGTCGGGTCTCGGTTGCTGGATTTGAAGTAAAGCGAATCCTGAAGGTTTAATGGCAATCGGCTTTGTCTGTGGTGTGGCGAGCTTGAGCTGCTAATCAGCAAGGATTGTGGAGTGTGGAGAGAAACGTGAAATCCCTTCTCTGTAAAAGCCCCGTTATTTAAATGAACGACCACAATGTCTGCCTCGCTAATGACAATCCCTGTCTTTTTTTGAGGAGTTTTGCCTGTGATACAGAGCTTTCCATGTCAAATTCTCTATGGAATTTTACAGTGAATGACCGATTTTATCCTGGTTGGGGTGGTGGGTGAAACTGTCTTCCCTTTTGTGCTACGAGATCTTTAATGTTCAGCTCAACAGTGAACTCAGTATAGATTTCTCACCTGACAGATGACGATTTCTCCCACAAAACATACAGCCAGTTCACTTGGCAGCATCTGCTGTGAAGCGCTTTGAGATGTCTCGAAGACGTGATAAGGCACTAGATCAAATGCCAGGGTTATTGCACTATCATTATGACAAGAACTGAGTTGAAAATTCAGCCCTGCAAGATTTTAAAATCCATTCCTCAGCCTATTTCTTCAATGCACAACGCACTGAATTCTGTGTGTCAAGAGGCTGTGAGTCAGGAGGCTGTGAGTGAGGAGGCTGTGACTGCTGAATGTCTTAAGAGCGACATTTTAGCCCAATAGGTACCAGAGCAGTCATCTGGTGTTTTAATTGTTCATTACCAATTAGAGCAGTGATCCTATGGTTTGTTTGTGTTTGTAGCACTTCTGTGACATGTAGACAGACTAATAATAGGCCAGTGGTGCAGCCGACTGAAATTATGGTGATTTTGTTTTCTCCACTGAGAGTGTCTTCGTCTTGTCATAAATTACCGTCAACATCACGAGGATCTCAAATTGGATCTGGTTCCTGCAGCTGTGGGGTAGACTGAATCTGCCACAGGAAATTTCAACAACCGAGAACATCTGGAAGCTGATGAAGTACACGCATGTGAAAATACATTATTCACGTAGAAACAGGAGCCTGAAAAAGGGTTGTGGAGACTTAAATAAGGTCCTATCTAATATGTCTGCCAAAATTTGATAAGATTTTTTTGCTCCTATTGGGGTCTCAAAACAAAAGCGACGGAATTTGATTTAACATCCTCCAAACAAATATTCTTCCAAATGCTCGTCATTCATTCAAAATCACCGGTGGCTGGCTGTGTAACAGTTGCTATTTATATTGTCAAACCGAGAAAAAACAGAATCATTGAAAATCCTAAGTAATAGTTTGAGTTACTCAGCGCTTTGGGACGTCCTCCTGACGTGAAAGGCGCTAATTTTTTTGTTGTTGTTGTTGAGTTAGAACAATCATCGAGTCCTATTTCCAACACTTGGTATTTTGTCGTTTTGTTAGGGTTCAGGCGGCAGCAGCACACGTTCCTTCACTGTCGGGATTCCGTTTGCTTGCGTTCCACAAGTGGCTTGAGGTCAAGTAGATCGCAGGGAACTCAGATGTAGAGCATCAATGCCCACCTCGCTCCAGGATCCCTGCTTCCGATGAGCCGTGTAACCGAGTTCCCGTCTACTTGTTCAGTTGCACTTGATAAACATTCCCATCGAACTATTAGATAAGCGAACAAAGTTTCACTCTCCCCGTGTCCTGGTCATTAATCTCTCAGGGGAAAAAAAATGGGTCATTCACTTCATGGCTGTTTCATGGGGCATTGCAGTGTGCAAATTGACAGCTGAATTGGGGCAAAAATACACAGTTGGTGCAGTTTAAACAAATATCCTGTGAAATGCTTTTAGACCTTAAGAAGAAGAATCCTTGCATGTGATACAGCGCCTTATCCTGTCTTCGAGATGTGTCAAAGCCCTTCACAGAATATACTGTAAAGTAATTTGAATATATATTTTGTGGGCGATTCTCCCAAGGTGAGAGGCATAATATCAAATGGATGGACTATTATTGTTGTATTATTATCATTAAGGTTAATTGCACCAAATTCTGGAGAGGTTTGTCTGGCCCACAGCTTTCGCTTCTCAACGGTTTGAAAGATCTTGCCTCAGCCTCTGGCAGGTGATTCTGCTCTAATCTCCTATTCTCTCACTTTCTTCCCAAAATGTTCTCTTTCTCTTGGTTTAATTGCCTGCTTTACTCGAGCCAATGTTGACTTTGCTGTGTGGATGCATCGAGCAAAGGCCAATCACCTCCCTGCGGGAGAGGAAGGCGAATCGGAGGCAAAGATGTTTCTAGGTCTCTTGACAACTGGTTCACAGAGCAACACTAGCAGATATCCACTTGCTCATCAGCCACTAGTGCATGCTCTGAGCTGAAACATTGGGAGGATTTAGAGAAGTTTCTGTGTGTGCGTTTAACACTCAGTGATTCTGAGAGATTTTCCAGTCTCTCGCTCTCTTTCTCTGCATATACGGTATACATATACAATAGAATAATAATGATTATCCTTGTATTTGATATAGTGCTTTATCGCATCTTCGAGACGTCTCTTTTGAGCACTTTATCCAATTCAAGATCCTGGTCCTCACATTTAAAGCCCTCCACAACCTCGCCCCACCCTACATCTGTGACCTTCTAACTCCCCAACCAACCTGCTCGCCCCCTCCGCACAGTAGGCTCTGGCCTGCTCCATGTCCCCCGACCCACCCGCCCCACCTTTGGCGGGCAAGACTTCAGCCACTCTGCCCCAACCTTTGCAACTCCATCCCGCAGTCCCTCCGCCTCGTCCCCTCCCTGGCCTCTTTCGAGTCTCGCCTCAAGACTCTCCTCTTCGATGGTCCCATCGGCAACTTCTGATCCCTCCCTTCCCTCCCCCATGTCCTGATCTTGGGTCTGACACAGTGACTGTCCAGCACCTCGGGACGTCCTCCTGATGTGAAAGGCTCTATACAAGTGTAATTTTTGTTGATGTTTTGTATATACAAAACAAACCAAACAGACAAGACACTGGACTCATTTAAAAAAAAAAAGTTTGAAGCTGTGATTGGAAGATGCTAGGACAAGTTTGCTGGAAGGATGAGATGAAATAGTTGCCATTATCCTAATGAATTTTGTGACATGGTTTTGTTTTGGTGGGTGTGGGCAGAGAGATTACTGATTGACATACCCTCGGTTTTGATAATGATCTGGGCTGAGATAAACAAATAATAATAATAATCGTAATAATCCTTGCATTAGATAAGGTGCCTTATCACGTCTTCTAGACATCTCAAAGTGCTTCACAATATACTGTAAAGTGAAGTGGCTGTATATTTGTGAGCGCAATGCTCACAAAGGTAAAGGTAGGTAGAAAATCTTTTAGAACTCTTCATTTGCCAACACAATCCATTCGAGGGTACGCAGATAAGGCAGGGCGATGGGATTGAAGTGATAGTTTAATGGAGATTATGAGTCCCATGACTCAGTGATTAAAGCATTCGCCTTGAAAGAGAGAGGTCTAGGTTCGATTCCCAGCAGGCCGAAACCTTGGGCTGGTTTCTTTACTCCACACGCCTGATAATAATCCCTCAAGAAAAAAATAAAATAAAAATTTAGTCACTCGATCCACCATCTACAGTTTGTGGGACGCTTCTGTGTAGAATTGGCTGCCGAGTTTTGCCCACAAAATACAGTTAATTCACTTTACAGTATATTCTGTGAAGCCCTTTGAGATGTTTCGAATACGTGATAAAATGCTCTATCAAAAGGAAGGACTATTATTATATCCTTGCTCTGTGGGCCAAAGGTCTGATTTCTCCATGGCACGGAGGAGACAGGCTGGATTGCTCCTGCATGCATAATGAGGAACTGACAAGCCCTGTCTTTCGGTCACATACAGAGCCTCGTCCTTCACCTTTGCGCTTGGCACCATTGCTTTGTAACAGATTGGTCCCTGCAGTTAATGTAGCGGGTCATCAGGTGCCATAAAGTGAATCATTTTCAACAGATAATATTCTTGCGTTTTCAATGGAGTGGTTGTGTCGAGACATCCTGCCCAAATCCCTGCACCTCGCTCGCTCCCTTGGCATTCACCCGCCTCCCACCTATCCATCCCGTTCCAGATGCACTCCCACTCCTTCTCCGTAAAGTGCTTTGATGCCGTATCCTTCATATTACAATGCGTTAAAAATTTGGTTTGCAAAATTGCAGTCACAGCGTTTCCCGTGAAGCTCTGACTTGAAAGCCGTTGCACAAATGTAAAGGTGATGATTATTGTCAGTATTCTTCTTATTATGATTATTACAAATACACATCAATCTTGTTTTTGTCACTGTTGTTGTTGCAGGTTATCGGTTTTCATTAGGAAACAGTGGACAGGAGTTTTTTGTGGAACTGTAGTGCGAAAAATGAAAATAACTCCTATAGCGTCGACACTCTGAGGGATCAGGGTAATTGAGGCTTTGTTCTGCTTCGGAAAGATAAGCTACTTGGCGGTAGCGATGTCAGAACTTCCTAGATTTCGCTGTGTAATGTGGCAACTGGATAAATGGCTTTGGTATCGCGTGTCAACTTGCTCTTAATAGAAATCATCAGGACAAGCCCTGAGAGAATTGTGTTTACACTTATTGATCTGTGGCGGAACCCAGGGCAATAGCCATTTGTTTTTGCTGCAAGTGTGAAATTAAATACAGCTATCTCTCAGGGAGCCTGCAAAATGCTGGCTTAGCCTTATCTTGTAAATGCGCTGTAATGTGATTGTCAAAGTGAGAGGCAGAACCCACAACTATTTCGCCCTTTCGCTCCTCCCTCCCCCGTGGTTAACTAACTCTGCGCTCTGTGAATGGAACAGTTTTGCCTTGCAACGCTGTCAATAGGTTTGCAGCGGCAAAATGGAAAAAGAACACGCAGTTCTGTGGTGTGAAAGTGTTACCAGCCAAGCCACAAGCCGAGTTCTGTTACCCCTTAGAAGCCAAAGTGTGAGCCAAGTTGCAACACGAACCAAATGTTAACTACCAATCCGTATCCCTCAGGGTCAGACTGTGTCAATTCAACAGCTGGTAAAGAAATACCACTGTACAGGTTAACCTATTCTGTTACCTCCAAATCAGACAAGCTCCAGAAACTCCGCAAAGGTCTTGACTACTGTAAATAAGATAACTCAAACAAGTACAGAGCGTTTTCCGTTCAATCAAACACTATCCTACGCTGGGCAAGACACAAAGCAACAGTATTTTTTGTAATCTGTTTGTCACAAAGTGAATCAGGCATTGTACAAAATGGGATTCTTCACAGGAATTGACAGTGCGATGGAATTTGTGGTATGGTGGAGTCCTGTAGCTCAGTGGTTGGAGCGCTCGCCTCACAAGCGAGAAGACCTACTTTCGATTCCCAGCGAAATGTTGGCCAAGTTTCCTTACGCCACATGCCTCTGTTCACCTAGCATTAAGGAGACATTAAGTAGATAACCGGTCGTTAGCCGATTAGAGGATTGCTTTTCCGGGGGTAGTAATGCCTTCCCCCAAATAAATAATAATAATTTGTCAATTGTCAGCTGTCAATTCACTTTACAGTAGATATTGTGAATCTCATTGAGGCCTCTGAAAGACGCGATAAGGTGCTATATATCAAATGCAAAGATGATTACTATTTCCTTAAGCGTTCCTTCTTTCAGCAACATGTATGTAATAATGTAGATTGTAACCATTCTATTATCCTCTTCATCTCTCATCTCTTCCCTTCTCCCCTCCCCCCTGCCCATCTCCCTCCCCCCCCCCTTAATCTAATGGCAGGGATTCAGATAGCAATCCACTTCAATCCTCTTAGTCTACAATCCAATCCCCAACGTATAGCTGTGCTATGTGTGTGCCCTCGCTGTGTGAACCCAATGTAAATTAGCATGTAAATTTACACTGAAGTGCATTTCCCTTCCTTATTTTGTTTAAATAAAATTAAATAGCATCTCTGAGCATCAATATTTACCAGTTTCTCAGGTCGGTGGTTGATGTAACCATTTGTCTGTGTACAGCACGGATTAAGATCAGCCCTGTATTGATAAATAGGATGGCTTTGAAGGTGCAGGAAGCGGCAAGGCTGTGGGAGGGATGGCTGGAGTTCCAGGGAGTGGGGGAAGGAGTACGGCTGAAAGGTTGCACACCGAACATGAGGTGTGTTGGGCAGAGGATGTGAAGCTGGCAGCTGTTCACTGAGCGGAGGCAGGGAGTGGGGAGGAGTGGAAGGGGATCAGAAGACCAGGCTGTGAATGGATTTTAAAAAGAAGGTTATGGATCTGCTGGTTTGCATGCAGAAGAGTACTTGTAGCAAATTTTCGAGCAGTTGTGAGGAGACGTTCTCTGGCAAATTAGCCACTAGTGCATCTGGCAGCAGAAGAGAAGGTGTGTAATTACCTGAGCTGTAATCATGAACAATCACTGCCTTAAATACTAGAAAAAAGGCACTTAACAAGTGCGCACAGCAATTTCCCATTCCACTCAGACATTAAACCGTAGGAAATGGCATCTCTAGGGGAGAAATGCAGGCTCTACGTGTGCTTGTGAGGCAATTTACCAAATGACAAGGACTACCTCTGGCACAGGAACGAAACAGCCAACCGCTGAGATTGAGAATCTAGGGATTCGCTGCAGCAACATCCCATAATCAGTCATTGAACAAATAACCAATGTACTGTACATGGAAATAAAGGCCTTTGAGTTAGATACAGTTGGCAGCAATAACATTTCACTGCTGGCTCACTGGCTGGCTGGTTTGGATGATAATGGTTTGGATAAAATATAACAATAATTATAATAACCCTTGCATTTGATACAGCATCTTGTTACGTCACCGAGGTGTTTCACAGAATATACTGTAAAATGAATTGACTCTATATTTGTGGGTGAAATGCGACAATTATTGCGCACAGCAGTGTCCCACAAACATGGATTTAGATGACCAATTTCTAGTATTATGGTTTTTTTTAGAGGTATTATTATTGGATGTGTGGAGAAGGAAATTTGCCCAAGGTTTCACCCTGACCTGCCTGGATTTGAACATTTGAACGTTTGTAGGGTGAGTGCTCTAACCACTGAGCTACAGGACTCCACAATTATTGTTTTTGTTGTGTTGAGTTTTGGAGTTTGAATTAACATTTGACTTTTAATATCACTAATTGAAACCCTCTAAAGGTGTCATCAGAGTGAGCTTTAAGATGACTAAAGGCGCGGTCGATGAGGACGGACTTGAGATGGATTTTGAAGGGATGGAGCGAGTCAGAGGGGCTCTGCGATTGGAGTTCCAGAGGGTGGTAGCAAAAAGGCTAAAAATCCGACCTCCAAAACATTTGGAAAATGTGTGAAAAATGAAATGCCAGCCTGGTCATAAAAGTCACAAATGCTGAAAGGAAACCTGGGTGTTTAACAGAATGGTTATTGATAGATCCCAGGTCACCTAATAGTGAGCAAAGTCAACAACTACTGACTCGGGTTTCGGCTCGTAAACCATCACCGTTTGTTGGAATTAATTTGTGTTTTACTTGCCCTTGTTTTCAATCTCGCTCCCCTTTTTAAAAAAAATGGAATCAGAATAAAACCAATTTCCCACCAGTGCTTGTGAGCGAAATGCTAATTTTTTTTCCCCCAAAAAAATATAAACCAGCTGGAGATCGAACCAATTGGAAACAAAGCAATCAAAATTAATTTAATCTGACAAATGATTTCGGTCTCGGATGAGTCATTATCTCACACACCCGAAGAGCGAGTTCATGTTATTTAATAACTGTTGCCTCCGTGCGGCAGTTTGAGGGGTTTTATTAGATCCAATAAATTCGGTAATTGTTGTGTTAGCTAAAGCTATCAAGTGGTGAAGGGATCAATGAGAATGACTGCACGAAGCAGGACACCCGTTTATTTTAACTGTTGTAAAGATTATAAGTATTGCCTGGATTCCCACTGGCCTTATAGTCTTTCTGTATTAATTTTCAAGCGTTAAGTATTGAGCACTTCCACAATCTTTAGGGAAAACAAAAAATTTGGGGGAGGGTGGGGTGGGGGAATGTGTTGCTAATGAAAAGGTCCCATTTGATGACATAAACAATAAGATGAACTAATAATAATCCGTGCATTTGACATAGCGCCTTATCATGTCATCGAGATGTCTCGAAGCAATTTGCAGAATATAGGGAGGAGGTGAGAGGACCGAAGGAAAGAGTACTTGAGAGGGTATGAGAGGCTTGTGGGGTGTGGGGGCAGAGTTGGAGGCTATTTTCTCCAAGACCAATACTGTGAATTGCACAAAATGCACCTCGTTGTTATGTCTCACATACCTCCCCCTCCCCACCTTGCCCAACACACACACACATTATACTAGAGTGATCAGAGAGTTTTATTGTTAGTTAATTAGTGGATCACTTTCTGGGGGGGTAATAATACCTTGAAAAAAATAACAATTTGACACTCAATCCACGACTGTTTGTGGGACACCTCTGTGCACAATTGGCTGTGGTGTTTCTCCCACAAAATACACAGTCACTACACTTTACAGTATATTCTGTGAAGCGCTTTGACGTGTCTGGAAGACTTGATAAGGCGTTTTATCTAATTATTATTGTTGTTATGAGCAACCCACTGTTGCCCTCAGAGGATGGGGTTGGCAATTTATCCAGTTCCAGCTGTGTGTGTGTGTGTGTGTGTGGCATGCGTTCATTTAGGTTATCCAAGATTATACAGAAGTCCTCCTTACAGATGTTCCAATGGATAGCCATGAGGGGGCAGGCACTGAGCAGTGAACACAGGATTACTGGAGTAAAAAACACTACAGTGTTGGAAAACAGGATCAGAAAGTGACGCAATTTTATTCTCAAACATAAAATGTACGATATACATTCTCCTGATATATGTCCCACAACAGTGTGTTTGATTTTCATTTGTTACATTCCAGTGCAGGAAAATTTGTAGTCGTTTCATTGTCCTGGGAAGGTGGCAGATGTGGTGGTGGGGGGGGGGGGGCAAAAGGAAAGTAGGGGAGGGGCAATAAATTGATAGAATCTTATGGATAAAGGGATTAAAGTATAGGAATAAACGCGCAGATGGAGTTGGATTAGAAGATCAGACATGATCTTATTGAGGGGCCGAATGGCCTACTCCTGCTCCTTATTCTTATGTTCTTATGTTAAATGTGCGAGTTAAAACTGCCTTCCTGACAAACAGAGTTTGCACCGAGACCAGAGCACCTAAAAGCCAAGGGTTTCAAGGTGTAAAGGCCAATTTCGGGACAGATACCAGAGGATAATTGATGACTGAAACAGGTGGCCAGAAAGGGTGGCTGAGGCCAGGACATTGGACTCATTTCAAATAAAACAATAACAACAGATTGCATTTGTATAACACCTTTCACATCAGGAGGATGCCCTAAGGTGCTGATGCTGTGATGGGGGGGTCAAGCAGTGGGGGACAAATAAAGCTTCTGGAATGATCCTCAAGAGCTCCCGGACCCTAACCCACGTAAAGGGCGCTATATAAATGCAAGTTGTTGTTGTTGTTGTATTTGCATGACTGTACGTGCAGGAGAACCTAGAATTATCAAACCAAATTCTGCTTCTTTGAATTCTCCACGCTTCGGGATGTCCTCCCGACGTGAAAGGCGCTCTATCAATGTAACGCTGTTTTGTCGTTGTTCTCTGTATTTGGGCACTAGGTTTGGTTGGCGTTTGACTGGATTTCAATGTGTGCCATACACTAGGTTGACAAATATATATCAACAACAACTTGCACTTATATCCCACCCTTCATGTCTCAGAGCGCTTAACAGTGACGGAGCCTGACTCCGAACATTGTGTTGGGGGGGAGTGGGTGGAGAGGTGCAGATACTCTTTAGTATCTGTCCTGAAATTGGCCATAGGCTCAGTCGAAGAGGGAGGTTGTCGGGCGGGACTTGAAAAGGGAGAGCGGGGAAGGGCAAGGTGGAGAGATTGAGGGAGAGTGTTCCAGAATTTTCAATATCCTGAAATTGAAACAAACTTTCCACCTATAAGAGAAAAAAAATCCTACTTTAAGTCCAGTTGCTTCCTACTGTGTTCCCTCTGTTATGTTTGTGCTCCGTAATCCGTGCCTCTCCATAATGCTTCAAGGATTTAGGGAAACTTTTCAAAAGTTTTTCAAAACTTATACGATTCTGTATTTCTTTTTTTTGCCAGTCTCCAAAAATCTTTATGCTTAATTTTTAATGGGGTAATTTACAACCGCTGCACGAGCAAAAATCCAACGTGTTTCAATCTATGTTAATTCTAAGCAGATCCTCGTGACAAGGAACAATCCTGCCTAATTAAATAACTATAAATGTGTATGAGCTCTGAAATTTGTTGCACATCAGGGTAGACTATAACTGACTGAAAATAGATATGCTAATGACAGCATTGACAATACTTTCCAATCCTAAAGGGCTACATCAAATGTAAGGATTATACATATTTAGCCCACAAAATATACAACCAATTCACTTTACATTATAATATGTGAAGTGCTTTGAGACATCTCAACGACATGGGATAAAGAGACACCATATCAATTGCAAGGATTATTAGCGTATATTTTATTATCAAATCTTCTTATTTCATGGCTGAGCTGAACATAACAGGAAAATCCGGCTCTGAATGGACTGCTCTGGAGCAGATGAATATCAATTTAACTGAGCACATCAATCATTTCACATATACATAGCCCTCTGTATTGATTCTTTATATCGGCCTCTCTCTGTTGGAATATTGTGTGACTAATTTCCTCACCAGACATTTTGCTGCCATGACCTTTTGTTCAATACTCCATATTCAATATTAATAACATATTGATTGTCATTCAAGTCACAGTTTTGAATACTTGTCCCATGTCCCCTTTAACCTATCTTGTTCTACGGAGAATGCACTGGCTGCCAGAATCTGACCTCGAAGCTATGAGATCTAAGCCCGAGACTCATTGGAAGTGGCCCTCTACAATTTTCTAAGAAGGAAACCCAAACCTTGACCCAGATTTTCCTAAGTGATCCAATTGACATTTTGTACAGAATCGATATTTTCTCTGACTCGCGCTCTCAAAAATTCCTCCAAAGTCATTCTCCAGTTCAACCTCTTAATTGCGATTACAACGCTGTGGCTTGGACACCTTGGGCAATTTGTCAATTGTCAATCCTTCCTCTTTTTTGAGTCCCTTCCGTCAGACATTACCACACGCAACACACATAGCTTTGTGTTTGCAACAAGGCAGTGAACTGCTTGTTATCAGCACTCTTCATACTACCCGCACGCACCCCCCCACCCCCCACTCCCGACCCCATCCCTCAATCCAAACTGCTTGGATCCCCTGTGAATTGAACACTATTTGAGTTGAGTGTTATTTTCAGTTCATTTATGGCAAGGTTGAAAAGTCACCTAACATTGGAATATTGATGTTGTAATAATAATCAACCCTTCAGCTGGAAATCTCTAAACATTTCATATGAGTCAATGTAGAGTCAACGCCTTGGGACGTCCTCCCCATGTGAAAGGCGCTCTATAAATGTAATTTTCTTGTTATTGTAGAATGTATTGGCCTTGTGCTGTGCACAAATTGGCCGCCATTGGATACACAGTCACTACACCAGACTTTACAGCAAATCCTGTGAAGCGCTTTGATCATCCTGACATGCGATATTCTATAACGAACGCACGGCTCATTATTTTTTTTTTGTAAACGCGACAGCCAATTTTGTAAGCGGCATTGGTTCCCACACCTATAACAGATGTCAGAAATGATTATATCACTGTGATATAATAAAATACTTTAAAATCCTAACTAAGAACAAAAAAAATCACTGTCCTTTTGGTTGCGCTTATTTGATATTCTGATTTTAGTCTGTATTTTTAGCTCTCTCTGGGCTGCCTTCAGAATATTTCATGCTCCACTTTCTGTGCTTATTGATGCAGTTCGTGCTGACCATGTTGTAGCTGTGTAATAATTTATTCAGGTGCCCAACAAGAGAGCGAGATGAATTAGAAAATGCGCATCAAATATTAAAACTAGTGAGTAATAACAGGTCTGCTCCCATCAACAATTTATGTTTTGTGTGCACATTTATAATTTTTTTAAATTAAAAAACAGTTTGGCAACGTTTTGTGATAGTGAGAGAGCAGATTGTAAAGAATATAATGGCATTGGGTGTTGGTGAGATTGATGGGGCATTGGCTCACAGGATATAGGATAAAGCCAGCATCTTATCCAGTGACTGTCTTTTATATAATAATATTAAAAATAATCTTGCATTTGATATAGCACCTTGCCATGTCTTTGCAACGTCTCCAAGCATTTCACAGAATATACTGTAAAGTAAATTAACCATACATTTTGAGTGAAATGTGGCAGCCAGCAGTGTCCCACAAACAGTTGTGGATTGAGTGGCCAAATAATTTAAAAATATATTATTTTGAAGGAATTATAACCTCTGGAAAAGTGATCCGCCAATCAACTAACAACTGGGTCCCTACTTACTGTTAGGTGGAGACGCATGATTAAATAACTTTTTGTCCGGCTGGGATTTGGAAACCAAGTCGTCTCCTTGCGAGATGAATGCTCTAACCACTCCGCTGGGAACATGCTATCCACTCTGTGTTGTTATAAATAACATGTGAAAACCATTTCATTAACAAATGATGAAAAGTCCCAGAGTTGCTGGAGAGAATATTGTACAGATTTGCACAGTGGTACAAAGACTTTTGTTAAATGTCACTAACCAATACTGCAGGCTAGGATGTGGCTTTTAATGATCCATCATCTGGCTTTTAATGCTATTACCAGGACAGCTCAGAATACCAATCCACTTGTGTCTTTTAATTTAACTAAATACTTTGACCTTTTCGGGGGACTCCAACAAGCAATGCATATAAAAAAAAACTTTACATTTTTAATTTAGCGTACTGATACATTCCGACATATTATCTGATTATTTGGAAACAATTACGGTAATTAGAGATTGAAGTGAAGTGCCCTGCGAGGTGGCATTTTAAAAACCGACACGCAAACAATATTTTCAGAAACACTGATCTGAAGAGTGATGGTGTTAACAGCGGAGGGAGAATTCTGGTCACTGTGATGTGCCAGTCTGTAGAGATACACTCAGTCTGTATCTGAGTGGATAGAGCATTCCACACGCAAGCCAGAAGACCTGTGTTTGATTCCCAGACAGGGTGAAATGTTTGACAAGTTTTGTTACTCCATACGTCTCTGTTTGCCTAGCAGTCACTCAATCCACGGCTGTTTGAGGGACACTGCTGTGCGCAAACTGGCTGCTGTATTTCAGCCACAAATAATACGGTCAATTCACTTGAAGGTATATTCTGTGAAGCGCTTTGAGATGTCTCAAAGATGTGAAAGGCGCATTATCAAATGTAAGGATTATTATTATTACAAATTGCTGTGAGGGCGAGTGATTAATCTGGAAAATTAGTGGTGGGGGGAGGGAGTTGTGGGGGGGGAGGCACTGAACAGGAAAATAAAAAGGAAAATCTTTTTCAGATGGGATCATACGCAACGTGAATCGATCTGGTCTGTCTTTCAGATAAATGTGCGTAAGGAGTCCCACGCGACCCTCACGATGGTAAAAGATGAGCGGGCACATTGCCAGCGACTGATCAATGCACCACTGCGCTCCCTTCAACATCCACTTTTAGAGGCAGATGTTTTCCTCAAGGTTTTATGCCTTCACTTTGTGAGCCTGGAAGACGGAATTCCTTTCCTCCAGACACTGTCAATAGCTACCTTAGGCATCGGGTAGTCAAGGGATGGATTTGTTTCTGTAAAAATGCAGTGTCTGGCCAGTGAGACATGCGACACCAAAACTGGCCAGATGTTTACTCCGAGACAAAGCCACGCAATGACAAGTCGGTTGACACCACATCTGTCAATTGTTGAGAATAGAACGCAAACTGCCGCATCGAATGCGAGGGATTTTCTGCCTTTGTCGCGCAAAACAAACCCAACAACAAATTGCATTTGTATAGCGCCTTTCACGTCAGGAGGACATCCCAAGGCGCTGGCTGGGCAGGGATTTGGACCCGAGCTGAGAGTTGGGATCAGGAGGGGTGGAGGGCGGGGAGGGTAAGGGGAGGCAATGTGATGATCGAAGGGGTGGTTGAAGAGGAGGGTCTTGAAGGAGGTAAGGAAGGGTGCGAGGCGAAGGGATTGTGGGATGGTGTTCCAAAAGCGATCCACACCAGCCACAAATGAGAGTTTGGGAAAAGTCGAAAAAGATACATTTGCAATAATCGCACTTTTTTGTGTGAATTAATGTTTGCTGCCATTTAGGAGTGTGTTGTGTTTCCTTGTGTCTGTTTTCGTTTCACGTCCCACCTTTTTCATCCAGTAAATTCTTAATTTTACCACGAAAGGAGTCAGAGAGAGAGAGAGAGAGAGAGAGAGAGACAGAATGAGAAAGATCAAGAAAAAATTCAGAGTATGAGTGTCCCTGACCTACTGAATATGGGAATAATATTGTGTTGCTCTGTATGTGTGTATGGCAGCGAAATAACTTGAAAAGAAATCAAAGGAAATCCCTTTGAATGTGTGGGTATGCTCGTGAGATATGGTCACTCTATTTTATACAACGCTCCACTCCAAACATGGTCTTTTTTCCAAGATACTTGAGAAATAATGCTCTCTACTCCCAATCCGTCTATTGGGTATTGAGTAAAAATTAGTAGCCAAGACACACAGACAAACGCCTCAAGGCTGCAATTGGGAGCAGATACCCTCCAGAGGCTTGATCAGCTAGCACTCAGTGTATGGAACAACCATACACCTGAATAGAAAGAAGGAGATACAGCGAAGGTGGGGGAAATGGATGTTGGCTGTAAATCTTTGGAGGGGTTAATAATAATAATAATCCTTGCATTTGATATAGCTCTTTCCACATCTTCTAGATGTCTCAAAGCGCTTCACAGAATATAGTGTAAAGTGTAATTGACGGTATATATGTGGGCGAAATGTGGCAGCCAATTGCACACAGCAGCTTCCCACAAACAGTGGTGGATTTGAAAATGACCAATTTATTATTGGCTCAAAACTGATCGCACAAGTTGCAGGTACTCACTGCAAGGAAAGGTTACTTGAATAATCTCTTGTCGTCACGCTGACTAATACTCTGCTAAGGAATTCAAGTAACTGTAGATTGCCTGTCTGATTCATTTGAAGGGATGCAGTGTGCGGAATTAGACACAGCAAGTACAGGAGTATAAATGGAGTCAAGTCTGCTGATCCATCTTCATTAATCTGAGCGTTTGGATCCATAATGAATGGTAATTATGAATTTCTGACCAGCGCTGTCACTGAGATGTATACCGGACCATTGCCTTTAATGGTGTTTATTCTATCTATTGATGTATTTAATCCCGCGCCCACCACTTACCCCCTCTCACCAACCCCTCTCTCCCTTGATTGATTCTTATCACTGGTGTGAGTTGTTAAGAGATTGTGAGGGGAAAGAGTTAGTCACAACCTCTTTGACCAATAACCTATTATTATTCGTGTCAGCCTCCGACTGACATGTACCATCTGTTTCAGATCATGGATCAATCTGGCAAACTGCCTGGTTATAAAATACACTGGATGGAATCCAAGTCACTGCTTCCCATCTGTGCCGTGGACCAGCGGCCAGCGTAGGGAATTAAGAATTGCCAGACTGAGGAGAAACGAAATGCGATACTGTATATAAAAATGCATCTAGTTCCAGTTAGTGGCTGTCACCGGGGAGGAGGATTTCTTTAGACTCAGTTAACCCGGGGCTGGAGGACAGGAGAGAGCGGATAGGAGTGTAACACTACAGCAGATCGCAGAGGTAAGGTAGGGTAAGGTCATGCAAGGAAATCACTGAATATTAGAACGAGGATCTTAGCTTAATCCACCGAGGGACGTAAACATCACAGGTCCACAGTCTTAGTCACAAAAGGAAAATCCAGGGGAAATCCTGCAAAAGTCAGACTGCAAATGCATGGCACAGAAACGTGCTTTGCTTCGGTGTAAACCAAAGTTTGTGGAAGGGCACAGAGACGACGAATAAAGGGGGTTAACTTATCAGGTACAAAGGAATCCAGGTGGTCTGAATTTAGTTCTGTTTGAACAGCAGTGGCGTGCTCGGTGAAGCGAATGCACATTATGTTATGTAGGTATCAAACACAATGCAGCTGGCACCAAGTCAGCAATGAAACCTATTTTATTTCTGAGCATCTATTAACTGAGTACAGCTGAGTAACTTTAAAAGCTGTTTTATCAAGAAATCGTGATTGCACATGTGCAAATTTTATAATAAATAATAATTGCATTTGACATAACGCCTTATCATATCTTTGAGATGTCTCAAAAGAGCCTCACAAAATATAATGTAAAGTGAATTCACTGTATATTTTGTGGGCAAAATGTAATAGGTTTCGACCAGCAAAAGGCTAAAAATATGAGCCATTTTAAAAATAAAAGGGCAGCGTAAAAGTAGAAAAACAACAGCTAGTAGTGTTGGCAGGGTCACAGAAAATTTTGCAGCAAACCTGCAGTAAATGCAAATTGCCTTTAAAGCAATGCATTTTAGCAGAATTATGCTGCTGTGCTTGTATGTTTTGGTACCAAAGGAATGTTTAAAGTGCCTCAAAAGTGATTAGAACTGAGAAACGGGAGCGGGTTTTTTGTGTTGCAATTGCATTATAATTTCAAAATGCTTCCTGTTAATAAAGGATAAAGCACACATGAGGAATTAATGAACTTGGGACTTGCTTTTTGAAAGTAGATTTGAGTTGTCTTTACTCTACTTCCCAGAGGTATCCGCAAAACGATTCTTTGCAATAACGTGCTTTCATTGTGCAAATTAATGTTCCTGTTTGAAATAATTGGTAAACACACTGCTTTTCTTCACTGAGAGTAACGCACTGTGATAACCTGTCTATGCATTTTAAACATGCTCCTGTTTACCGAGCAGTGAGTAGGAACCCAGACGTTAGTTGATCGGCGGATTGCTTTTCTGGGGGCAACATTCCTTCAAAATAAAATCAAGTAAACTCACCATACAATATATTCTGTGAAGCACTCTGAGACATCTCGAAGATGTGATAAGCGTTACACCAAATGCAAGAATTATTATTACAATAAAATTGTACTAATTTTACAATTAAAAAATTGAATTTTTAATTCTAAAAAACTGAATTTTTTAATTGTAAAAAATTACAATTAAAGCAAATTGTAAAAAAGCAAAAAAGGCAGTCCAGTTGTACTGTACAGACAAATTGAAGAGATTTTGCATGATTGATAGTTAATATGATGGATGGAAGACAGCAGAATACTCTGAACGCCCCCATCCCACTCCTATTTAACTCCCGTTAATTTCAATCAATCCGACACTTTCTTTTGTGTGATTGTTGCCACACAAACCCATTTGTTGCTGCTGTTGTTTCACTGCTTAATGTGGGAAGTGGTTGAGTGTGGATTACTGGCGCTTTATAAGTGTAATTTGTTGTTGTTGTTGTATAACATTGCTAGGCGTTGTACAATAGTTTGTCAGTTTGTCTAATACTCCACAATCCGCTCAGTCTCAAACTAAGGGTGAAACACGCAGGGTGTATGAATTCGGATGTATTGTCATTCCTTCTGAAGCAAACCGTCAGTAATTGACCACAATAGGGTACAGGAAAGCTGCGAACGTCAAGGGTCACTTTATGTGCTGACATGCTCGATGATTTGGTTTCGGCTTCAGATTAGGAAAAAGAAAATAATTTGCGAACTTCAGTAACCAGCGATGTTGGGAGCAGGAAAGGGGGAACATGGATAATAATATAATAATAATAATCCTTGAATTTGATATGGCGCTTTTCACATTTTATCGAAGTCCCAAAGCGCTTCACAGAATATACTGTAAAGTGAATTGACTGTATATATTTGTGGGCGAATCGCGGCAGCCAATTGCGCACAGCAGTGTCCCACAAACAGTCGTGGATTGAAAATGACCAAGTTTATTTTGGACAGATTATTATTAGGCGTGTGGAGGAAGGAAACTTGCCCAAGGTTTTGCCCTGACCTGCCTGGATTTGAATACAGGTCTCCCCAGCTTGCAAGACAAGTGCTCTAACCACTAAGCCATAGGAGCTCCACAAGATGGATGTTGCCCTCATTCATCTTTGTGATGTTTTCTTTCTCCTTAGATTATTACACTCAGTGTTTGGGGATCTAATCTTCTTCTCACCACCCATCCAGGCTATGGTACGATGGAGGTACAATCCTATCTGAAGAAACAGCTTCTCTCAACTTCTTCCAACTGTGATTTCCTTTCATTCCCCCGACAGTGCAGATTCTTTAAAACCATGTTACTGAACTACACCCAACGAGAGAACCTTGTGAATGGTGAAATCACTAGAGGAGACTGTCTACGGAACATTTCTTTTTCTCTCGCGCAAACTTTCTCCCTGTCGTTCTGAACACGTTTGATCTCTTCTTATTAAGAATAATAATAATAATAATAATCCTTGCATTTGCTTTAGCGCTTATTACGTCTTCTAGACGTCTCAAAGCACTTCACAGAATATACTGTATACTGTAAAGTGAATTGACTGTATATTTGTTAATTTATTATTGTTTTATTGGAGGGGTTATTATTAGTAGGCGTGTGGAGTAAGGCATTTTGCTCAATGATTCGCCCTGCCAGGATTCGAACACAGGTCTCAACGCTTGTAAGGTGAGTGCTCTAACCACTGAGCTACAGCACTGGAGTTAATACATTAAGTCAGTGGCCATGGTCATTCATTCCATGGCTGTTTGTGGGACATTGCTGCGAGCAATATTAAATAATTACAAATAAGTAAGGAACATGGGTGGTTTTATTGATTTAGCTTTGTTTATTGATCCAGCTGGCTGCCACGTTTCAGCCACAAAAATACAGTCAGTCCACTTTGCACTATATACTGTACTGAGAAGCGCTTTGAAATGTCTTGATGATATGATAAGACGCTGTATCAATGAAAGGATTGGTATTATTACTATTCCACAAGGGAATTATCAGAAGAAAGGACTAGGTAAAATGCTGGATATTTTAAATTGGCCAAATCCTACACGAATCTTTGCTTTGGGGGCAGATGAAATAAATAATAACCCTTGCATTTGATACAGCGCCTTATCATGTCAGATAAACTGCTGATATCGAGTCGTGTTCTGGAGAAGAAAACATCAACGGATCAAGGTTAGCGCTCGATGATTGAAGCAATGAAAAAGCATGCAACTGTACTGAGCGTGGCCTTCAGATTTGTCTGCATTGTGGTGTTGGCTTAGAAATTGAGGAGACCCATTATGCAACATCATGAACAAAAACTAGAATGCTGCAGACCACGAGGTATGTGTCTTCCCTTCTGTGTCCTCCCAGTTACCATGGTACTTATTCACTCGTGCTGCTCTCAAGATGAACCGCTTCTGTTTCACAGCTTCGGTTGAAAGTGAAACTAAATCGTCTGCTGCACCATGCCCTGGGCTAGCACAAACCTCAACTTAGATTTAGAAACCGCCCGAGAAAAGTGACCCTGCCATTGGGTTGATGGTGAGAGGGGAACTTTATCAGACATGCTCACTTCTGCTTCTCGCCGTAAAAGGCCTGAGCTTTGACCCCCCTCCTCCCCATGACTCTTGTCTGAACAGACTTCAAAATACAGATTGGCCTTAAATCTGATTGGCTGCCTCTCGCTAATTGGTGACACCCGGCAAGAATCCCCTATTCGTACACGTATATATTTTTTACAATAAAAAAATTTGCTTGGACTTCACTGCGTAGCCTGGAGTGATTCCCATTTGCTTGTGGCGAAGGTCCTTTCGCCTTTCGGGATGAGAAACTGATCACTTGTGACAATTGTATCATTCGCCTCGTCCCCACTTTCAAATCCCACCTAAAGACCTTCATTTTTGATCTTGCTTACGGTCAAGCCCCCACCGCCCCCCCAACCCACCCCCCACCACCCCCCGCCCCCCCCCCCCCCCCACCCTCCCTCTCCCCCTGCCATTGTCAGACTCCTCTACTGTCAAGAGCCACGGGACGCTATCCCGCATGAAGGGTTTCAAGTTGTATCTCCTCACTTGCCTCTCCCACCAGACCTTTGCAATGCTGTCTCTTCAGCACCCAGGAAACACCCTGCAAGTTCCAATTCCTTCAACAGCACATCTCAAAACAGTACCCAGCTTGTCTTCTTACTCTCTGATTGGTCTTGCTTCACTCTGGAGGGAAAATAAAGCCATTTGGATCCTCACAGACAACTGCACAACTGAGTGAACTTTTCATTGTACAGCTAAAGCGAAAAGGGGACGTAAATTAATCTTTATGTTTGCCAGAGAGCCGATGATTAAACTAGATGGTTGTCAATTTTTTAAAAAGTATTATCATTAGGGAGACCAATTACTCTCTGCACAGTCCATTTCTAACCAAAGGAATCTAACGCTCTAATGATTCTTTTGGTCTTTGGCACAGTTCCAACAAGCTCATTGCTTAATGGATTGTTTCCCAGTTGTCTTATAATCATCTCTGCATTAAAAAAACACACACAAGAGCAGCCCAGACCTTTTTTTTGTATACTACACCTGCAAACTAACATCAACAGACTCCTGTCCAGTGTCCTGACCTTAACCACCCTTCACGGCAACTTGTTAATTACCCTCTGTGTAGGGGAAAAAAATCCTGGTGCCTTTCCTGAGAT
This sequence comes from Hydrolagus colliei, assembly GCA_035084275.1. Taxonomy (NCBI): domain Eukaryota; kingdom Metazoa; phylum Chordata; class Chondrichthyes; order Chimaeriformes; family Chimaeridae; genus Hydrolagus; species Hydrolagus colliei. The sequence continues at coordinate 12,237,711 of CM068753.1, forward strand.
TGCCTTTTGCGATTCTAAACCTATGTCTTCTTGTTTCAGCGCCTCGGGACATACTCCTGATGTGAAAGGTGCTATACAAGTGTCATTTTGTTGTTGTTCTTCTTTATTCTTGATGCATCCGAGCAGTTTATTCAATTTATTCTGGGTATAATGTTTTTCAATCGGCCCTACACTCGTTTAGCTGAGTATTTTGAGGCATTCTCCCAACGGGAAAGGCAATATTATGAATGCAAATTGTTGTTTTGAAAGAGACAATTATATAATGTTATCTGGATTTCACCCACAACTGTCATAACTTAGTTATCAAATTAGACTTTTCTCAACTAAACGCAACAATAGTAATAATAATACCGCTTATCTTTCTTACGCAAGCTATGAGAATGGAAGCGAGCATTTCAACTGCGATCCTCAGACCAGCCAGAGACCGGTTGACAAAGTTATCAGTGAATACTGCCGTCAAAGGCTCACGGCATAAAATAGAAATGTATCTTTTTGAAGGAGTTGTCAAAGTCAGACTGCCAGAGTGCATGATTAAATTATGTGCAGTCAGCTCAGATTAAAGTACCTGTATCTAGGTACACAGATCACACTTCATACTGTAACACAGTTAATCAGCCAGCATGAGCGGTTAGTTAAAACTCTGTTGACAACACCCCTGATTTGGTGGAAATTGAGTACTTTTTTTTAAATGCGTAGCAATAATGGAATTAAATTCCATATTCAATTAAATGGGATGTGCCACCAAATCTGGATTAAGGCTGTGCTGCAAATGTTTACCCCTCCTGTTGAAACGCAAATAACAATGGTAAGATTATTTGATAATAATCCTAATATTATTTAATAATAATCCTTACGTTTGGTGGAGCTCCTTCCATGTCAGCAGAATGCCTCAAAACACTTTGCAGGATTCATTGTAAAGTGGAGTGACTGTGTTTTGTGGGCAAACAAAACCCACATATTATTAATAATAATCTTTGCATTCGATATAGCACCTGATCACATCTTCAAGACGTCTCAAAGTGCTTCACAGAATATACTGTAATGTGATTTTATTGTATATTTTGTGGGAGAAATGCGGCAGTCAATTGCACATAGTAGTGCCCCACAAACAGTCCTGGATGGAGTGACCAATTTTGTTACCTCCGGAAAAGTGATATGCCCATTGACTAACACCCGGCTTCCTACTTACTGCTCAGTAAACAGAGGTGCGGGGAGCAGGGAATTGCCCAATGTTTCACCCTGGCGGGAATCGAACCCAGGTCTCTGGCTTGCAAGGGAAGTGCTCTACCCACTGAGCTGCAGGATTCCACTAACAATAATAATGGGAATCTGAAATAAAACAAAACAAAGATGGAATATTGATGAACAGGTCAGACACCAGCTGAGAGAGAGAGAGAGAGAGAGAGAGAAAGTGAGCTAGCGACTTGTTCAGATACGACGCCTTTGATGGGTAAAGTTCTTTCTCTTTCAGATAATGATGGACACACTGTGAATCTCTAGTATTTTCTGATTCTAATGACTTTGGAGGATTGCTGTTGAGATTTAATCCCGTAAACCTCGTTCTCATGTGGAGGTGAATATTAGATCCAGATAAGCCTGATTGTTTATTTCCTGGGATCCGCTCAAGCCACAAATAAGTGTGAAAAATCACGGGCCATTGCTCTGCTTGAAAATATGCTCTCTTCCTTCTATGCCATTATGCTTTATACAGATGCAATTAGATTTAGATGGATATGATGCTGCATTGAACTGTATCGATTTTCTCTATCCTCTCGTTAATAGAATGGTTCACACCCTCCAGATAATCTTAATTGTGGTTATTTTCTATCTCTGTTTCACCCACAAAATATACAGTCAATCCAGTTTGCAGCATATCCTGTGAAGCGCTTTGTGACGTCTCGAAGATGTGGTAGGGCTGGAAGGGTGCTCTATACAGTATATGCAATCTTGTCGTTGATGTTGAAGGGTGCTATATCAAACGCAATGATTAATATTACAGCTGCCCAAGGTCTCGCCTGAGGACTTTGGCTGATTTAGTAGGACTCTTAGTCCTGAGATGTGGGTTCAGATCTTAGCCAGAAATTGGAACGCAGGACAGCAACAACAACTTGCATCTATATATTGCAATCTATCTATGAACTCACAATCTATGCTGACATTTCCATAAGAATTCTTGCATTTGAGATAGCTCATTTCACGTCTTCCAGCCATCTCAAAACGCTTCGCAGAATATATTGTAAAGTGAATTGACTGTATATTTGTGGGCAAAACGCAGCAGCCAATTGCACACAGCAGTGTCCCACTGTGTCCCATGACAAACAGTCGTGGGTTGAAATGACCAATTTTTTTTTGTGAGGGATTATTATTAGGCATATGGAGTAAGGAAACTTGCCCAAGATTTCACCCTGACCTGCCTGGTTTCGAACACAGGTCTCACGCTTGTAAGGCTCTAAGCATTGAACTAACCACCGTGCTATTCTAGTGCTCATAGAGTGTGGCCTTTGGGTTCCATCTGCCTGGTTGGAGTAAGAGTAGGCAATTTAGCCCCTCGAGCCTGTTCCGCCATTCAATTAGATCATGGCTAATCTGTACCTAAACTCCAATTGCCCACCTTCATCTCCCACACCCTTTGATATCCTTTCCGTACAATAATCTATCCACCACAGTCATGAAAGTTGGAATGGATCTAGCATCCACAGCCTTATGGGGGAGTGAGGTGCAATGTTGGACATCAACAAAAACAACAACAACTTGGATTTATATAGCGCCCTCCACACAGGCGGCGTCTCAGAGCGCTTCACAATAACGGATCCTGGGGCCGAGCGAGTGGGAGGGGGAAAATAGTGACCAAAAGCACGGTCGAAAAGAAAAGTGTTTCGGCATTACCTGAAAATAGGAAAGGAGGGGCCGAGACGAAGGGAGTGAGGAAGGGAGTTCCAGAGCTTCGGGGCGTAGTGGCTGAAGGCATGGCTGCCGATGGTGGAACGGAGGATTCGGGGGACAAGGAGGAGGCCAGACATGGAAGAAACCCCCCAGATTGGAGCGTTCCAGGTTTCAGGTGGGTGTTAAAGATTGCTATTGGACAATAAAAAATTCCTAGATATTATTGGTTACTTAACTTGATGCCTGTTTGTGGGATATTGCTGTGGGCAAAACACACATTTGACAGTGAAGCCCTTTGAGACATTCACTCAACACAAAAGATGCTGCACCAAATACAAGGATTACCGTTCATTATAAATGCTTCAAGCTTCAATGGAAATTGACCACTCAAGTTTCAAAAGTGCATGCGTTCTGGTAATGTTCACTAGTAATTTCAATGACTAGGCATGATGTAACGTCATTATGAGTGATGTTTTGTTTAAGAGTGAAACCAGGCCTTGTTATTTAATATTATTTTTAATAGGCAGAATCAGCAAGAATGGTGCAAAAATTGTATTTACATCAGCCGCTCTGTTTCATGCTAGGTATTAAAAATAAATAAATCTAATAATACACATGGCAGTGAGACGCTACTAATGTATGATTGACACTAATAAGTAAGAATGATCCTTGTATTTGATATAGCACTTTTCACGTCTTCTAGACGTCTCAAAGCGCTTCACAGAATATACTCTGAAGTGCATTGACTGTGTATATGTGGGTGAAACGTAGCAACCAATTGTGTACAGCAATGTCCCACAAACATCCGCAGAGCGAAATATCCAATTTATTATTGTTTTTGTGTGGGATTATTATTGTTAGATGTGTGGAGTAAGGAAACTTGCCCAAGATTTCACCCAGGCTGGAATTGAACCAGGGCTCTCGCTTTCAGCCTCTCTGCTCTCCATCCCATAGGCCCTTTGCCTCGCTTCCTCCCTTGTGTACTTCAAGGCTGGTCTCAAGACCCTCCTTTTCGATCATGCCTTCTGCCACCCTCCCAATTCTTTGCCTTCCTTCCCCCCTACACTGTTTTGTCATAACCCCTGACTGTTCAGCACATTGGGACGTCCTCTTGACATGAAAGGCGCTCTATAAATGTAATTTTGTTGTTGTTTTGCTGTTGTTGTAAGGCGAGTGCTCTAACCACTGAGCTACAGGAATCCACAAATCTATAAAAAGTGCCAGAGAATTCTGGCAGTGGTTCAAGTTCACTGTTTCTGAATTACATGCAATAAAATATAAAAAATTGTTAAAATGTGTATTGAATTCTAGATCACGAGAGAGATTCGGATGGAGAAATCCCTTCAGTCCTTTGATCCTATTTCTCCAGCATATTTTCTTCTTGTTACAAAATCAATCTGTTTCTTGAATGGGAATTGTATCTCGGCGTTCACCTCAAAGACATGATAAGACAAGATATCAAATGCAAAGATTATGAATATTATTTTTAAGGCAGCTGTTTTAAGCTACCCTGTACGAATGCAAGTTGTAGTTGTTTGCTTCCGATATGCAGAGCTCTGTGATTATTTGTATGGAATTTTGTTTGCCAGTGATCTGCCCAGCACCACGCTCATCATACAATCCCCAAACTCTGTGCCGTTGCAAATGTAATTAACTTGAAAATCTAGATCATTCATGTAAAAAGAGGATCAGGAGGGCTCTTGAACACACCCTGAAAACAACCAGTCAACTCATACCCATTACAGGCCAGTTTCCCAAATAATTACCCTCTCTTTAAGTATATATATATATATATAATATATATATATATATATATATAAAAGCCTTAGGTACGTTTCTGCAATTTTAACAATGAACTTCTAAAAGGAAAACAAAAACCAACACAGTTTAAAAACCAAAAAAACAAAGAAAAACAACCCAGTGATTAAAGCTCACTCTTTGTTTGTAAACAACAAATACATTATTTTTAAAAAGTTTCGAAATACATGAATACATGTGTGCAAAAACACTAGGCCGTGTATGATAGCGAGTTTCTTACATTTCTCTTAGTATCGCCCCAAAAATATACAGTCCTTTCACTTTACAATATATTCTATGAAGATCTTTGAGATGTCTCAATGATGTGAAATGACGTTATATCAAAAGGAAGGATTAGTTGTATTATTTCTTCATCCACATCCATGTCTTAGCTATGGTAGCTGCAGACCGGTTTTTAAAGCAGTTCTTCCCATCTAACTAAAAACAATTCTGATCTAATGTATAAACTATAAACTATAAAATACATAGTCACTATAGTCACACTGCCTCCCACCCTCTAGAACTCCATCCCGCAGTCCCACAGCCTCACCCCATCCATTGCTTCCTTCAAGACCCACCTCAGGGCCCTCCTCTTCGACTGTCCTTTCGATCAACCTCCTTCCCCCGCTGCCCTCCACCCTCTCCAATCCCGACCCCCCAGCTCGGGTCCGAAATACTGTCTGTCCAGGGCCTTGGGAATGTCCTCCCACTGTGAAAGGCACTGTACAAATGTAATTCTGTTGTTGCTGTCGATATTCCTAGAACATTTAACGTGGGGTTGATTGTTTTCATTCATTCTTTTTATGTTGTTATTAATTTTAGGCCCTGTGTGGTTTGTGTCTCAGGTAACGTAAAGGGACTGCCCTGCCAGTATTATTTCAAACAGGGTTCACACTTTTAAATGACTTCGCAGATGTGTGTGGGACATTGCTGCGTACACTCTGGCTGGTGTAATTTTGTTGTTGTTGTCGTCGCAGTAAATCCTGACCTGAAAGGCACTAAATCAGATGTAAGGATTATTATTAATCTTAAAAGAAATGTGGATTTACTAACCACAAAATAGAAATGTCACTTTGTAGGCTTACTGTGTGAAAATAATGAGTTTAATAACATGGAAAGGTAATATGGAAAATAAGTAGTGATTTCTCTTCCATTTTACGTTTTCAAATTACATGTAATTTTCATACCTTTTGAGTGAGTAATTCTGCAAATCACATTGATTTAGATTCAGAATCTCTTCAGTAAATACAGACAGTTGTAATGAACATTCTAACAGCCTTTTAAGAAGAATACAAACAGCAAAGAGGAATCTATTTGCATGAATATGAAATTTGTGGAGCACTCACCTTACAAGTGAGAGACCAGGGTTCGATTCCCGGCGACACCTTGGGCAAGTTTCCTTACTCCCGTGCCTGATAATAATCCCTCAAAAAAAATTCATTTCAATCCACAACTGTTTGTGGGACACTGCCGTGCGTAATTGGCTTGCTGCGTTTCGCCCACAAATCTACAGCAGTTAAATTAATCTAGAGCAGACAATGGGAATGTAGTGAGCAATTGAGGAGGGGGGGAGCGAGAGAGAGAGAGAGAGAGAGGTTGCGGAGTTGGGGTCGAGTGAGTGTTGCGGGGAGTTGGGTGGGAGAGCGAGAGAGGGGCAGAAAAGTGTCGGGGGAATGCGGTATGTGTTGTGCTAATTATTACTGCGTTAATCACTGCATCACCACCCCTAATTTTCATGCCATCCATAGGGTTTCAGCGCTCCGAGACACAGCCCTGTGTGAAGGGCGCTGATTAACTGCAAGTTGTTGTTGTTTGCCCCCAACCCCACATAAGAAATAGCCCACAAAAGTTTGAACCAATTCTAGTTCAACTTTGAAGTTGCTGGAGCCCCAGTGTTTCCATGGCAATTGAAAGACAGTTGATTAGCGGGTAATTAAGCACCAAAGGCTGATGATTTTTTTTACCATCGTGGAGCTATCTTGTATATTAAAATAAAAGTTGACAGTGAGTGACAGTGAGGTGCCTTCCTGCAATTCAGGGGTCTGATATTTCCCTAATTTATTCCACCGTGGAGGTTGAGATTTATGTTTTTATGCTCCACGGATGCTGTAGCTATTTCAGTCAGGAAAAAAGAATACTACACCTTTTAATCATCTGTGATTCAGCGGCACTGGGGATGTTACAAAACATTAAAACCACTTGAACACCACATCCTTATTGTTCAAAGAGTGAAATGAAAATTCTCTACAGCTCTCTGCTGGGAATAGGGAACAGAATCCAAGCCAGAGTCATGACACCTGCTCTTGGCAATAAGCCATCTAACTACCCTGTTCCGTCAAATGCAATACTAATGAACCTTACATTTGATGGAGTATCTTTTCACGTTGGGAGGACGTCTCAATACGCTTCACAGGATGTTGCTTGTGTGAAATTGCTGCGTGCAAGTTGGCTGCTGTGTTTGCCTAGAAAACACAGTCACTCCACTTAACCTCTTGGGATGTTTCCCCCCTCTACATCCCCCACCCCACCTGATATGATAGGCTCTATAGAAATGCAATTTATTATTGTTGGACAGTAAAAATCTTGTGGAGCACTTTGAGACATCTCTATGACATGACAAGGGGGTATAACAAAGGTATGAATCATTATTATTATTATTAGTGTTGTTATATATCTCTGATGGTTGTGGTTGAAATTCAGCAACACCTCTGTTGGGATTTTCCACTGTAACCTCAGTCTCGGAGTTTCAGGCTGACATGATTGATCTGTTGTGTTTTGCATTGTGATATTAATTACAGTACTGTACTTAGATTTTTACAGTGAATCTTTATTGACTGACTGACTTCTGAGACAGTCATACTTTTCTTGAGTGAGGGAGATAGACCTGCAGAGATTAAAAAATTAAATGAACAGTAGGCTTGAAGTGAACTGAGCTAAACTGATTATTTGGCGGTACTGTACTGTGCTTCAGTTATATAGAGTATTATTGTCCAGCAATGATTTGCTCAATTATTGTGCGAGATGAAGGGATTTAGCCATGATGAGAGGCTGGATGGATAGATATTCCTTAGAGTTGAGGAGGTTAAGGGATGATCTGGTCGAAGTGTTTAAAATATTGAAACAAATTGACTAGATAAATAGTAGGCAACTAATTCCTCTTTTAGAAAGAAACAAAAGATTGTGTGCTTAAAATTAGAGCTTAAACTTCACTCCTACCCCAGCTCGGCTGGCCAGCTAGTATTGTGTATAAGTCTAAGTGGTATTGTACTAGAAGTGTGATCAGAAAATATTTCTTAGTTTAGCGAGGAATGTGCTATAAAACTCATTCTGATCAATAAATAATAGAACTGGAAATGCTTTAATTTGTATTTAATTTGAATGTATGTTAGGAACATGGGAACAAGGGAATTTCCGGATGAAACAAGATCAAGGTCCATTTAGTTGGCAATCGCTCCCTGCATGCGACCTATGCACTCACAAACACAAACGACACATTGCTCTCAGCTTTGCACAGCTTCACTCGGACGCTCTCAGTATCTGTGTTGGGGCTGTGTACATTTCTTCGCTTAAAATACGCATGCATAAAAAATAGCATGTTACAGAATGCGGGATTTTACTACGGTTATTTTACAACAAAAACAATAACCATAAAATGAAACAAAACCAGAAGTTGCTGGGAAAACTCAGCAGGTCCGGCAGCATCCATGGAGAAAGGAAAGTGAGTCAACATTTCGGGTCCACGACCCTTCGTCAGAACTACTTCTGTGTCTACTTCACAGAAGGATTGTAGATCCGAAACGTTGACTCACTTTCCTTTCTCCATGGATGCTGCCTGACCCGCTGAGTTTTCCCAGCAAAAACCTTCTGTTTTTGTTTCAGATTTCCAGCATCTGTAGTGTTTTGTGTTTTGAACAACAAAGTGACATTTGTTTACAGTAAGAAACCAATTGAAATTGGATAACTTTGAGTTGATTTTGACTTTTCTCGTCTTCAGTAATTTGAGTAATTACTGAGTAATGTGATAGAGAACATTTCCATACAGATCCACTGGGTGTCTTTCTCCAACTCTTTCAGCTATCAATTATTAAATGCCAGCGATGCTGTCTTTAGTTGCCCAGGGATGCTAATAGCCTCGAAGTCCTAAAACAAACAGACAGCAGACAGAAAAGATGTTCAATTAATACTCAGCATAGCAATTAGATACAGAAACCAATATTTTATCACAATTGAATGTGCATGAAACTGTAGTTTTAAAAATACAGTGAAATAAATCTATAGCTCTGTATCTATGGCAACTGAGTGTCAAAGAGTGAGCTAATTTTAACCACTGAATTGCAAGGATTATAAATGTTAATTAAACAGAGGTGAGCATTGAGCTTGATTGAACCAGAAAGTACAACTGCATTTAAAGGCTTGTCCAACATGTTGCCTGGCAACCACCTAGACCAAATTCTACTTAGCAATATTCCACTAAAAGGAAGGAAAATGGGTTTTAAAGTAATAATAAATGTCCATAATTATATTAATTGTGTTCACACCAAGTAATTGCTTCTATATTATCACCACTGCGGTGTTAAAATGCATGATTAAGCCAGAGTATTTACCTGTTCATGTCGCCTATAGTCTGGTCTTTGGATTGAGAAGCAATGATATGGAGAGCAATGATGGTGGGACCTTGTGTTAGGGGTTTCTTCTGGTGGTCAGCGCAATAATTTCCTGGATAAAATTATTATTATTATTAGAATATTTCGGTCACCCATTTCATGAAACATATATGATTCTTAAAGGGCTAGATAAAGTAGACACTGAGGGACTGTTTCCCCTGGTAGGAGAATCTATAACCAGGGGTCACAGACTTACAATTAAGGGTCAGCCTTTTAGAACAGAGTTGAGGAAACATTTCTTCACTCAGAGGGTAGTGAATTTATGGAATTCACTATCCCGGAAGGCTGTAGATGCTCAGTCCTTGACATTTTCAAGGCTGAGACTGATAGATTTTTGAAAAATAGAGGGATTATGGGATATGGGGATAGGGCAGGTAATTAGAGATAGGTGAGATCAGCCATGATCTTATTGAATGGCGGAGCAGGCTCGAAGGGCCGAATGGCCTACTCCTGCTCCTAATTCTTATGTTCTTATGGCTGTTTGTGGGAATTACGTTGTGCAAATGAACTGCTGCCTTCTCCTACAAGAATAGACAGTCACCATACTTTACAGTAAAATAAAATCCTATGAGGCACTTTGAGCCCGTTCCAATGAAGTGATAAGGCATTATATCAAATGCGAGGATGATTGTTAACATCCTGTGTGATTCTGTGCAAATCACCAGGTATTACTGTCCCCACACTGGCGCTTTCGATCACAGCTTTCATCGCGGTTGCACAACTGACAGTGGCATTCTTATCACCTGTCAAATTACTGAAATGAAATCTGAGCTGCGAGGTTGCTGACTGCGGTATGTTCGTCGCCTTCAATGAGAGCAACATTCAAGAGAACAGCAGCCACCAGTAATCAGCTTAATGACCCAGGATATCCAACGGGCCCTCAAGTTGAGGAATGACAATGAGTGTATATTGAAGCTTTCCTGTCAGAAACCACCGCTCGGCGACAAGCAAATCCATGCCAACGACAACTTCAAGGCAATACAATGAAGAGTCAACGTGTCGACTTCACAGGGAATATCAAAGCATGGATAGGATTCACACATTGACTGTGGATGGGAGCGGGGATTACATTTGTAATAGCGCCTTTCTTGTCGGGAGTACGTCCCAAGAAACGCTGGAAACGTTCTTCAAATGTTATTTGAAATGTTAGCTATTATGAAGGTACAACATCATCAAAGTAACGGTTGCACATAAGCCAGCTATTTGGGCAATTGCGTTGTCTTGGTAAGCGGTTCAGTCTAAAATGGTTACTGTCGAGCTACCAAAATCGCAGTTTAACAGTTTAACAGAGCTAGAGACTTTGGGTTCAAGTATCAAAAGCAGGATTGTGTAGCTATGTTTGGAGATGTAATGTAAATGTAAAGTGAATCTGACTGTATTAAAACATCTGCGAACGTTCCAAATTTCTCCCTATTTGCTACCCCAGTCACCACTTATCATCTAGGGTAGGATAAGTCAGGACTAATTCACATGCACTCATTAGCTGCCTACTAAATGTAGAGATAATTCTGCTGTGAACGAGTTATTGAGTTTAAAATAAAGAACTTGTTCACTGCTGACTGTGAGATTCTGAAGACGATGAATGTGAGTGAGAAACAGAAAGGTGTATCTATCATTACCAAGGACTAAACTGTACCACACTATAGGCCAAAAAGTTCGGCAATATAAATTGTTGTATAATAATATCCTTAGATTTAAAAATTATGCTGGTGTGTCATCACATTTCCTCTCCTTCAAGTTTCATGCCATTCTTTCACAAGGCGAATCACCTGTTCCTAGTGTCTGCCTGTCGCACCTAAGGTATATGTGAGCAGGCAGGGTCATTTGTCAGTCGTTCATGTTTCTTCACTGTGAAAGGCTTCTTTGCCGCTGCTCATGTCTTCCAGTGATGACATGGCCGAGACTTTAGAAAATGGATGCGGAATTATAGAGGCACACCTGCGAACTATCTGCCACTTCCTGGCCCTGAGGCACTGTGACACTGCACTCTAGGTGTGGGTGGTGAATTTTTGACATTAAAAAGCCCATGTCACCAAATGTTTCCAATTCCCTGGAGCCTGGACACCCGGGGGTAACGTGGGAGAACCAGAGAAGATCTGGTGTCTACTTCTGTTGTCTGCTTTGGGAGCTATGAATGTCCAGCTGGACTTCTGCACTGGGGCCTATACAATGTGACAGCAACAGAACAAGCAGAAAGGCAATAAAAATCTGTTCCGCAAGGAAGCTCTTTAGATCACATTGCAGTGGGGTGGCAGATGGTGCCTGGGGGGGAACCTCAACTGAATAATAATAACCTCTGCATTTGATTCAGCGCCTTGTCATGTCTTCGAGACATCTCAAAGCGCTCACGTGAATTGACTGAATGTTTTGTGGGTGACACGAGGCAGCCAATTGTGCACAATTGGCTGCCTGGGACACAATTTCTGTGTCCCAGAAAGAGTCGTGGATTGAGTGACCAAATGATTATTATTTTTTTGAAGGATTTGTTACCTTCAAGAGGACCTGGGTTTGATTCCCGGCAGGGTGAAATGTTGGTCAAGTTACACGCTTCTGTTTGCTTCGCAGTAAGTAGGAACCCGGGTTGTTAGTGGATTGGCGGATTGCTTTTCCAGGGCAAATAATCCTGAAAAAAAAATTCAGTCACTGTTTGCAATTGGCTGCCTCATTTCACCCGCAAAATATGCAGCCAATTCACTTTACACTATATCCTGTGAAGCGCTTTGAGACGTCTAGAAGACGTGATAAAGTACTGTATAAAATGCAAGGATAATGATGCTTATTATTATTACTACCACTTTGCATATTCTTAACGAGCCCAGTGTCTTGGTCTCAAACTCACTGTCCGTGCACAAATTCCAACTGTCAAATATTTCCACACACTAAAAACCCTCCTGTCTTAAATCTAACATCTGTTCTGAATTTGCCCCTTGCAACCCGAGAACCTCTTGTTCTGCCTCTTGTTTTGCTGCCTTTGATACATTCAACATCAATTAAGTGAATTATGAGAAATCATATGTGACTTTATTTGGGACCATGCCAAAGAAAAGTCAATATCATTGAGTCCAACCAAGTATTAGATTTGACAAGATTTCAGTTAACAGCTGTTTCCCTCACTCCTGCGTTGAAACTATTATTGGCAGCTCATCCCAATGTCCACAACACAGAAAATACTTTTGAGGGAATTCAATGGTTTTAACTATTAAATCAACTGTTATGTTTGTGCTGCCTCCCTTTTTATCACGTGCTTTAGCAAACGACACGTTGGAGGAGAAAGCTCTGTTCAGACACTATTCAGACACCAACAACTTGCACTTAGACAGCAGTTACAAACAATTCGAACAAGAGAACATTTGTTTTCCCCAAAACATTAAGGGATGTCGTGTGTTTGCTGGAAAGTGGAATTAATAAAAAAGCTGACTCACAAAAGATGGAGGTAGCAATGGCACAGGCACGAGGAGAATATTAATAATAATAATAATATTGATAATGTTTGATATATGCCGTATATACCGTAGTGCCTTATTTATTCGCTTTCTTTGGGATCTCAGTTAGTCTTAGCTCTCCTCACCCATGTCTTTGAGAAACCTTCCATTGAATTCATAAGGTCTCAGGTTTGGAATTTGATCTCAATGAAGCCAAATGTGATTGATTCTTTGATTGAGTCTGTGATGGCATGGTTTTGGAACTCCAGCGTTTTTTGTTTTTTTTAGCTGTATGAACTAAGTGTTCTGAATTTTATGTATTCTTTAGCTTTACGATTGGTGGGAGTTCTAACCCTGCCTAAGTATTTTGCAAGAAACAAAAAATGACTTACTCATTCATCGTTTGCTATATTCCCATCTCCCACCGAGACGCAGAAACGCTCATTTTCTGGATTGAGTTAAAATTAGGAGTAGTGGTCTCAATGGACTAGTTTTGCTCTGAATTTACTACAATCTATAATAGATTGATTATGCCTGAGTTAATTATATTTAATATGCTCTATGATTTGATTATTTACCTTCCCCTTATGGTTGAAAACTCATGACTAAAATGAGACACTGAGGAGAGTTCAATGAATTTCAAAGTACTGTACTTGAATAAAAAACATAAGTTTTATTACAATTGTAGTAGTTTTTCATAAATATAAGGTTTGTGTTTCCAAGATGGTAGTTAAAGCGATTCTCTCTTTTTTTTTAATTGCGCAAATCAAACTTTAAAAAGTTAGTGTACAAATGGTGATAACAAACACTGTGGAATCCTTAACGGTGATAGGGGAACCTTGAATAGTTTAAGGTATTCAATCTGTTGGTGCAGTTTGCTTTTATTAGCTGTGAATAAGTAGTTGCAGCGCACAAGGCAGTGCCTCGTTTATCATTGCCATATTATTCCACGCTCGAGATCAACGTGCATTTCCACTTCGTTGACTTGCAGTAATCAGTTACCAGCAAGGACAAGTGGGTAGAAGATGAATTTCAGTTTCATAATGAATGAAAATGAGAATAAAACGTAACTTGACTAGTGACCTTTTCTCCAGATGGAACGCACACAAGTATAGAATTCTTAACCATCAGAGGGAAGAAAATAAGTCGGGCAGATATACCTGGGCAACAGCGACATAAATATAACTTGTGATGCCTGAAAATCTGTTAGGCCTAGTCTTTGCTCACCCAGACAAAACCTAATTTGCCTTAAACTAAGTCCCTCTGAAATGAGTCTAAAGAGAAATACAACCTTGTTTTATTTTTAACTCCCTTTTAATATTCTGATAAATACTACATTCGGAAGCTCAAAGACAATCATATAAAACTCTAGCAATAGGAGGTGTGAGAAACACAAGATGTATAGAGTTACCACCCACAATTTTAAATGCTATCCCCTCCCTCCCCACCCCACCCACCAACGCCACCATCATCCCAAATAAGAGTTTTGTGTCTATCGGAAAGCAAATGGACTAGAATTGAAAGAAATCCTGTATCGCAAATGCCGGGAATCCAACAACAAAAAAAGCAGAAAGTCAACTTGACAATTCCCGAGCAGGTCAAACATCGGAGAGAGAGAAATCTACCGTCTCGGGTGCATGACACTTCATCAGAAATGAAATGATCGGGCTGGGAAGTCTCTTTAAATGCTTTCACCGTTTTCAATTGTGATGGAGAGCCCTGATGGAAAATAAAGTGGTCTCTTGTATCAGGTCTAATCTCCTCACTCATGCATGTGCTGCAGTGCTTCAGTTGTCAATCTCTCCCATGTACATGCGTCGATAGGGTTATCATACAAGCAAATCTGCAGCCCCCCACTCACTGCCCCCCCCCCCCCCCCACCCCCCACAGCACCTCTCTGTTGCATGCAAAGTTAATGATATAATAATCCTTGCATTTGATATAGCGCTTTCCACATCTTATCAACGTCCCAAAGCGCTTCACAGAATATACTGTAAAGTGAATTGACTGTATATATTTGTGGGCGAATCATGGCAGCCAATTGCACACAGCAGTGTCCCACACATAGTCGTTGATTGAAAATGACCAATTTTATTATTGTGTTTTTTTTGGAGGGATTATTATTAGGCGTGTGTGTGGAGTAAGGAAACTTGCCCAAGGTTTCGCCTTGGCCCTGACCTGCCTGGATTCGAACACAGGTCTCCCCAGCTTGGTCTCCCCAGCTTGCAAGACAAGTGCTCTAACCACTGAGCCACAGGAGCTAGTTAAACAAAAGTTAAACAAACAAATGCTGCGTCGTGTAAAAAAAAAGCTCCAAGACACGTTTACGATTCAGGAAACTTATCTCTATTTACTGAAGCCATAAATTTCTATGGGAAAAATAACACTTTTAAGTCAAAGCTCTGCTGATGCCTAGATGCGGTGTGATCAATCAAGTAGGTGTACGTAGCTCTATTTGTAAAAGCCCTGGCCTGCAGAGGTTCTTGGAAAAGTGATACTCCATTACTAACGATTTTTGTTTCGATCAAAGCAATGATATGGTAGAGACAAATTCTAACCATCTCCCGTCTCGTCTTCCCTGTTGCCGAGCCCTGGCGCAGTCAATTAAGAATGAAGTTCAACGGGCGGCAATTTTTCAGTGGCAGACAAAGTAATTAAGCATTTAATTAACGGCAGATTAAAATCGTGTGCTTTCCCCCTTTTAGTAAGTGGAAATAGTATTGACAGACGAGAGATCTAATCAAACTGCTTTAAAGCGTGTGTATGTGTGTGTTTTCTGTTTTGAGGGTGGGGGGAACCTAAAAAGTCAAAGCACTACACTGCCACTGCACTTTCATAAAATATTTTGTTGTGATTAAATAATCATGGTATTTTTAGTACCGAAGGCCTTCGGAGTCAGAGTTCTTTCTCTAAAGAAGCGGTACAAGTGAATTGCGAAATGAGAGCTCTCAGTGCGATAATACACAGATGACAATGTGATGGATTAATATCTGAACTGGTACGGATGCCTGCTGATATAAAGATAGAAGTCTTTTCAACATTTGTATTGCAAAAAGAAAGCTACCCTTACTTATCTGAGTGATTCTCATTCAGTTACCTTTTGTGGGATACAATTTCCACCAGGGTCTAGATTTACTCTATTAACGTGGCATTTCTGCGTGGCTGAATTCACTTTATCATTAAATTCTGTATTTAAGAATTTGGCTAATTCTGAACACTCTGTAATGTTGGTGTTTAATTGTGCAAAAGTCAATAGCATTGTATTTTTTCCCCCACCACCTATTCTTTCTCTGTGATGAACTGTAAGAATCCTTAACAGCGCTTATAGAAACATAAGAACCATTCAGCCTCTCGAGTCTGTTCTGCCATTCTAGAAGATCAAGAGTTTATAACATCAAACCGTCTCAAAGAGCTTCAAGGGTAATTGTTCTAAAGTGTCAGCCAGTCGCAGTATTATAGAGTGCCACATTATGCATGAAAATTATCCCTGGTTGGGCTAAAGAGGATACACTCTCAGCAGAGAGTCACGTGTTTGCTTACCTATGGCAGCCATTGATATATATTTCTATTGGCTTCATTGGGGAAAATAAGGCTAATGGACACATGTTCGTGGAGTTCTGTAGCTCAGTGGTTGGAGCACTCGCTAAACAAGCGTGAGACCTGCGTTCAAATCCAGATCTGGGTGAAACCTTGGGCAAGTTTCCTTACTCCACATGGCCTTATAATAATCCCTCCAAAAAAATGCCTAAAAAAACCCACTAATAAAAATTAGTCATTTCAATCCACGACTGTTTGTGGGGCACTGCCTTGTGCAATTGGCTGCCACTTTTCGCCCACAAATATACAGTAAATTCACTTTACAGTACAGTATATTCTGTAAAACACTTTGAGACGTCTAGAAGACATGAAAAGCGCTATATCAAATGCAAGGATTATTATTATTATATGTGCCTGGTTCTGTTGCTAACTCTCATACCTGTGGTTTAGAAAGTTATGGTTTTAACTTCACACTGGATCTTGTGCTTTGTGCTCACACTTCTACGCTGTGCTGGGGGATTCCAGCTTTGCAGAAGTGACTGTACTTTCAGGTGAGACATTAAATTGAGGCTCAGTTTGTCTGTTTAGGTGGAGATTAAAATTTCTGTGACACTGAATGACAAGTGAAGGGGAGATTCTCCCAGTGTCCTGCCAACAATCCCCTAAACAGATGGATAACAGATGCATAAAATGGGTGAAACGTTCATCTGCACATACAGTCACTCCACTTTACAGAAATCCCCGTGCAGAGGCATTCCATGTTGTAGGTGCTATATTATATGCAAGGATTGGTGTTATTGACTGACTATTTCCCAGTTACCACACAGTGAGAAGCCCTCAACAAGGTCTGAGGGTATGATATACCTTCTGAATTTTCAACATCGTATGCCATTACATATTCACGAATGTAGTCATCTCAGCTGCCAGAAAATGCTCTCACCAGAAAACCTCTCACCAGCGAAGCAGCCCAAAAAAACATGGGATTAAAACTATGGCAACTTCCCAGTGTGTGTTTTGCAAAAACAGCAGCAGGAAGGAGCGATGTTTAAGGTTGCGATGTAATCCAGGCATTCGAGTGATGAATATAAACAGGTCAAGCCTTCTGGCTGCATAACAAGGCACCTATTGTGCCTGTGACTGAGTGGAAAATAAACTTGAGGTCACACAATATGTAATACATTTTGCTGATTGGGGAGTGAGCGCAAACTCTACCTTGGGTTTCTGCTGATTGTAAATCAACTGAGCTTCTCCCCAGTTGGTTTCTGATGGCTTCAGAATTGCACGATTGAGGTCGCGTTTTGCCACTCATTCCGTCCGCTATTGGTCAGTGTGTTATTGCTGCGGCCGATGCATAACCACCTACAGCAGTCATTGGTGCCTATTTTGCCCATGAAAAACATACAGTCAGTTCATTTTACAGTGTATTCTGTGAAGCGCTTTGAGACGTCTTTGAAGATGTGATAAAGCGCTATATCAAATCCATGGATTATTATCATTATTATTACTCTCGTTGGAGCAATAATCTAACTAGCCACATATTATTTAACACCCACATTGGGACTGTTCCTCATATTCCTTGTGCAGTGCTGGGGGAGTGACTGCATTGTAAAAGTTGCCATATCTTCACATGAGATATTATAGTGAGGTCTCATCGATCTGTTCAGATGGTCAATTCCATGCTCTGATGACACACCCTCTAAATGTCCATATATCCAGCACCCTCCACAAAGTTGGGAACCAGTGAATCCCACCCAAGCCATGAGACGACCCACTGCAATTCTATCAACCATCGATCTAAGCTTCCAGTTCTGTTAAGATGACATAGAGCGGAGTTCCAGAGTGTTAGCTTTCTGTATATCCTTTTGTTAATATACCATTGACTGGCGAGCCTTCAGCCACTCTGCTCCCAACCTCTCCCAAGCTCCCAACCTCCACCCCCCTAGTCCCTCCACCTCGCCCTCTCCCTGGCCTCCTTCAAGTCCCGCCTCAAGACTCTCCTCTTCGATGCACCAATCGGACCTCCTAATCCCCCACTTCCCTCCCTACCCTCAGTCCCAAGCTCGGGTCTGAAACAGCGCCTTGGGACATCCTCCTGATGTGAAAGGCGCGATACAAGTGTAATTTTGTTGTTGCTGTTGTTAATCTCACAAGAGCCCACTCCCACCCTTTTGTTTCCATACATATCGTTTGTTTTAGATTTCCTTCTCCGCCTGCGGATGAATAGATTTACTTCAGTTTGAAGCCACTGTGCAAACGAAAGGCGAAGAGGGATGCACAAATTGGATGCTGTGTTTCAAACAGTTTCATGGGTGCTTGTGGCAGTGTTGATAATGGAATCTATTATAATCCAGCTGTTAAAAATAGCATTCTTCTCAATATCTCTATACCACAGCAAATCCGTTATGCAGAAGTAATCAAAAGAATGTTATTTTCAGCTTCCAACTTCCCATCGGGCCCATTGCAAAGTAAAATGTGTCCCGTGAGGGAAATAAAAACTCCTGGTGTGATTAGTAGCTGACTGAACTGGCTGGTAGATAGAGTGGCACACACGGTATATTAGATATGTAAAAATATGTGCCCACAAGTTGAAAGGTGAAGCATCTGCATTAATTTAAAATAAAGGCTTTAGATAATACATTTCAGTTTGGTCGCTCGTTGCAAAATATCGTCAGTTAGACAAAGTGCCTCCAGAAGTTACAAACCAGACACTGGGGTTTAAAACGTGTCAATGTGTAATGGGGAGCCCTCATGGGGAACTGGAAGAACATTATGCTGACTTGTGGGAACTCCGCACTTATCATCAGAGGGAATTCTCTCCAGGAGACATCACATACTCTCAGAGGCCATCGTTTGAAGAATCGCGCTTGAAAATCGCAGCATTTTTTCAGACCCCGATGTTTTATGTGACAATTCCTCAGGAGACTCCCATTAGCTTCGCTCATGCTTATCCTGAACCAAGCTTCGCTCTGAACGGCAGGTATGACTGAATGCCATCCTTCCCAATTATGTGGAGGTTCGATAATTGCAGCATGCTTCAATTCCTGACCAAACAGTTCAAACCACCGAATGGTGTAATAATAACAATAATAATAATCCTTGCATTTGATATAGCGCTTTTCACATCTTCTAGATGTCTTAAAGCGCTTCACAGAATATACTGTAAAGTGAATTGACTGTATAGTTGTGGGCAAAACACAACAGTCAATTGAGCACAGCAGCATCCCACAAACAGTCGTGAATTGAAATGGCCAATTTTATTGTTGTATTTTTTTTTGAGGGATTATTATTATTAGGCATGTGGAGTAAGGAAACTTGCCCAAGGTTTTGCCCTCCCTGGAATCAAACCCACGTCTTTCACTTCTAAGCCGAATGCTCTAACCACTGAGCTACAGGACACCACATGGAGGTATACATGGAGGATAGGAACCATTGGATCTCCATTCAATCCTCCCCAAGTCTGATACTCAAACCGATGGATCACTCACTCCACGACTATCTGTGGTACACTCAGTTGTGTTTAATTGGCTGCCACATTACAGTCAATTCACTTTACAATATGTTATGTGAAGCTCTTTGAGACATCTCAAGGCCCTATATCAAATGCAAGGATTATTATTATAATGGATCTATGCAAACAGCTAAGCTGCATTTTCCCTCACTGAGCTCTAGGGTTTACTGTAAAGTAAAGTGACTCTATTTGTAGACAAACCAATTTGCCCACAGACAATGTTGACATCTATGGCAATGCAGGACTCCCCCAGCATCACACTGGAATGTCAGCCGACATGCTTTATCCAGCATCTAACTGGCCCTGTGCCTGATCTGGGCGTTCTTGAAGTGTTTGATTTCCCAGCCCTGATAATCCATTTATGTTCGCTAGTATAAAATTCGTCAGAGGAACAAGGAAATGTACATCTTGATGCGGTTGTTACATCTTGTGCCTCTGCACACAAGTCAAGTGTAAATGAAATCAAATTGCAAGGTGTATGTCTCTTTGCTGTTCCTGTCAATTTCCCACGAAAACCACAAATGTTATGACATGTTTTTACATATTCATTGCAGTCGGTTTGGCTAAAGCTTTCTGCGGTTCTCCATAATCAGACGAGACACAATTTCAGCCCAGTTAGAGCATTTGTTGATGGTACTGAACTCACAATTCAATCTATAGGTGATAAATCATCTCATTATCCCCCTCCATTGAGTATCGCAAAATGAAACGAAACAAGTCTAACATGACACCTGCTTGATATTGAATGGAGATCTGTTCTGACGAAGGGTCGTGGACCCGAAATGTTGACTCACTTTTCCTTTCTCAATAGATGCTCCCAGCGATTTCTGTTTGTGTTTCAGATTTCCAGCACCTACAGTAGTTTGCATTTTTGATATTATCAATTTTTTGGATGAAACAAGGCAGCCAATTGCACATAGCAGTGTCCCACAAAAAGCCGTGGTTTGAGTTGATCAATTTATCATTATTATCATTTTTTTTGAAGGAAAAGCAATCTGCCAATTGACTAAGATTCCTACTTACTCTGTACACTAGGTAAACGGAGCCTCACGGAGGAAGGACGTGCCATCGTTTTGCCGTGCCAGGGATCGATTCCAGGTGTCTCTCGCTTGTGAGACGAGTGCTCTAACCACTGAGCGACAATCAAACCACGAGTGCAATCAAATACGAGCCATGTTGTCGTGGCGGAGGTTTTGAGATTACTGAATTTAAACACCAAGCGCAGAGCAGCCTGGTCAGGCAACATGTTCAAAGCATCGGAAAGGGCTCCTTGTATCGGCCCTTTGAGACTTGTTGGAGTAATGATACATTAAATGCCATTGCTCTAGGTCACTGCATTTGCAGCTCATAAGCCAGGGCCTTCGACGGCAATGGATTATAGACGAATCCTTTGTGACATTTTGAGGGCAGACGCACTTGACTGCATGTCGTTTCCTCAAGATAAACCGCCAAATAAATGTGTAACGGTAATCTACAATTATTCACAGTAGAAAACAAGGCAACGGGCATTAGTCACTGTTCTATCGCTGCCCAAGAGGTTTTTATTTAATGACCTCTACTAATTGCTAAACATTATGTTGTTTTCGAAATGCAGTGGGTATGATCTGGCAGAGACGGGTCTTGTGACTCGCATTGCTGCTGTTAGCTTTCCTTCCGAGAAAACAACAGGCAACAGATTCATTTGGTGCAGTGCTTTGGAGCACTGTGGACCTGCCTGGCTCTGCAACTGGACAACAGGGACCACTACAGATTGTCAACTCCATCCTGTTTCATTGACGAGCATTTTGCCTTGAAACCAGCTCAGCTCCAAGGAGACCCCCATCATGAGTGCTGTAGCTCAATGGATAGAGCACTCGCCTCGCAAGCGAGAGGACCTGGGTTTGATTCCCAGGCAGACCGATTCGTCCACAAAGTATACAGTCAGCACACTTTACAATATATTCTGTGGAGCACTTTGAGACTTCACAAAGACGTGATAAAACACTGTATCAAATGCAAGGATTATTATTTATTATTATATTATTATCAAATGAATTATTACTTCCACTAATGCATCAATAAGGTGGATGTGAATGGGTTGTGTCCATTTGCTGAGACCACAACTAGAGGATGTAAATATAGGTTAGCCAGTTGGAGATGTAATAGGGAGTTTAGAATGCGATTGAAGCATACAATACCTGAGTTGACTCCTTTTCCTTTCTCCATGGATGCTGTTTGACCTGCTGAGTTTCCCCAGCAACTTTTGTTTTAGTACCTGAGAGGAACCTGAAGAGCATACATGAGGGTAAAGAGAATAGAGGGGGATATTTTCCCATGGAAACACAGTGGCTCCACTTTACGGGGTATAACCTGTGAAGCACTTTGAGACGTTCACCCGATATGAAAGGCGCTGTACCAAATGTAAGGCTTATTACATTAGCAACTTCCTTTATTTTTGGAACAGTCGTTCGTCTCGGAAAAACTCTCAGTGGGAAAACGCAAAACGTGAAATTGAACCTGTTTCATAATGCCTCATGAAACGTCTCCAATTCTCCCCCAATATTTCACAACCTGTCAGCAGTGACTATATCTACAGCTCGTCTGTCAGGTTGACTGTTATAAATATACAATCCACAGGGAGCAATCTGTCCTGTAACATCAGCCTGCAGGATCAAAATAAGAACTGCCAAATGCTGTGTTGCATTGCATTGCAGTGTGCAGCTTTGATGGTTGTATTGGTTTGATAACAACAACACCAACAACAAAATTCCACTTGTATATACGGTCTTTCACGTCGGGAGGATGACCCAAGGCGCCGGACAGTCAATGTTTCAGACCCAAGCTGGGGTCGGTCGCAGGGAAGCTGGAGGGAGAGGAGGGGATTTGAGGTGACCGATAGGACCGTCGAAGAGGAGGGTCTTGAGGCAGGAATTGAAGGAGGCCAGGGAGTGGGCGAGGTGGTTGATGGAATTCCAGAGGTTAGGGGGCAGAGTGGCTCAGTGGTTAGAGCACTTGTCTTGCAAGCTGGGGAGACCAAGCTGGGGAGACCTGTGTTCGAATCCAGGCAGGTCAGGGTGAAACCTTGAGCAAGTTTCCTTTCTCCACACGCCTAATAATAATCCCTCCAAAAAAAAACACAATAATAAAATTGGTCATTTCAATCCACGACTGTTTGTGGGACACTGCTGTGCGCAATTGGCTGCCGCGATTCACCCACAAATATATACAGTCAATTCACTTTACAGTATATTCTGTGAAGCACTTTGGGACGTTGATAAGATGTGGAAAGTGCTATATCAAATACAAGGATTATTATTATTATCATAGAGTGGCTGAACGCTTGTCCACCGATGGTGGGACGTGTGGCTCGGGGGAATGTGGAGCAGACCGGAGCCTACTGAACTCAGCCATGGCCAATCACAGTGAATGGCTCAGGTTTTCCATATCTCACGAGTGAAGAGCCAAAAACATATTTGGCCAACAGTGGAAGGTATAGACAGGGTCCCTGCGAGCCTCTGCATTGCTGTTGAGACCTAAAGCAAACAGATGCTGTCACCATCATCAGCGAGCCCTGGCTATAACCATGGCAACTCCAGTACTCTGACTGGCCCTAAAACACTGTGGAACTGTCAGCAGCAAGTCTCAAATAAATCTCGTGAGCACCACATCGTGTCTGACACACTGCAAACGACAACCAAACAAACTGGAAGATTCCCCCGTTCCTAGTCTCCCCACCCCTCCCTTTCCCGACCCCATAAGCAGCGCTCGATGGTGACGAGGATGGGGTGTCATGACGTGAAATCTTCTCCTTCCCCCAAATGAGAAAACAAATCATTGCCCAAATGGCAGTGTCTCTCTAATGGTACCTTCTCAAACTGTACCCCAACCCCGCCAACAAAAAAAAACATTAACATCGATGAGGAGCCTGTTAGAAAGCTAGAAGTTTTGAGACTTGAATAGGTTGTACGTGGGTATGTGCTCTACCTTTGCTTCGCTGCATTGACAGACGCATATTTTGGGAAGTCTATTTATTGGTAAATTCCAATAATCACCTTCCTCTCTTCCCCCCCCCCCCATCCTCCGACCTTGAAATAATCTATTTTGGCATCTCTCACACACACGCACACACACACACACACGCACACACACACACACACATACACACAGAGTTTCGTGCTGCATTGCATTTTGTACATTTCTGACAATCCTTCCATGCTTTAGGCAACATTAGCTGGAGCTGTCCCTCCATGTTAGTGTCACATTAACACGGTTCTCTGAACACAACAAACGGAATAGTCTGAGCTGCGGCTCCACACTTTAATCAGGTTCTCTGTGCACTCCAAGTTCCTTGGACTGTTTGTTTGTTACCTACTTCTGTTGGACATTTATTTTCCTTTCAATTTGCAGCAAAAATATAATAAGTGCACTTGAGAAATGAGGGCGGCATGTGCAGCTGGAGTCAAACGTAATGAATAACATGTGACATCAACTGGGTCGCAGTACAGCAAATCATGTCCAGTTGTGGGTCATAGGTACCAGGAAGTTTTTCTTTACTCAGAGGATAATCAATGACTGGAACAAAGGACTGTACCCGGAAAGGTGGTTAGAGGCCAGGATACTGGAAACATTTACTGAACATACTGGAGTTTCACACCAGCAGCTTGGTGTGAGAAGCCGGGTTGAAAGGTTGAGATCAGACAGATCAGACAGGCCTTCTTCATCCAAAACAACCTCGAGCGATCCTGCAAACGGCCATCGACACTGATTACCTCCCAAGATGTAGAGTTGAGGGGAACAGGACATGGGGCCTGTGTGGACAGGCTCAGAGTAAACGGGCCAAATGGTTTGTTTCCATCACTCTATGTAACTGTGTATCTTCATCCATTATTTTGATAACAGATTTGTAATCTTTCTTTAGTCAGCTTTCAAGCTGCCCCTCGGCCACTTATCTTTGGATGTAAAACCTTTAATATTAATGCAAATTGCATTCTCTATACTTGAATGTCCAGCGCTTTGGGACATCCCCCTGACATGAAAGGCGCTGTACAAACATCTGCCTGTATTTATCCAACAGTCAGCGTGTGTTATATCAAGGCAGAATATTTGCTGCAAAACCAAAAATTACATCAACCATCCACAGATTACACCAGCATCTTCTCAGCCCCTAGAGATGTTCAGTAATGGACAAATGAACATTCCCCAGATGATTCAATAAGTTTTGACTTTCAAACATTACAAGTAAGCACACAAAGTGGACAGAAAATAAGTAGATTTTTTTTGCTGCAAGAGTGAGGTTCGAGCTAAGCGATTTACGACTTCTCATATTCCCAAGGAACGGGGGAGAAGGCAGGAGAAGAAGTTGTCATTATGGTTTACTGCCGCCACAAGGATTTATTAATGAAAGTTTTAAAAGGGTGAAGGTTATTAGCTTTCTCAGTCAACTCCCTTCCAAAGAAAGATTGATTGTGAGTCAGCATAAATCAATGAGAAATTACTGCAGAAGTGCAGTGAGGGATATCCTTGCATTCAAATGGCTTCAGTTTATGCAGATGGAGGGAGGGATTGGTGGGTGGGGGGGCGGGGGTGGAGGGGGAATAGAAACACAATCTGTTTTCCTAAAAGTTGAATTACCTTTCTGGCAAAGGTGTGTCCTCAGAACTTGATATACTCAGACCAGTCCTGTTAAAGTTTCCAACAGTTCAGCCCTTTCCATTCCAGCATCTGATCTGGATAGAGTTCTTTTCTTCAGTGACTTGTATAAGAAAATATTATGGTTTTCATTTATTGGCAAATTCCTACAAGACATAGTTCATGTAAAACGTGAGCAAAAATTTTTAATCTGTAAATCTGATAAACACTGGTGCCTTACAATAATAATAATCCTTGCATTTGAAATAGTGATTTTCACGTCTTCCAGGCGTCTCAAAGAGCTTCGCAGAATATACTGTAAAGTGAATTGATTGTATACTTGTGGGCGAAACGCGGCAGCCAGTTACACGCAGCATTGTCCCACAAACAGTCGTGGATTGAAATGACTTCCTAACCCCCTAACAACCTTCCCGCCCCCTCCGGACTGCTCCATGTCCTCCGCTCCACCCGCCCCACCATTGGCAGGCGAGCCTTTAGCCACTCTGCCCCCAACCTCTGGAACTCCATCCCGCAGTCCCTCCACCTCGCCCCCTCCCTGGCCTCCTTCAAGTCCTGCCAAAAGACCCTCCTCTTCGATGGTCCCATTGGTTACTTCAAATCCCCCCTTTCCCTCCACCCTCCCTGTCCCTCTACCCCACCCCCTTTCCCTCCACCCTCTCCGTCCCCAGCTCGGGGTTGAAACAATGACTGTCCAGCCCCTTGGGATGTCCTCCTGACGTGAAAATTACAAATGTAATTTTGTTGTTTTTGTTGTTGTTTATTATTAGTTATTATTATCCCTCCAAAAAAAAACACAATAATAAAACTGGTCATTTCAATCCACGACTGTTTGTAGGACACTGCTGTGCGCAATTGCCTGCTGCCTTTCGCCCATAAATATACAGTCAATTCACTTTACAGTGTATCTTGTAAAGCGCTTTGAGACATCTAGAAGACGTGAAAAGCACTATATCAATTGTAAAAATTATTATTACTATCATCATCTAAGTCAAATCTTACATTTGGGGTGCAAATGTTTGCCTTAGATCCTTCATGGACCATATATTTGTGTGACGGCCTGGCTTAGTAGGAAGCACTATCAGCTCTGAGTCAGAAGGCCGTGGGTTCATGCCCAGCTATTAAACTCCAGCTTTAAACTCCAGTTCTGCCAGCGCATAGGAAGCCAACCGACAGTGATTGGAACCTCAAAAATTACCGATTTAGCTAATACGCAATTAACTGTGATGCTCCTTGGCCTCTACTTTCAGTGACCTGCGACACGGCAGATAACACACATGGAATGCATAAGAGCAACTGTGGAATCCTTCAACGAATTTAAATTTTGAAAGAAAATATGCTTTGTCTAAAGCACCCCCTGTTTGGCTAAGTGAATAATCTGTGCGTGTGTGCCGTACAACAATAACAACAACAACAACAACAACTTTGATTTATATAGCGCCCTCCGCGACGGACAGCATCTCAGAGTGCTTAGAGCCATACTGCATCATATTGTTATTTCTTCAGTCTGAAGCTGGCACTGATTGCAATGGAGTAATTATACACACAGAGCACTTAAAACAAAATGTTCCTGAAATGTAAGCGGATAAAATTGAACGCACAATGGAGACCTCTTAAGAGGCTGAGAGTCGTAGATGAACCTGGCTGTTTTAATGAGCAAAGTGCAAAATTGGCAAGGCCCAAAAATGAGATCGGGGATTAAATTCTTCAACCTCCATTCGAGTGATGGTGGCTTTGTCTAATGAAATGACGATTAACTCCTATTAAAAAACCTGAATTGGTATCTGCTTATGAAAGGTTGTGAAGGTAAGTGCAGGGGGTGACAATAAATTCTTTTGAGGAAAATTGTGGCTCCCACAACTCAACAGAGTCATTTATAAATTCGATTAACATCCTTGAGTATTTTTCTTCTGCTCCCTTTGGAGGACATGAGATTTTATTGTTGAATGTGTTCCTGATATCCATTCCCCAAATCCATTGCCTGAATACTTTCCTGGCTCTCTTCCCCTTTCCTTTCCTTCTGTGTTAATAATAAATAATAATCCTTGCATTTTGACACAGCACTTTTCACGTCTTTTAGACATCTCAAAGCGCTTCACAGAATTTGGCCTTTGCCAGTTTCTCCATTCCCCCCACTTGCTCACTCGCTCACTCACTCACACACTCACTCACACACTCACTTACACACTCACTTACACACTCACTTACACATTCACTCAAATCTTTCTCCCGCTGAACTTGCTGCATTCTGTCCAGTCACACCCAGCCCTGACTAAAAAAGGTGTTCTGACAAAAGGTCATCGACCTGAAACGTTAACTCATTTTCCTCTCTCCATAGATGCTGCCTGACCTGCTCAGTGTTCCCAGCGACTTATATTTTTGTTTCCGATTTCCAGCTCTGCAGTATTTTAGTTTTTGCTTTTTAATTCTCATTTTCATCATCGAAATACACAGACTGTACAGCCTGGAAACAAACCGTTGGGTCCAACTAGCCTGTGCCGATGTTTATACTGCATATATTTCCACAACTCCTTACTCCCTCTTTACCTCCCTCTTTACCTCCCTCCCTCTTTATCTCCTTCCCTCTTTACCTCCCTCCCTCCCTCTTTACCTCCCTCCCTCTTTATCTCCCTCCCTCTTTACCTCTCTCCCTCCCATACCATGTCTCTTTGACATGCATTCCCTGGTTTGATGCGTTTTTTTGCCTCTTCCATTTTCCCCTTGTCTTCCTGGAAGTTAGTTCAACCACTTTAATGAATTTGCGCTTTGAGAGTTTTGTGAGCTGATGAATGTTTTGTGTGGGCTGTGAGATGTGACTGCTTTGATTGCGGCTCTGTTATTTATGACGCCAGTGGAGTATGTAGAGACTGCACTGCAATGAAAAGAATTGGAGCAATATTTTCACTTTTACTGCTCTCAAATCTACTGCCCTCAAACATGTTGCCCTCAAACCTACTGCCCTCAAACCTACTGCCCTCAAACCTACTGCCCTCAAACCTACTGCCCTTATGTCATCATAGAAGTTTGCATCCTTCGTTGATAAAGGCTGCTATCAAAGGGTGAGATTTATAACCCAAAGACACTCGCAAAAGAAAAGTTCTTCAAAAGATCACGGCTTATAATTGGGTG
The DNA here is from genome assembly GCA_035084275.1 of Hydrolagus colliei. Taxonomy (NCBI): domain Eukaryota; kingdom Metazoa; phylum Chordata; class Chondrichthyes; order Chimaeriformes; family Chimaeridae; genus Hydrolagus; species Hydrolagus colliei. The sequence goes on from CM068753.1 coordinate 12,266,276, forward strand.
GGGGGATTTGTTGTCCATCAAATATTGCTAGATATTAAAGCTCAAAGGAACAAACTGTAGTAAATCTAATCTTCTTAACCATGGCGAAATTGGAATAAAAATAGTGACGGAGCAGATGATTTGGGAAATCTATCGCTTGAAGCAAATAATGAGCTGACTTCCAAAGTGCATTGCACTCTTGGCTGCATGTCAGAATAGTAAATAAGGTAAATACACTGCATTTTACACAATTAATCTTCTTTATACAATGAGCACCTATCTTCCCTTCCTATCAGCATATGCCGAGAAATTGTCTACTATTACTGATTTATCGCAAGCCTCATCAGCAAGTGGCTCACATTCGGAGGAAAATGTCAGGAGAAAAAGGCAGGATAATAAATAAGGTTTATTATGTGGGTTGTCCTGCGCTTTAATGGTTGCTCAAAGGATGGGACTAAATTTTCTGCAAGGCTAATTTTGTGTAACAAATACATTTTTCCAATTTCCCTTCGAGGGGGCTGAAGTCCATTGAATCCTTTCTCTTGTATTATTCACTCTCTTTTGAAAAAACACATTCATTTGATCCAATTTTCCCACCGAAAAACCCCAATCTAATTTTTGATTTTTTTTGTGTAGGTTTGGCTGATGAGCTTGCTTCCATTTTTATGTGACATTTAGAGCAAAGAGAGGAAAGTGGTAGCACTTTATTGAAGACCAGGTAATTCAAAGGTAAGGTTCACCTGCATGTTAAGAGTTGAAAACTGATCCCAAATCATTTCACCCAAACAACAATTTGAATTAGTTTCAATATTTATAACAATATTAATCCTTGCATTTGACCCCAAATCACATCACCAAAAGTTCTCAAAACGCACCACACAATAACAATAATACTCTTCAGCGCTTCACAGAATCTACTGTAAAGTGAATTGACTGTTTATTTTGCGGCAGCAAATTCTACACAGCAGTGTCACACAAACAGTCATAGATTAACGTGACCCAATTTTTTTTAGGGATTATTATTAGGCATGTGGAGTAAGTAAAGTTGTCTGATGTTTCGCCCTGCCGGGAATCGGACCCAGGTCTCTCACTTGCGAGCGAGTGCTCTAAGCACTGAGCTACACGACTCCACAATAACTCGCAGTGCTACACTAAACCTTACACATGGGGGGTGGGGGTGGCATGGCCTGGTGGGACCACTGTTTTTGCAAACGTTAAGATAGCTGTTTAACTCGCATACTACTCACAATTAAATGATTACATTTTGTGCTGTTGGAATTGGCTCAGGGAATCCACTGAGGTCACAGTCGGTAGTAAATGCAGACTGTCAGGTCCAGTGCTTCCCAGATGGGCTTTGAGATCACTATGCTATTAGGAAAAGTTTAAAAAGACAAAGCGAATCCCGAGTTGGCAGGCGATAGAGTGAGCAGTAAATGTTTCCCATCATTTCCTCTCAGATGACACCCTCTTAATTGCTATTAAATAGTATAGTATCAGAGCGAAGCGGGTAACCTTCACACACTATTATTGGAATGACAGCACCGTAAATGCACAGAATGGTCTCGCCAAAGGTCTATCATTATAACGACATAGGGGCACAAAGCCTAATATCCAGTAAAGGTCTTCTAATCAAACGGCTGACCTGCGTTGATCCTGCAAAGCACTGAGCAGTTTGACAACAGCACTTAATTGTGGGCTTAATGGTTTTACAATGAATATTGGACCCTTTCTTCAAAGTGCACCATTCAAGAGGCTTGGGCACATTCAAAGCATCGATTTCAAAAGCAAAGGTTATCCTACGCTTTCCAGAGACCTTGTCGAGGAAGTGATAATAAATCTATATATCGAGCGAGCGTCAGGAATTCAGATGAACTATTCTGTGCGAATGGAACGTGAGAGGTATAGACGGGTACTGAGCGATGAACTGAGCAGCATGAACTGCACCTTTACATGGCTGCGAAATTGACCTCCACCAAGTGGAGGTCAATCTCGCATTTGAGGCTGAAAGTCTACAGTGATCTCCGTGCAATCCAAGTGTATGACTCTCCTATTCGATCGTGTCTTACGGTCACCTCCCCCTCTCCCCCCACCCACCCCACCCCACCCCACCCCTCCTTCCCCATTTTGCTTTGCCACTGCCCTGCGTGAGGGGCGCTATATTAATGCAAGTCATTGTTGCTGTTGTTGTTTGACACTGTAAAGTTGTCCGAGTTGGTTTGAACACAGAAGTTAAACGTGGAGAATAAGGCTGATTGCCACTCCTGTTGCCACTATGTACATTGTGAAACACAGCTATGTGATGCCCTCATTGTGAACCTTGTAATGCAATAGCAGGAGCAAATGCACTGGCGTGAACTTTGTCCCACGAGGCACTGACTCAGAGCACAATGCCGCAATAATGTCGACTGTATTTTGGCCCAGAACAGTTTTATTCTCCATTAATGCATTCAGATGATTCACATCATCTAACGTGCAGTTAGTAAATGTCATGGAGGTGAGGCATTCTGTTCGGGCATTGTGTGTGTGTGTGTGTGTGTGTGCCTCTGACCTTTGTGGGTGTTTTTTTGTAGAAAAAATTTGCATCTAACTTGAGAAATCAGTAAAATAATCAAAGTTGGTGCAAAATTACACGTTAAAATCTATTTAGGCCATCATCGCAGGGGCTGTCGAGAGAAACTGTTCAAACAGAACCCATCTCCGAGCATTAGCTTTAACCTTTTACATCGAACAAGTGAAAACATGCCTACCACTGGTGAGCCTAAATCAATAACTCCAGCAATTACGTTGTGTTTTAAAAAAAAACTCTGGATAGATAGCTCAATGCAATGTGTGGTGATACCAGCCATTATTGGGTTGAAAAATTACTTTCCTCTGTGCAGGTGATGTTGAATGATGTGTACTCGCCTGAGCTAGGGACCTCAGCAAGGCTGCCCAGAGAGCTACATGGAAGCTCTTGGCAGAGAATATATGAGTCAACGGTGCATCATTCAAGAGCTAATAGACGAGTAATTGCATAGAGTAGCAGGTTGGAAAGTTGCAAAACCGAGACAGCAGAACACGAGGACAGAGGTTTAGTGTTGCAATGAATATCATTTCAGGACAGTCACCAGTGAGTTTGGCTTCACACTGCACTGCCTGGATTCAAACACAGGTCTCACACTTGAAACGTGGATTGAAACGACCAATTTATTATTGCTTTTTTTTGAAGGATTATTATTAGGCGTGTAGAAGTAAAGAAATTTGCCCAAAGTTTCGCCCTGACCTGCCTGGAATTGAACCCGGGTCTCTCGCTGGTAAGGCGAGTGCTCTAACCACTGAGCTACAGGATTCCACAAGGACTTGTCCTTGGAAGGACAAGATCAAATGTGCTGAACCTCTCGTTCATAACTCTCTTGCGATCTTGCACCATCCACCAGTGGTGAAGACAGAGATATAATGGAGAGTAGAAGGAAGAATTAAAAAATGATTCTTGGAGAAATTCCATGAAATATTCTCTTTCGGCAAAGATTGAGCTGACCAAGCATTTGAATGGATTTATATTTTATACTTTCTTCGATTGTTCTTTGATTATCAACTTTGAAAACCAGATTTCTGAAGCAATTGTTCTTTAGGAAACCTGCCCACTTAGAAACCACGGTATGCGGTCTTGCAGGCATGCTGGATTTCTAAAGAGCTTAATTGACATTTTAAATTGCATTACGTTTGTACAACATTGTTCATTACGTTGAATGTGAAGGGCAGCCCAGCTAAGAAATACAGTTTACAGAAAATTGTATTGCTTTTGGAATGCACAGAATTGCAAGTGTAAATGTCCTCCATTTTCCCCATTAAAGTACAGGATGCCTCACTGGTGACAGCAAATTATGCCTGTGCTTTTGTAAAAGATGCTGCGAAGCACGGATAAAAGAGCTTTTGAAGTGCATCACAATCATTGTGGAGTACTGTGGCTCAGTGGTTAGAGCACTCGCCTATCAAGAGAGACCTGGGTTCGATTTCCAGCAGGGTGAAACCTTGGGCAAGTTTCCTTACTCTACACACCTGATAAAAATCCATCAAGACAATAAAGCAATAAGAAATTGGTCACTTCAATCCATGACTGTTTGTAAGACGCTGCTGTCCGCAATTGGCTGCCGCTTTTCACCCACAAATATACAGTCAATTCACATTACAGTATATTCTGTGAAGCATTTTGAGACATCTAGAAGACGTGCAAAGCACTATATCAAATGCAAGGATTATTATTATTATTATTATTTGAAATGATAAAGTGCCTTTGATAATTCGCTCCACAATTTTACCACATTGTGAAACTAAGTTCCCTTTGCTCAGCAAACACTTGCCTGCTTCGTGCCCCAGCCCTATCTCTTCCCACCAAGCCCCATTACTGGGTGAATGTTTAACCATGGTGTCCACATACAGTCCCTTCAATTGGCCCCTTCTCCCGCTCCTTACATATTTTCAAAGCCCACCTCAAGACCTCGTTCAGTATCTTTCCCACTCCATTCAGTTTCCACCCTCCACCCCTCTGCTTGGGTGCCCAGTGAGCAGTCTGGAGAGCTTTGAGGTGTCCTCCTCATTCGCCAGGTCTCCTACATTATTTTATTATTTTGTACTTGTCAGATGTTACTTCTAGGGTAAGATTTTGATTTGTTCCTCTTTCCTGTCTATGTTAGCGCCCCAATTCACACCCTCACATGGGCAGCTCTCTAATAACCCACTAAACCATTCTGACTTCCTCAGTAAAGATACATAGAATGAGCACAGAAGAATTAAATGGGTGTAAAAACAAATGTTGTCTTAAACCCACAATATTGTGGTCCAGTGTATCTATTATGTGATGAAACCTTCTGATGCAGTCACAATGACCCCGTACAACAGAAAACTTCTCGGGAGCCCAGTTTGTGTGAAACCGGGTTAGTATTCGAATACAGAAATATAATGTAATCAAGGCAGAAGCTTGATTAGATAATAAAACAAATGTGGCTAATTTATGTTTCCATTGTTATAATTATCTTTGCTTTGAAAACACTGAGCTCAATTTACCCTCAGAGACACAACAACAACAACAAAATTATACTTAGTGTCTTTCACGTCGGGAGGACGTCCCAAGGCACATAGCATTGGGCGAAGCGTGGTACACTTTTCTACACTTGATATAGTGATTTTTAACATCTTCGAGACCTCTCAAAGCCCTTCACAGAATAGGCTGTAAAGTGAATTGATTGTATGTTTTGTGGAGGTAAGGGTATTAAACTGTATGGATAAAAGGCAAGGCAGTGAGATTAAAATATCTGCTATGAGCTAACTGATGGAAAATGTTCAATGGAGTGAATGATGCCCCTTCTCTTATTCCACAATTCTGGATGAAACCAAGGTATATGCCAGTAGCCAGGAGGGTCATGGGTGGCACTGATTGTCCACATTCCCACCCTCAACCAGTAATGTCAAGCTATTCATGCTGTCCTTTATAACATGAGGGCGCTATATAAATATAAATATAATAATAATCCTTTCATTGATATAGCACTTTTCACGTCTTCTAGATGTCTCAAAGCGCTTCACAGAATGTACTGTAAAGTGAATTTACACTATATTTGGGGGCGAAACATGGCAGACAATTGCGCACATCAGTGTCCCGCAAACAGTTGTGGATTGAAATGACCAATTTTTATTATGTTTTTTTTTTTTTGAGGGATTATTATTAGGCGTGTAGAGTAAGGAAAGTTGCCCAAGGTTTCACTCTGACCTGCCTGGATTCGAATACAGGTCTCACACTTTTAAGGCGAGTGCTCTAACCGCTGAGCTACAGGACTATCAATAGAGGACGAATACACAAATATCATCTCTTTGTTGGAGGTTTGGGGGCAAACAGGTTTTTTATGATATTTGTGTGAGACTGCAACATGTTGTAGGTCAAAAAGTGCCATGCAGGAAATTGGCCTAAGGTTGTAATAGAGAGAAACTATTAGCTGCGATGTATTTACTTTCAGAGCATTAATGGATCTTAATTAAACAAGATTCAAAGCTGAAAGCATCTATGGCTTGTCTGAGTGCCAGACTACCTTACTGAGAGAGGAAGGGTGACAAATGGAAGTAAGGATTGGAAGTGACAAAAATATGCAGCAATTGTATCTGATAATTGATAGGAAGCTTCTGCAGTTTCATTCAGTTTCCAATCACCTCGTCCTCTATTGTGTACTCCATCAGCTCTTATTGATCTCCAATTTCTTCTACTGTCAACCTGAACCAGCCAGGAGTTTAGAGTAAATACAAAAGAGATCAAATTCCGCTGAGACAGATAAAACCTGGATTAGATGTGATATTTAGAGTAATAGGGTAGTTTATGGGTGAACTTCTTAGTCATTTGGCAAATTTACAGAGAAAGGAATTATTCAAATAAATTCTGAGCACTGAGTGGTGTCAGTTCTGCTGTTTATGTGTGGTTTCTCAGACTTCGGATAACATGTGCGAAAAAAAAATCTTAGCACGGACAGCTGCGCCTAGCATTTATCTAATGCAAGCTTAAGTAAAGAGAGACCCATCTCTGGAGGGAGATAATGAGATCACAACTGCTTTAGATATAATGCACTGTTAAAATCATGTGGCAGCGCAGTAGTCATGAAACACGATTGCATGTGTCGTGAGATATTGCTATTACACTAATTATCATTATATTTGGTGTAGCACATGGCACACCTAGAAGTCTTTTCAGAGTTCTTCACAGGTTATACTGTAAAGGAGGTGGTGTGAAGGGGGTAGGTGTGTGGGTGGGTGGGGAGGTGAGAAAGATAACCAAAATTAGGAGGGAGGTGGGTGCCCCCTGGGATCATACAACAGAGGAATCAGTCCTGTAAATAATGCAAATAACAACAAACAACAAATTACGTTTGTGTAGTGCCTTTCACATCAGGAGGACGTCCCAAGGCGCTTGGCAGATTGTTATTATTATTCTTATTATTCAGTTATTTAATTTAAAAAATGGCAAAAAGAATGGGGGAGGTTTTCTTTTGCCATCTTGAGCAACCCCATACATACGCCCCGACACATATACACATACACGTCTTCTAGACGTCTCAATGCATTACACAGAATGAACTGTAATGTGAATTGACTGTATATTTGTGGGTGAAACATGGCAGCCAATTGCGCACAGCAGTGTCCCACAAACAGTCATGGATTGAAATGACCGATTTATTATCGTTTTTATTTTCTCCGAAATACACACCACCAAACATACACACCACAAAACACACGCAGCCCCCACAAATTCACACCCACACATACACAACCCTACACATACATCCCCCCTCACATAAACACGCATAAACATACACCCACTCGCACATACACATACACATGCACAACCCCACACTCCACCACACCCCCTATCACACACTTTTGTTTGAGGTAAGATATATTAGAAACTTTACGTTTGTTCATTTTTCCTAGGCAAGAATACTGATATGAGACCGATAATCACTCTGCAAGGAAATGATGTAGGAATGCGTCTGAGCTCAACTGAATACCACAAAGCTTTTATCTTGTATTGTTTAGTTCTCTGCTGCAAGGCTATTTTGAATTTCACAGTCACTTTTTCTCGCTGTCAATACATTATTTTACAATTCCACTTTTTTTTAATATATATTTTAAAAATCCCCAGCAGAGTACAACTTCCTGAAATTAACTGATGTTTCAGGTCTATAAAATGATAATGGAAGCGCATCCTTCACATGAAGGGAATAATGTATGCCCCTAGCTATCACCTCTTCGCTGTGCTGCACAGTGGAACTGAAAACCAATCGTGAACACTGGCAAACTAAAAACTTATCACCAGATCACACAAGATTGGTTTGGATGCAGGAAGCCCGTCAGCTCATCCAATCTCATCCTTCCAGAACATCCATCCTACCATCCCCTTTCCTGGCATCTGGCAATTTATGTGTAATTTATAATAGAGCATCACGGAATATACTGTATTGTGAATTGATTGTATATTTGTGGGCGAAATTTATGTCCTTATGGAGCTCTAAGACGCTGCCTGGTGTGGAGGGCGCTATGTGAACTTCCTAGAGATGTTTAAGTTTTTGTTGTTGTCCTTGATTCCCTCCAAGTAAAGAAGAACTTCCTGGTGTCTGACCTGAAATTGCCCTTCACAACTCTAAACCTAGGGTCCTCTTGTTCTACTGTCTTGGTGCATCCAATGCTGTTGATATGGTCTTGGATTTTGAATCTCATTTAAAATATTATACACCTCCATAAGATCCTCTCAGAATCAGAGGATCATAGGAATGTATAGCACTAAAGGAGGCCGGTTGACCCATTGAGTCTGCGTTGACTCTCAGAGCAACATGTTCATCCAGTCCCACTGCCTTGCCTTTCCTAGTATATACATATCCTTTATATACTACAGTATATAGTTTATATCCCCAGATTGTGTTATTCTTTATTCTTATGAAAAACATGTCCCTTTGAAGTGTACACAGTACTGTAAGGTTACCCAAACCTTCAATTTTCTTTTTCAATCCACAACTGTTTGTGGGACACTGCTGTGCGCAACTGGCAGCCAGGTTTTGCCCACTAATATACAGTCAATTCACTTTACAGTATATTCTGTGAAGTGCTTTGAGATGGCTAGAAGACATGAAAAAGCACTATACCAAATGCAAGGATTATTATTATTATTATCCCCGTACTACTTCAGGCCTCTGCTTTACATAGCTCTGCAATACTCTCACTTGAGTCAAGGGGATCAGCAACTCATATATGTGTGTGCTATCTACTCTATTTAGCTTCAAGCAATTTCTTGTGACAAACAAAGTCATGCCTCACTCTCTCTCTCTTTTGGGTAGTGCGGCTTTCTTCGCTGAGCTCCAATATTCAGATTGATGGCAACAAAAAGTGAGTCAGATTTAGGCAGAAAGAGAAGTACAATGTAGTGAGCCAATATGTTATACCAGGCGCTTCACAGTCGTCGTTGGGAGACAGAGAAACAAATGAAAATATCATCCCTTTCACCCCAATCATGAAAAATCAGATTTGGGTCACTTAAGGGGATTAGAAATACAATCTTGTGATTTAATACGTATAAGATTAATTCCTGAAAATTGCTTAAGTTAATAATTTCCCCCCAGTGCACAACAATGTGCAGTTTTCTCAGCTGCTAAACTATATGCTGTAGTATGAACACTTCACATACACATAGTCTGTCCCAACAATAAGTTAATATCCCCTAGTTGTTCAGGCTGAGGGGAAAGACTGACACCAAATTGATGCATTCAGAAGGAATTAAACTGGGAAAATCCTCATCTAATACATGTTAATGTAACCACTCTGTTCTTCACAAAACTCGCCTCCAGCCCCCATTCATTCTGGGCTCAAGCAGCATAGAAATCCATGTGTCCTGTAGACTATTTATTTACAGTGAGCCACATATATCCATACGCTCTCCAATAATAGGGTAAACATTTAGTTGTGTGTTTCATGCAGTGCCTTTGGCCATGCCCAACGGTAATCCCTCATTGGCCTTCCCCAGCTTTTCCCTTCACAAGCTGCAGATCATCCAAAACTCTGCAGCTCATGTCCTCTCCCACACTAGGCTCTGCAACTGCATCGCTTCCACCCTCGCCCAGCTCCCTTGGCTCCCCATCCCCCAGAGGATCGAATTCAAGATCCTCGTCTGCACTTTCAAGGCAATCCACAGCCTTGCCCCTTCCTATCTCTCCGACCTGCTGACTCCCTACTAACCTGCCCACCGCCATCTGTTCAACGGGCTCTGGTCTGCTCCATGTCTCCTGCCTGACCCGCCCTACCATCAGTGGCCAGGCTTTCAGTCTCTCTGCCCCCAAACTCTGGAACTCTATCCCAAAGTCCCTCTACCTCGCTTCCTCCCTTGCCTCCTTCAAGGCCGATCTCAAAACCTGCTTTCTGCCACCTTCCCACCTCTCTCTCTCCCCTCCTCCCTACCCTGCCTCCCCATATGTTCAAGTCTTGACCCCTGACTGTTCAGCACCTTGGGACAGCCTCCCAACATGAAAGGTGCTCTATAAATGTAATTTGTTGTTGTTGTAATAGGAAATCCTAATAATGGGCAACATGGCCAAAGGTAATCAGTTTAGCGTTCACTTAACTGTCCTCCACTACATTCTGTAAATGTACATAACTCATATTCTGCCCCTAAAAAGCAGATCCTTCAATCCTAGTCACACTCGGGACATTTTAGTTTGAAATCTATGCTTTCTAGCCTGACATCCAGTCTAATTGAAAGAGTCTCCTCATGTTTCTTCTGACATGGACCATTTGGGCCACAGACCATTCCATGGTACAAGACGCTACCTCCTAATGCCATGATTTGTAACGTGTGGGTAAAGGTAGAGGATTTATCTGCTCCTGAATGGTACTGTTACTGATGTTCTGATTTTCCACATTTATTAAGTTTGTGACGGTCACAAAGAAAGGAAGGAGAATTGGATGGAAGACACTGATTTCTGGAATCAGCTGGACATCTTTGCCAGTTCGTATGAATATATTGTACTCCTCTGTTGCCATTTCGATTAAAATGTGTATCCTTTTCTCAGTGAAACATTCTATGTGACTCAAATGGGTATGAAAGCAAGCTCTGTTGAAATGCATCATTGTTAAGGGCAACACAGATCCCATGTTAATTTTAGCTTGCAACTAATCCTATATTATACCATCCATGCGATACACAGTAGATAGATATTTACCATTTGTTTTGTGAAGAATCACGTAACACAGGTAATGCTGCTTTTATTTGGAATCTGGGAGACAGGATTTATTGCTTGATAGGGGCAGTGAATTTCTGTTGTAATGATTTGACGGAGTGTTTTTTTAACCATTGATGGTTGTTCTCTCAGTCTAAAGCAAATGGGCTGCTTACAACTGCTTCATCCATCTTAACGTTTAAAAGTCCCAAATCCTCTCTCTTCCCTCCCCTCGGCCCCCCAACCACCCACCCCACTATATGAAAGCTTTCAGTGAATCACAATCAATTTCACTCACTTTCCACTTTTGTTTGTAACAATAGCTTTGTCATTTATTGTGTGTCTTTTTTTCGTATGCATTAATTTATCCGCATTAAAATCCATCCTGGTTTTATTGATCCAAAGTTCACCAGTGATATGAAGTACACTATTATTCACAAACAGTCATTTCAATGTTCCTCTAAAGTCAGAGCTGCTTAAACAGAGGGCACAAACAAATCGTATCATAACAGTTGAATTTTAAATGGCAATGTCAAAACATCTGTAATCAAGGGTGGTAAGTGTTTTTCTAAGCAAAAGTAGCAGCTAGTTTTTGCACAGCAAGATCCCACAAACAGTCATTAAGGGTGTGACCAAGTTAATATAACATCAACTTTGATAGCATTCTCTGGTATTTTGCAGTGTTATTATGATTTGAAAGGTCAGAACTGCAGGACACTCTCGCTGACTGTTACATTTCCAAATAACTCGTCCATTGGGCATTGCCTTGCTGAGAATGGTAGAGAAATCCCAACGTAATCCCAAACCCGAAATGATTCACTGTGAACAAGCAAAACACATCCCCCACAAAATCTGTCTAGGAATTGGGGACATGAATGAGAAAAAAATAATCATTCATCCCTTCATAAGGGGAGAGAGATTCTAAATAGCTCTGTGATCACTTTATTTCTTTAGTATTTCAGTCCCAGGGTCGTGGTAAGAGCATGACCCTTGCAAATGAAAGGACCCGGGTTCAATTCCCAGGCAGAGCGAAGCCTTAGGCACCTTTCCTTACTCCACAAGCTTCTGTTTTTACCTAACATTAAGTAGTTATCCAGTTGTTAGTTAATTGGGTAATATTAATTTAATTTAAATTTAAATTTGGTGACTTAGTCCACAACTGTTTGTGGGACACTGGTGTGTGCAATTGGCTGCTGCGTTTCACCTACAAATAAACAATCAATCCACTTTATACAATGTAATTTTGTTGTTGTTGATAATATATCTTGTGAACCATTTGGGAACATCTCAATGGTGTGATGAGGAGCTATATCAAATGCCAGGATTATCATTATTAAATAATATCCAGGTTTCAGCACAATCTAAAATTCAGTCTTCATTTTGAAGTCTTCATTTTCTTTGAAGAAACCCCCACCTCACCCGCCCCACCAGAAAAGAATGCTTCAAACTTTTCAGTGAGTTCAACAGTTTACCAAATTCTGCGTGCCAACAAACTAGAGCAAAACTGGAACCACTTACTCACTGTGTTATCAGAAAACTGTTAACCCGATAAAATCTGGAACTTTTATGCAGAAAGCATGAAAAGATTTCATTAAGGTTTAAAAGAAGTCAATTTAGTTTGCAAATCATGATGGACTACTTATAGTAGCCTATGTTGGGATTTTGAATTCATTGATGCTTCACAGCAGAGCTGGAGGAACGCAAACTCTCCCGACGTGAAAGGCATAATATAAATGTCTTGTTGTTTCTTGTTTTGCATTGTCAGAGGTGCCTGTATAAAGCGCTGAATCAAATGCAAGGATTATTATTGTCAAGTGATTTGAGATGCCTTGATAACGTAATAAGGCATTACATCAAAGGCAATGATTATTATAGTACTGTACCTTATAGCTTCATCAGTTGCTATCCATGGTCCTTAAACTGTGCTCGCTCAAAGCACAGGCACTGCAAAATATTTGATCAATTAGCATCTCTTTCAAATAAACAGCGACAATTTTATATATTGATGACAAGTTGTTGTGTAACCCAGAGCCTAAGGACAAATTCCATGACTCATTACACAATGTGCAACTTGGAAAAGAAAGTTGATTTATTGGAAAAGTTACTGATCTAATATGTTATTTCCAATAAATGAATGGGTTGAAGATAGCAACGTTTCAGAACCGATTCAACGCAACAAAGTTTCGATGTGGCAGAAAGCACCGCCTTGAATGTTTTACTGAACATCACATTTTTTTTAACCTCAGTATATTATTTCACGGTGCCAATGTTCGCCCCTGTAGAGGAATCAGGGCCTGGAATAATAATAATCATAATAATAATAATATTCCTTGTATTTGATGTAGCGCTTTTCACATCTTATCAACGTCACAAAGCACTTCACAGAATATACTGTAAATTGAATTGACTGTATATTTGCGGATGAATCACGGCAGCCAATTGCGCACAGCAGTTTCCCACAAACAGTCATGGATTGGAACGACCAATTTTATTATTGTGAGGGTTTTTTTTTTGGAGGGGATTATTATTATTAGGCGTGTGGAGTAAGGAAACTTGCCGAAGGTCTGGCCCTGACCTGCCTGGATTCGAACACAGATCTCCACCAGCTTGGTCTCCCAGCTTTCAAGACAAGTGCTCTAACCACTGAGCCACAGGAGCTCCACTTTAATATAAGAGAGACAATGAGGGAGAACAATGAAATCCCAGTACAGACATAGCCTCCTCTCTAGGAGAGACAATATTGTTCAGCATTTCAAACCACCTGTTTTGTCCATAGTTTATCTATAACCTTCGAGACAGATTTCAGATCCCCAGAGAATGGCTAGTTATTTGCAGAAGTAATTGAAAAGAGGGATGCCTTTAGTTCAAGTCATTCTATGGCCTCTCCAGAAACTCATACCTCTACTTTGATTTGCCAGAGATTAGAGGATTTGTTGTTTTAACCTCTGCTTGTAACATGGAACAAATAGATTTGTTTTTTATTTAGGATGTTTGATAGTGGTGGTGGAAATAAGATCTGGTGTGCAAACACTGTGTAAAGAAAGAACCACAATGGTAAAAATGGGACTGCATCAGTGGAGGATTTAAGCAAATAATTCACCTGTACATTCGTGCATGAATATTGTTGGATGCTGAGCCACTTTTAACCATATTTAGCTATTCAAAATTAGAAGCAGAATATTAATTAATTGGCAACTGCTTTTGCAAAAGGAAAGAGATCCATGCTAATTGGGCCTGCAACAGTCTTATCACTGTCTCTTCTCCTCTCGATCCTCTGAGCATGTTTGACACCAAACTACAATGGTTAATGCTTTATCACAGTTCTGTACAAATCAGACAAATTATAGTGTTACACTGACAGCATAAATAATGAATGTCTTGAATGCGAAATGAAGGCAGTTTAGCAAGCGATATTTATAAAAGCAGACTGTTTCCTTTCTGACTTATTTTCAGGGGCAGTAATAGCAACAAGCGCCTCCAATAAAAACGTGTGCAATCTTTCTTAAAGGATCCATTACTCCCACAAAACAGTTGTAACTGCAATCATTCTGATGCACAATCCCCTCGGTAACATTGCAGTTTGTCTTCAGAATACCAGCTAGAGGCGCTTGCTATTTCTGTTTGATTGTACTCCTGAGCATTTGCATTTCTCTTGCTTCAGTGAATATGTTTTGCCCACAAAATATACAGTTAATTCACCAGTACAGCGAAATGCTTGAGACGACCCGAAGATTCGATAAGGCACTGTACCAAATGCAAGGATTACTTCTATTATAATTCTTAATGCACCAGGTTTAGTTTCAGGTCTTCTAGTCCCTAAACCGTGGGATGTTTCACTCATAAAATATAGTCAATTCGCTCTGCAGTATATTCTGTGAAGTTCTTTGAGATAAGGCCACTATATCAAATGCAAGGAGTATTATTATAGATGAAAAGTGCCTGGCCTAAGCTTTATTATTCCTCCCTATCACCTCGGCTTACCTTGGTTTGAATTTGTATTCAGTCTGCAGAAGTGCAATTAGCGGCCCAATTAGTTTTTTTTAAAAATCATCAATTAACGTGTAATGGTATAGACGTGAAAATGTAATGGATGTTAAAGAGTACCTGCAGCAGGTGCTAAACACCAAACAAAGTACATAAACGCAAGTGACAATTATCTGACAGCTTTGCTGAAAATTGTTTTCGGTGAATACATTAGGATCTCATTGATTTGTCAGCTCACGATGTGGGAGGCAGCACATGAGATTTTTTTTCTGTGAGAGAGAACTACTGTTCAATACTTCAAAGCATAAATCACAACAGAATTTCCAATGGATGGAATAGCTCCGACTTCGAATGACAGCTCGGCGTCCGGTTCCAATAAATCACGTTTCAATCGCTGTACAACAACAGGGAGTTGTGACTGTGGGTGTGTGTGCGTGAGTGTGTGTGAGTGTTTGTGTGTGTGAGTGTGTGTGAGAGTGTGTGAGACAGTGTGTATGAGACTTTGAATGTGAGTGAGTGAGTGAGTGAGATTGTGTGTATGAAACTGTGATTGTGTGTGTGAGTGACTGTGTGTGAGTGTACATGTGTGAGTGTGTGTGTGTCTCTGTGTATGAATGTTAGTGTGAGTGTGTATGTGGCTGTGAGTGTGCATTCACCTCTTGACCTTTACACGATTTTCCATTGATTTAATTTACTTGCCTTTAATCCCGAAATGTTTCAAAATGATCCATTCCCCGGGGTTAAATGCTGCCTGGCATTATGGACCTGTGTCCAATGGCAACTCCGAGCCCTATTTAAATGTCGATGGATCACGAATAGTCGAGAATTGTCTCAACGGAAATACCGGCTTTCACATTCTGTGAGGCGAGCACAGAGCAGATTGTGTGTGCGATTCGCACTTTGCCACAACTGTTCTACTTTTGCCCGTTAAAGAGATAAATTCTTCCCTCTGCCAGGGCTAGCGTTGGCAGACCAGAAAATACACGCACTTGGTCTGCGATGCGGCCCACTTCTATCTTAACACACGAACAGTTCCTAATCGTAAAGCAACGGAGGCAAAAACCTTTGCATCCTGATGGATCCTGATGGATGCAAATTCCCCATTTAGTCATATAATATCCAGATGGGTTTGTGTGGGCTGATGAAGGCTTTGATTTGCATTGAAGGCACCCGCGGCTGTTTACGGAACGCAACTCACACACGTTGGAGAGATCGCCGTTACTTGCAAGTGCAAGGAATAAAGTTGTCGTATCCGCATGTTCCTTTCATGTATTTTCTACGGTAAAATTGGCTGTACAATTTTCTTCCTTATTCCGCCCTATAGACTTACCTCTTTGACTGTGCTTTCAGTCATTATTCCCACCCCCAGCTCGGGTGCCAAGCCATTTGTGCTAAGTGTCTTGGGACCTCATCCCATTATGTAAGGAGCTAGGTAACTAAGTTCGTACATAGATATATATATAATAAATATATAATACAGTAATAATTTAATATTATTATATTTAATATTAATATATAATTTAATATTAAATATGGCTATTTAATACACTGTAATGTATAATGGCTATATTTTTATGGGTATAAATGTAAATTTGCCCTTGTCTTGTTTGAGACAATAAAGATTCTTTGTGGGGAAAAGGAATCTGGAGTGAACTTAAACTCAGTGTAATAAATATTTGCTGCAATTAACCTATGATTTCCTGCATTTTGTGCATTTCCAGAGCCTTGTGACGTCCTCCCGACGTGAAAGGCGCCCAATAAATATAATTTTGTTGATATTGTTGTTGTTTCATATTTCAAACTGGAACTGATAGATTAAA
Organism: Hydrolagus colliei; assembly: GCA_035084275.1. Taxonomy (NCBI): domain Eukaryota; kingdom Metazoa; phylum Chordata; class Chondrichthyes; order Chimaeriformes; family Chimaeridae; genus Hydrolagus; species Hydrolagus colliei. The sequence continues at coordinate 12,282,780 of CM068753.1, forward strand.
CTTCCCAATAGGCACTCCGAGATGCAGTGTCTTTTAACATTGTTCCCGATACGTTTGCCCAGACAATAGTTAGCACGTGGAACCCATTGCTGGACGATGCGACTGTAGCAAAAAGCATCAGTTGTTCCACAGAAAACTCGATGAACATATGAAGGAGAAGCTAATAGAGGGCAATAGGAGTGGAGAGGTACAGGAGTGGAGGCTTATGTACAGTATAAACATGGTTGGCCAGAATGGCCTGTTTCAGTGCATAACCCTCTGTGTCGTTCTATGAAATGGAATTGTATCTGTGACTCATCATAGAATAGAATCATAGAATCATAGAATTTTACGGCACAAAAGGAGGCCATTCGGCCCATCTAGTCTGTGCCGGCTCTTTGAAAAGAGCGATTCAATCCCACTGCCCTGCCCGCTCCCCATAGCCTAACAGACCCGTTCTCCCTAAATAAAGATCTAATTCCCTTTTAAAAGTTGTTATCGAATCAGCATCCACCACCTTTTCAGGCAATGCATTCCAGATTCGAACAACTCGCTGAGTGAAAAAATTTCTCCTCAGCTCCCCTCTACTTCGCCTTGAAACTATTTTAAATCTGTGACCACGAGTCACAGATTCACCCACGAGTGGAAATAGTTTTTCTCTATTTGCCCTGTCGAAACCCCTCATGATCTTATAAACCTCTATTAGGTCTCCCCTCAATCTTCTCTGCTCCAGAGAGAATAACCCTAGCCTATCTAGCCTCTCCTCATAGCTGAAGTCCCTCAATCCTGGCACCATCCTAGTAAATCTTCGTTGTACCCTTTCCAATGCCTTCACATCCTTTCTGTAGTGTGGTGACCAGAATTGAACACAGTATTCCAGCTGAGGCCTCACCAAAGTCCTATAGAGGTTAGTCAGCACTTCCTGACTTTTGTACTCTATACCCCTATTTATAAAGCCTAGTATCCCATATGCCTTCTTAACAGCCTTGTCTACCTGTCCTGCCACCTTCAACGAGTCACTGACACAAATCCCCAGGTCTCTCTGTTCCTTCACACCATTTAAAATTGTACTATCTAGCCTATATTGCCTCCCTTCATTTCTTCTCCCAAAATGCATCACCTCACACTTCTCTGCATTAAACTTCATCTGCCATGTGTCTGCCCACTTTACCAATTTGTCTATATCCTCTTGCAGATGGCTACTATCCTCCTCAATGTTTACTATTCTCCCTAACTTAGTGTCATCTGCAAACTTGGAAACTGTACTCCGTACACCCAAGTCCAGATCATTGATGTAGATCAATGATCTGGACTTCATCTCCAGAAATCAGTCAATCAAATCATGTTCGTGTAACAACCTATCTAATATCTTTTTTCGAAAAATATGTGGAAGATTTACTGACATGCAACAAATAAATATAAGCAGGAAATATATTATTTTGATCTCTTAAGTGTAGAAAATATTTTCGACGAGCCCAGAAAGAGAAATGGGTTTGCTATCACCTCTCCTAGTCTGATGCAATTGACAGCCTCGCATTTCACTGTAATATATTATTTATAGCAGCACAGTCGCTTCCCCTCTAACCAAGTGCTGTCTCATTGCCAAGATAATGCAATGTGTTTTTTAAGGTATTTGTGGAGCTAGAGAGACGTCTTTATGTCTGTATTGCAAATATCGAGCTCCATTTGGTGCTAATTATTACGTTCATTAGGAATCAGCAATTGCATGTTGACACTCAGCTACCCAACCCCCACCGCACCCCCCTACCACCCCCCCACCTCTCCTCCCCCCTCCCCCAGGTTACCAGAGCCAGGCTCATTCAATGACTCACCCAAGTGTATGGATCAAAGACAAATTCATATAATTGTTGAATCATAGAATATTACAGCGCAGAAGGAGGCCATTTTGTCCATCGCGTCTGTGCGGCCTTTTGGAAGAGCTACCCGATCAGTCCCGCTGTCCTCCTCTCTCCCCATGCCCTTGCAAATTTTTCTTTTTTCAAACACCTATCCAATTCGCTTTTGAAAATTGTTGTTGAATCTGCTTCTGCCACCCTTTCAGGCAAGGCATTATTCCAGACCACAACAAACCACTGTATGTGTGTGTAAAAATAGGTCTCCTCAACTCCCCTCTGGTGCTTTCGCCAATTATCTTAAATCTGTCTTTTCTCCTTATGTACACTACGAAAACCCCTATCAATCAAACTAGTATCAAGGTACACCCCTAACACTGCACAAAGCCACAACCCTCTGACTCAAATACAATACAGTTTACATTGACATATGTCAGAGTCGGAGGTGAGTAGCCTCCCAATCAAGCCAGGCTGACCACATCACAGATCGTAACAATCACTGCCCTTTGCGGTAAAGCCTGCTTTGTGCTTTATTTCGAACCCAATAATGATAATCCTTGCATTTTGATCTAGCGCTTTTCACATCTTATCGATGTCTCAAAGCGCTTCACAGAATATACTGTAAAGTGAATTGACTGTATATTTGTGGTCGAAACTCGGTAGCCAATTGTGCACAGTAGTGACCCACAAACAGTTGTGGATTGACATGACCAAATTATTATTTATTTTTATTATTATTGGGCGTGTGGAGTAAGGAAACTTGCCCAAGATTTCGCCCTGATCTGCCTGGATTCGAACACAGGTCTCACGCTTGTTAGGCGAGTGGTCTAACCACTGAGCAACAGGAGCTCCACAATAGCGATGGTTTCCTGAGTGCAACAGTGTTGACGAAACCCATTTCAATCTATATCATAAGTTTTACATAGTTAGGCTGCCTGGAGTTGTCTCGTTGCATTTTCCACACCCTGAGAGAACGTCGCTGAAATGTATGTCTGTCTCCTGTGTACATTTGGCTATCAGCAAGTGTCACCTGTCATACATGCATCTGTTAATCTTCCAGTTAATCTGTTTTTGTTCACACAGAAATAAATTAAAATATTTATTAAGCTGGAGAAATTTTTTAAAATTCATTTGCATAAATCCTAATATCGCGCAGAGATTTGCTTTCCGTGACTCCATACACCTGCACTGTTACAAGGTTTGTCTCGTTGGGAGGAAATGCAGATGCTGTGATGCTGGGACCCATTCATGTAGAAAAGAGTGGTTTAAATTACTTTTAGTCCTTATCTTAGGAAGCTCCGCCGTTAGGGAATAATAAAACTGCATATTTGTCCTAATAATTCCACTGTTTAAGATCCAGAAGCTTTCCAAGGCTTAAGCACTGATCAAAGCTCTTTCTTTGGTTCAATTGCAAACCGCCCGGCATTATCATTCTGGCAAGATCGGGATTTCAGTTGTAACCTTGACAGAGCTAAGAGGTAACTGCGCTATGTATTGTCAGAATACATGGTATAAATAGAACTAAGGGGCCTTATATCACTGGTTACAAAACGATCGGGTCGTTCGCTCTATGGCTGTTTGCGGGACCTTGGTGGGGCTTTTTTTTTGCTCCTGCGTTCGCCCGCAAAACACACCCTCACACTGCTTTACATTGTATCCTGGGAAGTACTTTGAGATATCTCATAAGCTGCTGTTTGAGACCCAAGCACTATCATTGCTTCCGCCAACCAAGCAAGCATTGTGGAGATGGAAGTCCAATTTATACTCTCGGCAAGCTCATCGCTTCCTCTTCGGACCCAACGAGTTGCTTGTTATTGGCAGAAACAGTCGTTGTACAAGAATCACCCCCAATAGGTTTAATAAATAATAATAATAATCATCCTTTCATTTGATATAGCGCTTTTCACGTCTTCTAGACATCTCAAAGTGCTTTGCAGAATATACTGTAAAATGACTGTATACTTATGGGCGAATCACGGGAGCCAATTGCGCACAACAGTGTCCCACAAATAGTCGTGTATTGAAATTACAAATTTTCTTATTGTGTTTTTTTGGGGAGGGATTATTATCAGGTGTGTGGAGTAAGGAAAGTTGCCCAAGATTTCACCTTGACCTGCCTGGGTTTGAACACTCCAGCAGGTGTGATACGCTGCAATCCTCACACATTTGTAAGCTTGGTTTCGATGTATAAGGCTCTTCAGCTCATCTGATCTCATCCTTCCAAAATACTCTACCGTATCTGTACCTGAACTCCAATTACCTGTGAACCCTGTATCCTCTTCTTCGACTTGGTCTTAGTTCCTTTGATGACATCTCCAGGGGCAGAGAAGGCAGTGGGGTCGCCACGATTTAAACTGTACATCTGGCGTTAAAATGGGGCCAGTTAATTGCGAAACTGGCAGCAGGAATCAAAGCGGTTGATTTCTAAGGTAAACAATGACAGCCTTGGGAGCTGTAACTAATGAGATGCGGACAGGCTAAGTGGCGAGTTGTTTTTCCAGACAACGCAGCGGTACATTTGTCACCACAACACAACCTCTCTTCAAAAGAGAGATCAAAGCGTCAACTATCACTCCCGACAGCAGCCATCGCAGGACTTATTCTCAGTCTGCCATTTACAATGGGAGACATGGGAGAAGGTGGTGGCGGTGGGGGGAGGCGGGTGGGAGGAAGAGAAAAGAGAATAAACAATTCAAAATCCCTTTGATTCTGAAAGATCATTGTAGAATGGTATTGGGCTGTAATTTGGGGCATTTCAAAAAAACGTCAACACATCAAGAAACCTTTGGAAATAAAATAATTTTCACAAGGAATGCCTCGTGAAAGAACTAATTTCGTCTCATTGTGCGTTACCCTCTCCCTTCCACCCCCCACCCCCCACCCCCACCCACCCCCCACCACTCCTTGGAGATTGTCTGTGTTTCCGCTCAATGTCTTTGCGATAGAATCTGCTACGAACCATCACACCCTGACGTTCCCTCCCTCCTCTCACCCACACCCCCAATGTTTCAACTCATACATCGACAACATTCGGATGATGATTTTCCTTCCATCTGAAATAAAGTTTACATGCAGTATATGTATGGATATATATTTATACATCTATATAAAAAATATATATATGTAAATCAATCTGAGTCCAAAATGGAACGTGCGTGTGTATTCTTAGATTAGTATTCACGTCGATAGCGCTCGTGTGTTTTTATGTAAGATGTGTGCAGGTTTACAGCCTCCAGTGCTGATGTGTGAGAGGCTGAGATGAAGACATCACAATGGGCTTTTTGCCTGACTGGAGTCTGGCTGTTTGCCACGAGGCATCAGCTTTACATAATGGAATACTGCTGAAGCACAGAGCGCGGGGGCTTTTCAGTAAAATCTCGTCAAGTTTATTTTTCAGGCTTTTCAGAGTAGGGGGTGGATGTGGGTGAGTGGGTGGGTGGCGGGGGAGGGGGGGAGAGAAAGAGGGAGAATTGCTAGGAACAAAACACAGGTTAGTATGAGGCTTAAAAAGCCCCTTTACATTTTTTATAAAAAAAACATATCTTTCATTCTTTATTTTGCATTTTCAATCATTTCTTCATTCTGAGTGTTGTAGCAGTAATAATAATAAGAAGAAGAAAGATTGTCGCATTTGAAGTGCTCCTTTCAAGTCAGGAGTAAGTCTCAAAGTGCTTCACGGGAATTATTGCAAGGCATAATTTCGCCCACAAAATGAACAGTCAATTCACTTTATAGTAAATTGCATGAAGCGCTTTGAGATGTCTCGAAGACGCGATAATGCACTTTAGAAAATGCAAGGATTTTTATTATTATTACAGTATCATTATTATTGTAGTATTATTTTTATAGCGCTTTATACATTTTATAGGCAACAATAAATGACATGTGTAGAGCGCCTTTCACGTCAGGAGGACGACCCAAGGCAGACGTGTGTCCACAAGTAAAGCATCCGTTATGTTAATTTGCGAGCATGAGATCCAAATAAAGACCTTCCTGTGCGTACTTGCAGGTCTGTGATGTGTTGTTGTGACCGTCTCACAGACACACAGAGTGCCTCATTCAGAGTTGCGCAAGACATTGAAGAACGCAGCCGTGATGGAGTGAAAATGTATTTAATGTTCGCGAGGGCTGAATGTGATATGAAATTGTTACGGTGCTCTCACTTGTCCAATTTATTCCAAAGCACAGGAGTGAGACTGCGAATGTAAATATATTTATAGGATTCACTGTGAGGAATAAGCTGAAATGGCAATGTGAGCCTGTTACAGGCTGCTTGCATTGAGTTGGCGCTGATAACAGTTATTTATATTTTTGTAATATTTACAGAGTTGAAGAGTCCGGGAGCTAGAAATTGAAAGTAGCTTAGCGATGATTGATTAAATATTCGCTATTGACTGTACCTGGCAAAGCTTTCTAGGTTTAATCACGGCTAACAGGATTTTCAGGACTGGGGACAAAATCTACTGAATAGAGATGAAAGATACTTTACATAAAGATATGGGAAATTATTACTAAGCTGTCTGCATTTACAATAGCCCGGACTGAAGAATAGTTGATAAAGTCCTAAAGACAGTGGAATAGAAATGTTCTTCCGTTATTCTGTGAATTATACAAGCTTATTTACAATGCTGATAGTAATAATCTTTGTGTTTGATATAGCATCTTATCACACCATCAAAACATTGCTAAACCCTTCAGGATTTACTGCAGAGTGTAGTGACTGGGCATTTTGTGAGAGAATGTGAATTTGATATGAATATGACATTAAAATAAAAGTCAAAGGAAGCTGCTAATTATTGGTTAATAGCATTGATGGATAAGATCGGCCAAACTCGTTCAGACACAGTTGTATTATCTTTTTCTCCTCCCAACTAGCCATGGGTTGCATTCAGTATTCCATTGCGTTTTGTCGAGCATCTTGTTTTGGCGTGTATTGTTTGCCTACAAACTACATAACATATCCTGTGAAGCGCTTTGAAACGCCCTCCGCGCGTCAGAGAGGCTGCAGGAAAGGAAAATATTATTATTATTTATCATTATTACCTGGTGACAATTGAGGTCGTGAATCAACCAGGAATTATAAGCTCCAAATTGTCAATACCATAACATGCCGTGCAGCATATAACAAAGGAACAACAGGCTGATGAGGGTAAACAGTTCAAGTTTCACTCCGAGCCTTTTGAGCAGTTTACAAGCTTATTATAAATTCCTAGTAATTGTTTATTCTCTCTGTAAGTCTCAGCTTTCTGTCACTTTAAAGAGAAAGCTCTCCCCCCACCCACACCCCACCACCACCCAACACACAGACTCTGACTCTGACTCTTGAACCCAAACGTGAACAAAAGAGAAGGTGCGCGTTTTGCGGAAGAAATGTTTAGAGGATGTATTCCAGGACCAGCCTACAGCAAAATGGTGTGCGTTAAGGAGGCCACAAAAGAGAGAGAGAACAAAGCAAGTTGTGGGGAGTGATAAGAAATAGATCCAGACAAAAGTGAACACAGTTTAATCGAAGCGACATCACATAGGCTTTTATACAGAACCCAGTGAAACTTGTTCGCAAATGGAGAGATTCTGTCAGTCACAATCCAATCGAAAAATGCTCTTGCATTGCTACCGTCAAGCAGCATGGTTTTTAAAGCCATTGTTGCTGTGGCGAGGCAGTGTATCAAGCTGTTTGGATGCCAGTACTTCCCGAAGTTGTTAACGAAAGTGTACATTACTGACTTGTTAGCATTTGCAATTGCTTCCTCCACATTTAACAGCCGTGATGTAGAGACTCGCTCACAGGATTCAACCTGCAGTACCTGCAGAAGTAAAGTTAGTTGCGCTGGTTGACAAACTTTGGGGGGGGGGGGTGGGGGGTGAGGGGGTAGGTGAACCCTTGGAATTTATTAGGCAGTGAGCACAACTCCAAACTTGTACTTGAGTCAAAATGCTGCAGGTGATGGAAATCTGAAATGGAACTACAACTTGCTGGCAATGCGCAGCAGGTCAGGCAGCATCTATGGAGAGAAAAATGCAGCTGAAAGGCCAACCACCTGAAATCTGCACTCATTTACCTTTCTGTAGAAACGCCTGACCTGCTGCGTTGTTCCCAGCGACTTCTGTTATTATTCCGAGTTAATATGTTGTTGGCTTGAAGAGAACGCCGATAAGACACACCATCAGGTATTGGACGTCTACACCGCACAATAAACCCAGTGTGTGTGAGACATCGCCATCTCCCCGCTGTACCCTGTCAGTGTTTAGTAGGTTCAAACACCTCATGTCTTCTCTCAAACATCTTGTAAATCCGCAGTTGCGTAATGTGCAAATGAGTACTTTTAGGCCCAGTGTGTGGGGTTATTTGCCACCAAATTACAAACCTTCTGAAGTGGCAATTTTGCAGCTCTTCAATTGCTTGGCAAGTGTTGAAGATTTTTGTGCAAGTGCACACGTCTCACACTTCACAAGACAGGGAGCCCGCTGAGACTCAAAATCAAGCCAGTCTTTAGGGGCTGTGTGACTTGTCTGCCTGGTGATTTAAGCTTGTGCAGGAGCTGTAGAAAATTCATAACCGCAGCCCTGATTCTTAATTCCAGGGCCTTGGAACGTCCTCCCGACGTGAAAGCCGCTAACGAAATCTAATCTTAATAATAATCCTTGATATAGCGCCTTTGATATTGCCCGTCAAGACCTGTAGCTGAGTGATTAGAGCACTCGCCTTGCAAGTGGGAGACCTGGGTTCAACTCCAGGCAGGGCAAACTTTGGACACGTTTCCTTACTCCACACTGATAATAATCCCTCCAAAACAAATTTGTCATTTCAATCCACGACTGTTCGCGGGACACTGCTGTGCGCAATTAGCTGCTGAGTTTCACCCACAAATATACAGTCAATTCACTTTACAGTATATTCTATATGCTATACAGTATGCACTATACAGTATATTCTGTGCTTTGGGATATCCTCCAGGCGTGGAAGGCCTGAATGTGAAAGGTGTTCTATAAATGTAATTTTGTTGTGGTTGCTGTTGTATTCTGTGAAGCGCTTTGAGATGTCTAGAAGACATGAAAAGTGCTACATCAAATACAAGGATTATTATTATTATTATCACATCATTGAGACGTCTTAAGGAGTGTTTCAGAATATACCGTGAAGTGTATCACCGTATGCTTTGTGAGCGAAACACGGCAGACGATTGCGAGGGGAAATATAATTTGTTCTTGTTGTTTGCAAGCTCTTTTCCAAACCAGGACCACATTGAAGAATTCTCCACAGGTTCGCGTGATGTGAAATTTTAAGACAATTGAGCCAAATAATCTAACACCGGTGGGAATTTGGGTTATTCTCTCCAGAACTGAAGTGCTTTTGCTTACGTCGGCCGCAGTTTGAATATAACATTATTGTACCTGAATAAGACATTTTTAGGTTTTGAAATTCCACGAAGGCATTTTCATGTATCCTGCAGAGAATCTTCTCAGTCTTTAGCTACAATCGTAACTAATCTTCCTGAATTTCTGCCGTACAGCAGGTCCTTTTAGCACGTTTATAAAAATTCGCCACAAAACGGAGCCATGACAACCGGTTGTAATTGAATTAACCAGAGCCCCACTTTTAGAAGTTCATGTTCTGCAACCTGCTTACATGTCATTAAGCAAGATTATTAATTAGGTAATTTTTAACAATCGCTTTTCTCTTTGACTCTGTGAAGATACCATCATAAACTGTTTCTAGAATTTTACCTTCTCATGCTGGTCTAGTGTTAGATTTCCCAACGCCATTGGAGCTATCTACTCTCATCCCATAGTTGCCCGTTTTCTCCTCCTACCCTTTAAATTTAGTTGTGTTATGTATCCAGTTCCCTTTTAAATATTTCTGATTTCATTTTGATTTTCTGTAAGGAATATACATTCTCGCTATCCCTTGTGTGTGTGTGTGTGTGTGTGTGTGTGTGTGTGTGTGTGTGTGTGTGTGTGTGTGTGTGTGTGTGTGTAAAAAAAACTATGTTTCAGCATAACATATGGCCAATTTAACATCTGATATGAAGCACAGCAATTCCGGTAATGTTGGTTTGTTAGATCTTCTGTGGAGTCCTGTAGCTCAGTGGTTGGAGCACTTGCCTTGCGAGCGAGAGACCGTTTATGGGACACAAACAGTCATTGGCTGTGCGCAATTGGCTGCTCCATTTCGTCCACAAATATACAGTCAATTCACATTGCAGTATATTCGGTGAAGCGCTTTGAGACGTCTCGAAGACATGAAAAGCTCTAAATCAAATGCAAGGATCATTATTACTACTCTGACTCAAGGAGTGCTGTCAAACAAGCCAGGCTGACGCACATTATCAACACGCAAGCTGCAATGTTTCAAAATACCCTTTGGAGGAGATGATTTTGTATCAACGGATCACCCCAATGTTAAACCTTTGCCAGTGAAACCGGCGCCACACAAAATGTTCGACAAAGTCCTTCAGGGAAACGCTTTGGACGTTTCGAAACGGGGATGGAGATTCCAGTGTGTGATTTTTAAAAAAATACAACAAAAAAAGGGATTTACAGCACTGGGAATTTGCTGCCATTGTTTCCACATCTGCTGCTGGATTACATTGATAATCTTTTTATGTTCTGAATTTTATGTGTTACCATGGTGACAATTCCCTCCCTCCTCTACCCCCCCCCCCCCCACCCCACCCCCCCCCCACCCCCGAAGCCGCAATTAGCTATGCGATTCAGAATAATTTTGCAGAAAAGATAGCGTAGAATCGCTAGCTACCAAACCTCGCCGGTCTCCTCTCTCCTGTGTTGCTTGATTCGCTTTCATGCTGCTTGACGTCTGATCAAAGCAAATTCCTCTGTGTGTCATAAGTCAGCCGCCACTCAAGTGGTTTAGGTGATGCCACAAACCATCAATGCAAAGCCTTATGGACTGTTTGTCAACAGTGTGTCATACGCAGCCTATCTTCTTGATATAGGATTGTCGTGGCTGTTTTTATACGCAGAAAATAGCTATTGCGTTGTGTGTGTGTGTGTGTGTGTGTGTGTGTGTGTTTTCAAAAAAAGCAGGCACAGCACTACATTTGCGGACTGCTCTTCAGACTGCATATAGTGATACGAGGTGATACTGGGAAAGACAGTTGCGCATTGGTATTATGCAATATCACATCGGCTTTGTAAGACTTTTGTCGCGCTAATAATTCAGTGATTGCAGTCTGCAGGGAGACACTCGATAAAAAAGAGGAGCTGGAAGAATTTCAAAATGTTTTTTTTTGCCCTTGATTGATCAAGGCATCCGCGATTCAGTTCCCGTCTATCCTAATATCAGTCTCAACAACAACAACATCACATTTATAGAGCGCCTTTCAAGTCGGGAGGACGTCCCAACGTGAAAGGCCAGTCTCGGGCAGATGTTAAAGATCCTGGGATGCTGTTGGAAAAGAGAAGTGTGTCTCTCCCGGTCTCCTCTCCCAGTGGCCGACGATTCCCACCCAAACACCCTCCACCCAACTCCCCAAACAAAAAAAATTGGTCATTCATTTCATAGCTGTTTCTGGGTCATCGCTGTGTGAAAAATTGGCAGCCTGGTTCAAAATACACAGTCACTGCACTTTGCAGTAAATAATGCGAAGCACATAATGAGATGTCCACCATGACACATAAAAAGAGTTATTAGCAACCACAAAGATTACTGCTAAGTAGATGGAACGAAACCTTCCTGCATGGAGGCTGACTGGAATTAATTGAGAGTCTCGGTTGCATTAAAATTTCATAAGATTAATATTTTTTGCGATCTGTAATTTGCCTCGAAAGCAATTTACATCGTATCAAGCCGAAGAAGGAATGTGACAATATTTTCTCGTCTCTTAGCAGACAGATCGTTAATGCCACAAAATATCACGAGCCGCCGAGATGCCTGTAACGCATTGAATCTATTCCTTTTGTGCGGTGCTTCCTTCTAATAATTGCTTCACAAGAACTCAATCACAGAAGATGCTTTAATTAATGCTGGAATTCACTGAACACAGCAATGATCTACTGTAGAATGCTACAAACGAGATTTTTTTAAAATACTGTATACAAAACAACTACAACAAATTACACTTGTCGGTAGGATGACCCAAGGCACTGGATAATCAGTTGTTTTCGAACCGAGCTGGGAGCTGGGGTCAGTAGGGGTAGAGGTGGAAGAGTGGCTGAAGATACGGTCGAAGAGGAAGGCCCTTATATATGGGACTTGAAGGAGGCAGGAAAGGGGGTGAGGCAGAGAGATCACGGGATAGAGTTCCAGAGTGTGGGGGCAGAGATGCTGAACGCCTGATGGGCGGGGGACCTGAAGCAGGCCGGTGTCTGCTGAGCAGATCGGCTCTTACACTTGGATTGAACAGGTGGTTCCAATAGCCTCACACATTTTCAACATTTTAAAACCAAATTGGAGCAATTTGTGCATAATGCACGATTTTATGAACTTTGTTCTTTCACGCATCAAGGGGATGTGATGTTGTCATGTTGAATTTGTGGTTTGATATAACGCCTTATCACGTCTTCAAGATGTCTCAAAATGCTTGTAGTGACTGTGTATTTTGTGGTCGAAATTTTGCAGGTTCAGACAAAAAGAATGGCCAATCAGGTGAGGTACGGTTTGACTGAATCTAGCAGAAGTCGTTGGAAGCGAGTGAGACAAAACCCGGAGACTGCCAAGTCTATTCGAGAGCATGACATTATCCTGCTCAACAGAAAATATAACACAGGCAGACAGACTGTAGAATCACATTATCACACAAAGCAACCCAGTGATGGGGAACAGTGCCGTTATCCAGCTGACGCTATCATCAGCTGAACGTGTCTGTAACTGGGTGAGAGGATTTGGCTTGTGAAAGTGTCAATAAAGCTTCTTTCAAGTCAACCAAACAACACTTTAGAAATGTGCTCAATGCCCAGCAAACAGCAAGAATTCATTTCCCTTCAGCAAAGCTTGTCCGCCAACTACTCAGTGCAATTCACATGTCCTGGCTCGCATTCCCCACTGGCTGATTCCTGCTCTCAGTTCCCTTGCACCTCTATAATATGGCTGGCCTATGAATTATTATTGTATTTTTATTGTTTATATGACACGAACACAAGACCTGTATGCATTAGCTTGAAAAAAAATGTATTAAATCTTAGTTGCTCACTTCATTCCAATTTACTTTCTAAAAATGTTTTAATTTTTTAGAGTACTCGCCTCGCAAGCAAGAGACCTCCGATTCGATTCCCGGCAAGTTTCCTTACTTCACACGCCTGATAATAATCCCTCAAAAAAAACAATAATAAATTGGTCATTTCAATCCACGACTGTTTGTGAGACACTGCTGTGTGCAACAGCTACTGCGTTTCAAACACAAATATACAGTCTTACAGCACATCTGTGAAGCGTTTTCAGACGTCTAGAAGACATGAAAGGTGCTATGACAAATGCAGGGATTATTATTATTATACGCTTTTCTTTCAGGTTGAAACTTGACATTTCTTTAACTTTGTTTCTCGACCTTGTGTTTAATTAAATAGTGGAATTCAACGTGATGCGATTCATCCAAGTCATACTTTCCAATATGGAAAACATGGGCTATGTTTCTTATTCTTGTGTTTAATAGTTTCATGTGTTACCACTTCTTCAACATCCAACAGGTGTCAGCCTTGACAACAACAACATTTTGCATTTATTATAGCGCCCTTCATGCTGGGTAGCGTCCCAGGGCACTGGACAGTGGCAGAGTCTGACATTGAGCCAGGGGGAGAGGGAGGGGGGAGATGAACGTAAGCACGATCAAAAAGGAAGCGCCATAGCCAGAATTGGAAGGTCCACGGGCGGGGAGGAAGCGTGCAAAGCAGAGGGATTGAGGGAGAGTTCCAGGGTTTTGGGGCTGATGGCACAGCCACTGGTGGCGGAATGGAGGGAAGGAGTTGACTTGGTTGGTACATTCCTGCTTCTGAATCAGAAGGTTGTGGGTTCAAGGCCGGCATTAGGAGCGTGTTCGCTGACACTCCAGTGCAGTGTTGCAGGATCCCTGCATTATCGCAGCTGCCATCCTTTGGATGAGTTGTTAAAACTGAGTTTCCCTCGGCTTATTCAGGTAGATGTTAAAAAACCTTGGAAAAGGGAGTTTCTGCATTGGCCCCAGATAAAATTGCTGATTCACTTCATGGCTTCATTGTGGAGTCCTGTGGCTCAGTGGTTAGAACACTGGCCTCGCAAGTGACCCGGGTTTGATTCCTGGCAATGCAAAACCTCGGGAGAGTTTCCTTACTCCACACGCCTGATAATAATCCCTCAAGAAAAATATAACAACAATTTGGTCACTCAACCCACGACTGTTTGTGGGACGCTGCCGTGTACAACTGGCTGCCGCGTTTCCCCCACAAATACACAAATATGCGTTTTGCCCACAAATATACAAATATAGTAAATTCACTTTACAGCATATTCTGTAAAGCCCTTTGAGACGGCTAGAAGACATGAGAAGTGCTATAACAAATGGAAGGATTATTAGTATTACGGCTGTTTGTGGGATATTGTTAGGTTGCAAATTTGGCTGTGGCGTTTGTCTACAAATACACAGTCATTATTACACTTTACAGGAAATGCTCTGAAGCGTGAAAGTTGCTATTGTTGATGAAGCACTTTGAGATGTCCCCTGGACGTGAAAGCACTGTATCAAAATCCAAGGATGATAATGATTATTATTATTAATAACCTCAAGGGAAAAGCAACAAACCTCTCTATCCCAACCCATTGCCCATTCAGTTGTGCATTATTTACAGGGAGAGCCAGAGGAGTGACAAGCAGTGGATTAGATGTAATCACTCATGGGAGATGAATTTGATTCCTTATGTATCCGCAGCTGGCATCGGCAGAGAACCTTCTGTATCTCGACTCCTCAAGATGAGTGGGATGATGAACTGCCATTCATCGTGTTGCTCCCAGAGAGATGTGGACACACGTAGATTGAACTGTCAACCTTTGATAGCCAAGGCACAGAGTCTCAGTTACAATTCACTCCTCACCCCCCCAGACACCCCGCAACCCACCATCAACAGCAGAAGTGATTAGTGCTCTCAATGAAGCTTAACAGATTCATGTTGAAAGGATTTCACGCAGCTTTTTTCTAAACTGTTGATGGTAATCAGTTTTTTTTTGGTGAATGATGAGTCCTATCAATCACATTATTTTCAGCACCAAGATTGATAACACGGAGATCACAGCTCGTTTATCTGTCTATCTTGGGTAAAGCTGAACAGAGGTGTGAGCAAGCAATTAAGCTGGCAAAGCTCTGCCCAGTGAGAGCCTTATTCTGAGGATGAGCATTGGGCTGTGTGTTGCGTGTGTGGAAGGGACAATATGACGGACTCCTGTAGCTCAGTGGTTTAGAGCACTTGCCTTTCAAGCGAGAGACCTGGGTTGGATTCCAGGCAGGTCAGGGCGAAACCTTGCACAAGCCTCCTTACTCCACACATCTAATAACAATCCCTCAAAAGAAAACAACAATAAATTGTTCACTTCACTCCACGACTGTTTGTGGGACGTGGCTGTGCGCAATTGACTGCCGTGTTTCTCCCATACATGTATAGTCAATTCATTTAACAGTATATTCTGTGAAGCACTTTGAGAAATAATAATCCCTCCCAAAAACCCACAATAATAAAAAATTGGTCATTTTCAATCCATGAATGTTTGTGGGACACAGCTGTGCTCAATTGGCTGCAGCATTTCGCCCACAAATATACAGTCAATTCACTTTACCAGTTTATTCTGTGAAGCACTTTGAGACATCGATGAGATGTGAAAAGCGCTATATCAAGCTCAAGGATTATTATTATTATTATTATTGTTATTTTTATTATTATGTCTAGAAGATGTGAAAAGCACTATATTAAATGCAAGGATTATACTTATTATCATTAAATTCCCTCCTCATTAAAAGCAAATTGGTGTTGCTTTGAAAAGTCATTCTTATTATTTTATTAAATGAAAACACAACCAATACTGAAGAATAATGTTATGTCCGCTAATAGAGATACATTTCAAAGTTTTCTATGATTTAGAAAGGCTAAAACCTTAAAGTTCTTTAATAAAAGAAAAAATCCAGGATTTGTGAGTTACAACGCCTAACGGATGTGGAAATACATATTTTTAAAACATATTTTGTTGAGTTTGTCTTGGCTTCTTGGCAGCTCAGCCTCATTGTGTGAAGCAAACTCAAATAAGAGCGATCTGTGTTCGGGTTATTTGAAAAGCACTTAAATGGAGTCCTGTTGCGTGGTGGTCAGAGCACGAGAGAGGATCCGGGTTTGATTCCCGGAAAGCGCAAAACCTTAGGCAATTTTCCTTACTCCACATGCCTCTGTTTACCTCGTAGTAAGTGGGAACCTGGTTGTTAGTCAATTGTCACATCACTTTCCATGGAAAGCAAGAAATAAGAACATAACATAAGAAATACTAGACGAGAAAACATCCCTCTAGTTCGCCATCCACATTCCTGGTGATCACATGCACATATGTACCAAACTACCTATGTACTACATCCCATAATGTTATTTCCTAAAAGAAAACGATCTAATCTGTGTTTGAAAATAAACCCTTCAAAAGCATATCATAATTTGTTTGTGGGACACTGCTGTACTCAATTGGTTGCTGTGTTTCGCTCGCAGAATTTACAGTCAATTCATTTTACAGTATATTTTGTGAAGCACGTTGAGATCACCTGAAGACGTGACAAGGTGCGATATCAAATGCAAGGATTATTTACTATTAATATAGATGTCCTCAGCAAATCAGAGGCTTCTGGATGGAAGCTGAAACCTACATAAATACAGATTTGAAATCTTTCCTTTCAGTCCTTACATTTGATACAGTGCCTTTCACGTCAGAAGGATGTCTGAACAGGAATTTATTACTGTAACTTGGAGTGACTGTTGGTGCCAATTTTGCCCACATCAGTGTCCCACAGGGAAGGAAAAGCCACACGTGTATGACTCATGTTATCTGTGGGGGAGATTGTTGGCCACGACACCAGGAGAAACTCCTGAATAATTTGTAATGAGCTTTCAGCTGCTCGTGGCTGCACCGAGTTCAGGTCTCAACACAGCAAGAGAAAATGTTGCTGCTGCTCATTATTGTATCAAATTAGGGATTGCCATGCATTCAATGTTGCTACCGTACAATTTAGCATTGGCGATGTCAACCACATTTCAATCATTCGCCCAGAAGAAGTCTGACCATCCCTGTTTTAGAAACGCACTTCAAATTTATTTCCACAAGTTAACTGTTTTATTCAATACGCAACACTTACGACAGATTGAACCATTGAAGGGTGATTCTAGCAATAGACTGTTTGGTATTTAAATTAATTTTGCATTTCATTAAAGATTCATGCTCATTAATTTCTTCCTGTATTGCGTTATGAGCACCATTTCCACAATGCCTTTGCCACTATAAATAGAAATATAATGATTTGTAGATGATTAAATTAACACGGAGTGTATTAAATGTTTCATTGAAAAGCCTATTTATCTTTTGTGCATCTTGCTAGAGGAAATAGATCTAGGAGGTCGTCCAACAGCTTAGCGGATTTATTCTGAGAGTAAATGAGCATGTGAGATTGGGAAGAGACAGTTTATACCCCCAATATGTGTTGAATTTGAGTCAGTGTTGAACCAAAAGGCTGTGGATGCTGAATCCATTCCAATTTTCAAGACAGAGGCGCATAGATTTGTGTAAGGTAAAGGTATCGCGGGATATGGAGCAGAGGAGGACAATTGGAGTTGAGGTACAGATCAGCCATGATCTAACACAATGTGGGACAACCTTTGGCAAGCTGAGAATTTCTTGCAGCCCACCTACACCTGGAATTCCAGATAGATTGTTTGAAAGGTATGCGCCCTCTCTCTCCCTGGAGGGAAACATCCTGCTAATCCAATTCCGTAAAGTATTAAGCACAGGTTGTCAAGAGTCAAGGCTTGGGGACCCCAGAGTGTGAACACAAATCTCATGCCACACTCGACCCAGGAGCATTCAACGCTGACTCCCCACTCACGGAATTTCCCTGATTGTTTTTATTGCAGTTGGATCAGTCCTCATAGCAAAGTGTTGAGTTTGTTATCTGTTGATCACGAGGACATTTGTGTAAATGGAGCACTGACAAGACTTTTTCTAGACAGAGAGCTTGCGGAAAAATTAACCGAGTGCGCAGATAATTTATTTTCAGACACCTAATCCAATGTCCATCCATCCGTCCCAGTCTTTATGAATTAGTCACCACATTCCATGATCAATTTGGGGCACAGTTTTTTTTTCCCTGATTTGATTAAACCAAGAATCGCCTGGAACTTGCTCTGTCGTGAAGAATAGATCCCGTTTCCATGGCAACTTTCAGACACATACGAGTTGCAGAATTCTAAGCCAGGGCTCCAAACTACACAGCTCCAGCATCTTCGCAAATGGGAACTATGGCAAAGGAAAGCCTTCCACCCTCCACCCCGTAGACTCTGCGGGCATTTTTTTCCTCTCCATTCCCAGGTAAATAGCAATGCCCAGCTCCTAATGCCCACCATTGGGTGCAAACCTCATGTCAGGCAGAGTCAAAGGTTCACCAAGCCCTCACTCCCCAACTCCTTTGACTGACCATATGATGTCCACACTGTTGTGGATTCCATTCACCAACTCACTCCATCCCCTAAATTCTGTGATAACAGAATTATCATAAATACTTTGCTTCTGTCTTCACATTAAAAGATACCGAAACCTTACCCCAAATAGAAGTGGCCCAAGAAGCTGATGTTAGTGAGCAACTTAGGGAAAGTAATATCAGCAAAGAATTAGCACTAGGGACACTGTTGGGATTGAAAAATTACAAATCCTCTGGACCTGATGGTCTGCATTCTAGGGTTTTTTAAAAAAGATGTCTGATGAGGTGATGGATGCCTTGTGCTTGATCTTCCAAAATTCTCTGGATTCTGGAATGGTTCACATTGGCTAATGGCATGTTGGCGTTCATTGCAAAAGGGTTAGAATACAAGAGTGGGGAAGTCTTGCTGCAACTGTATGGGGCCTTGATGAGACTGCACCTAGAATATTGTGTGCAGTTTTGGTCTCCTTATTTAAGAAAGGATATGCTTGCCTTAGAGGGGGTGCAGCATAGATTCACTAGGTTGGTTCCTAAGATGAGGGGGTTGACCTATGAGGATATGTTGAGTAAACTGGGCCTATATTCTCTAGAACATAGAAGAATTAGAGGTGATCTTATAGAAACCTATAGGACTCTTAAGGGGCATGACAGAGTGACTGTCATGACAGTGTGAGACTGTTTCCCCTGGTTGGAGAATCTATAACTAGGGGGTAATAGGTTCAAGATTAAGGGTCAGCCTTTTCGAACAGAGTTGAGGAAACATTTCTTCACTCAGAGGGTAGTGAATTTATGGAATTCTCTACCCCAAAAAGGCTGTGGATGCTCAGCCCTTGAACATATTCAAGACTGAGATTGATCGATTTCTAATGGATGGAGGGATTAAGGGATATGGGGATAAAATGGGCAGATGCAGTTAGATTAGAAGATCAGGTATGATCTTACTAAATGGTGGGGCAGGCTTGAGAGTCTGAATGGCATACTCCTGGTCCTATTTCCTATGTTCCTATGCCTGATCCTGAGCCCTCTCCCAAGGTAATCAAGCCCAAACTGCAGGATATTCATCCATTTTAACTATTCAACATGCATTACGCACAAGTTAGCTTGAGTCGGTGCATGATTAAAACGCAATGCTCCTCAAGAGCTCCTCAAATACATTCCGAAACCCCATTTATGTGACTATGACTATTTTCAGTCGAGGTTGATCCTTAAATCATAAGGAACTGGCTGAGATTCACTTTGCACAAAATTTGTACATCCACACAAAACATAAAAGTAGTTCTTCTGTTGGATGAAACATTTTTCACCTAGCAACAACATTACGGTGGGAAGGTAGGTGGGAATGCATTCAGAATCCCTTATCTATTTTATAAATAAGTCATAGTGGAACCATTATTCAGAGTTTGCTTAATTAAAATATCATTAATAATTGAACAGCAATGGATATCAAACTTTTATTAGAGCAATGAGATTTATGTATGTAAAGTTCCTGTAAGGATAGTAAGTGGAAGTCAAGATCCTGAAATATTGAGAGGTTGGGGTACGATGCTCCTCCGTTGGCAAGTTTGTTCTTGTAGCATTACTTTATTGCTGGTTAAAAATGCAAAGCCACTTTACTGCATTATAAAAGCAATTCCACCCAAATTCTTCCCCATTAAAAAGCATTCTGTTAAATGCACCAACAATGCTTAGCTAATTAGCATTATCTGGGTTTCAGCCTGGCGAAGTTGGCAGTACTCTTTCAAAGTCAAAAGGTTATGGGTTCAAAGTCCCACATTGGGCCTCTGGACTCAAGATCTAACATGATAATTCAATGCAGTGCTGGGGGAGTGTTGCATTGTAAGAGGTGCCATCCTTTGGATGAGATGTTAAACCAATGTCCTGTTTGCCTGACCATCTGCTCCCTAACCAAGATTGCCTTCTTCCACCTCTGCCACCTTAAATCCCACTTGGATTACTCAAACACACTCCTTGCGGGTCTCCCCAGCTCCACCATTCAAAAGATCTGTCTCATTCAGAACTCTGCCTCCTTGCCTACAATCCCAGCTCAAACGTTGTACTGACCCAGGCTCCAATGGCTTTCCATCACCAAACAGATCGATATGAAGATCCTCACGCTCGTGTTCAAATCCATTCATTCCCTGGCATCTCCTTACCTCTCCGACCTCCTCACTTCCTAATCTACCACTCTGCTCCTCCACTCAACTGGCACCAGCGTCCTGCTCATCCCTCGCACCCTCCATCCCACTGTTGGAGGTTGAACCTTCAGCCACTACTCCATGACATTCTGGAACACCCTCTTTCAATCCTTCTGCCTTGCCCCCTCTCTCCCCTTTATCGAGTCCAGTCTGAAAACCTTCCTCTTCGAGCGTGCTTACAGTCACTTCCTCCCTCCACCCAGTCAGGCCACGCCACTATTAAGCAAGTTGTTGTTGTTGGACGTTAAAGATCCCATGGTGATACTCAAAAAGAAAGTTTCTCCCAGTATTGAGGTCAACAATCCCTTAACGCCAAATAATAATCCCTCCAAAAAAGATCCAGAATAAATTAGTCATTTCAATCCACGACTGTTTGTGGGACATTGCTGTGTGCAATTGGCTGCCGCATTTCACCCAGAAATGTACAGTCAATTCACTTTACAGTCTATTCTGTGAAGCACTTTGAGACGTCTAGAAGACGTGAAAAAGCACTATATCAAAGACCGTTAACTTCAAGAGCAGAAATATTGGGCCTTAGAGATTCACTCCTAAGAACTACTGACTGAGAAAATTAGTAAGGTTTGATAGATAGCCAGACACGATGTCAGCTCAAATAATATCAAAGGCAGTACTCATCTGACTGATCAGCAAAGAGCTGTCATAGAATAATAATTATAATAATAATCCTTGTATTTGATATTGCGCTTTATCACATCTTCAAGATGTCTCAAAGAGATTCAGAGAATATACTGTAAAGTATATTACAGTATATTAAAGAATATTTTCTGGGTGGCAGACGTATTATGATTATGACTACCTGCAAATTAGAAAATCCCTTCACTGATGTAACAAAACCAGGTTGAATACATTATACACTGCATATTAAAATACCCCTAGAAATATCTATCATGTCATCTGATAAAGCACAGATCATGTGAGGGACCAACAGATTTTTATATAGTATGCATTAATAATCATTGTATTTGATATGGAACCTTATCACATAATTGAGACACAACAACAACAAATAACAACAAAATGACATTCATAGAGCGCCTTTCACGTCGGGAGGACGTCCCAAGGAGCTGAACAGTTAGATCGGGACCTGAGCAGATTGTGAAGGGTCGGGGTAGGGGCAGGGGGACGGAGAGTAGGAAAGTGGGGGAGAGTTAGGAGGGCAGCAGCAGGTACGGTCGAAGAGGAAGGTCTTGAGACCGGCCTTGAAGGAGGAAAGGGAAGAAGTGAGGTGAAAGGTTTGCGGGATGGAGTTCCAGAGTGTGGGGGCAGAGAGGCTGAAAGCCTGGCCACCGATGGTAGGGTGGTTAGGGCGGGGGACGTGGAGCAGACCAGAGTCCGCTGAACGGAGGGGACTACTCAGAATTTATTCTGAAGTGTAAAGTATTTTGTTGGTGGATTCAGCAGTCAATTTTCACAGCAATGTCCCACAAACAACCATGAGGTGGTTGACCAATTTTATATGGGGAATTGTTGCACAGGACACCAGGAAAAACTCCCTTCCCTTTACGAGTAGCACAATGGAATCTTTATGGTCTATCTGAAACAGGCAAAGACAGGTCCTCAGTTTAACATCTCATTCGAAGGATGGCACCTCAAACAAATCAGTACACCTCAGGAGTGTCAGTCAGTCTATAACAATCAAAGATCTTTAGCTCAGTGGTTATAGCACCTGTAGCTCAGTGGTTACAGCACTCGCCTCTCAAGCAAGAGACCTGGGTTCAATTCCAGGTAGAGCAAAACTTTGCGCTAGTTTCCTTACTCCACACGCCTGATAATAATTCTTCCCCAAAAAAATTAATTGGTCATTTCAATCCACGACTGTTTGTGGGGACACTGCTGAGCGCAATTGGCTGCCGCGTTTCTCCCACAAAAATAGTCAATTCACTTTGTGGTATATAACATGAAGTGCTTTGAGCTTTCTAGAAGTGTGAAGTGTAAAAACAGCTATATCGAATGAAAGAGTTATTATTATTACAGTATTAAGATTCAGTGAGAGAAGTATCGCGAATTCTGTTTCACGTGAAACCTTGGAAATCTAGGTTGCGAATGTTCATGACATGAAAGAGGCTTGTTTGAGCCCTTGATTAGGACATCCTGTAAGTCTAACTCTGCATAGATACATAAACTCTCCTGTGTTCAGTACGGCAGTACATATTATACTGTAACTAGATTAGCTTTTCCGGATGTTATTTACCGCTCAGGGCTACAAATGCAAAATTCCCTTTAGGAATACCTGATGAGTAGAAGTTATTTTTAGGATAAAGGAAGAGATTTGAAATAATTGCTTGTGTTTTCGATCTAACAATGATTAATGATAGTATTACATTCAAAGCCCTCCATGGCCTCACTACCTCCTACCTCTGCGACCTCCCTAACCGCCTAACAAGCTGCCTACAGCTCTGCTCAGCGGTCTCCGGACTGCTTCACACCCCCGCCTTGCCCTATTAGCAGGCGGGCCTTTAGCCAATCTGTCCCCACCTTGTGGAACATCCTCTAACTTGTCTCCTTCAAGACCCATCTCAAGAACCCCCCTCTTCGACCGAGCTTTCGATCAACCTCCTTCCCCCTCCCCAATCCCGACCCCCAGCTCAGGTTCGAACCACTGACTGTCCACCACAATGTGAAGGGCACCATACAAATGTAATTTTATTGTTGTTGTATATCTGATATCAATATTTAGTTTGTAATACTTCCCAGAAATCATTAAAACAATGTTCTATAGCTTGGTGTAGGAATCCATTATTCGTGGTATTGATTGGATCCAGTCAAGTGGTCTCCAAAAGCCTTTATGCATTCTATTTATTCCTATGTGAATCAGATTTGTTCCTCTTCCATATCAAGCACGAAATTGTGGCATAATATAATCCAGGCTGACACTGCAGTGCAATGTATTGTTGGAGGTGCCATCCTTCAGATGAAATTAGGTTCCGTCTGTCTGTTCAGCTGAATATTGAAAGATCCCAAGGCACTATTTGAAACGAGAAGCGAGTTTCTTCCTGTGTTGTGTGTTCCATTAATCCTCAAAACAAAATAGAATTGATAATTCACTTCATGGCAGAAGGCAGGGCATTCCTGTGCTCAAATTGGTTGTCGCGTTTGCCTACAAAATGCACAGTCGTTGCACTTTCAAGGCCTTCAAGAATATCATTCAAGACTTTAGGTTAACGCATGCAGAAGATAATTGCCTATTATTTAGCTGCGACATCAGGTCATAGACTCTGGACTGTTTTACGCAATAACTTTTTTATAAAAAGTCTGGTTTCTCTCTCCTCTTCCACCATCCCTTTGTAGAAACAACAACAACCACAAAATGACATCTGTGCAGTGCCTTTCACATCGGGAGGATGTCCCAAGGCACTGGATAGAAAAGTTACAACATTCGAGAATCAATTATTAAACTCCTGCCTGGCTGCTTATATAAATCATGTTTGGAGTATCAGGTTTCCGATGTAGATTTATGAGATGGTTTAATCCTACCTCTCATGTGAAGGAGAATGCACCTGACATTAAAAGAAAATGACCGGACATTCATGCCTATGGATTTGTTAACCAAAGTATTCACTTTGGGGAGTTCCAACTTAGTCTAGTGCTCTTTCCCCCTGTTACAGTTCCATATAACATCTTAAATCGCTAAAGTAGTGCAACCAAATACAGTACTACTATACTCAAATAGGTTTTGAGCCCTCCTACTCTCATAGATAACATATCGACACTATTCAATCATACCTTTCTGCTCATCTGCCTCAAACTTCTTCAGAACCATTGTACTGTATATAGTATAGATGTCTTGAGTCTATCATTCTGGGCTGCATTGTTCAACTCATAGAATAGCTCCCAATGTGAATGGCTTGTATTGAAATCCACCCCATCCCCCACCCCTGCATCCCCCATCACTACATCCCCCACCCCCTCCATAAACACACACACACATACACAGGCTCATAAGAGAAACTGATGACTTCAACAGCTGTCATCCCTTCATTCGTGAGCCTCAGAAACTTTAACGCTGCACAGAAAACGTTTGCTTAGCAACCACACAGTCACTATTGAACAGGTCTAATTAAAATGGATCCTGCAGTCAGAGCAGAGACAATCATGGACCACAATATTTGTGCTGATTCAACACAATGTCACATCTTCTGCAATCTCTTCAAATCACCACATTAAAGGTCTTTATCTGGTGCACTCCACCTCCATTTGAAAAGAGAAAGGAGAATCTCACATAGTCCTAGCCAGGCCATCCAACACATTAAATATTGATCATTTGTTTAATGACTGTTGGTAGGATATTGCTTTGCACAAATTAGATGCCACATTTTTGCCTGAAAATAAACAGTCGCTAACAATTGATAGCAAATCCAGTGAAGCTGGACATTTATCAGACATGCTTTAAGACATTTCAACGATGCGGTAAAGCGCTGTGTCAAATGCAAGGGTTGCTTTTTGATGATTATAATATTATTGGAATCATTTTTATTATTATTATTATTAATATCATAAATTTTTGAGCTACAAATTGCATCACATTTAATGAATGGTGTCAGTTGCCCTACAGTTGCACAGAAAGCCAATGGATTTTAGTAAAGGTAGAATTTGCTTGAATCTGATTTATGCGGCCCAGTTAATTTCACCTCAAAAGATTCTGAATGAGAATATAGTGGAAGTATTGGGTGGAGGTGGGGAGGAGGAGGGGGCATATAATATTTTGGGCGTGCAGTGAATGGCAAGTGCATTAATGAATAGGATGCTTATACTGAAGATACACTGCCAATTAGCAAGAGAAAGAAACCTTGTGGCTTGCACCTTGTGACATCGTGTCTGTTTCATTGAATAAATATGCCTAAAGGTTGCCCACTGAGCACAACCTACTCATATACCAGTTAGTCTGCTAATTGTCTGAGTGATGAATTGAAAAAGGTTTACCTAAGTAATCATTTTGCTCAATTGATTTTTGAGTTTATTATGATTTTTCCTGTCGCTTGCTTCTATATAAATGTATAATGTGTATAAATGTGCAAGGGTAGCAACACCACACTGTTAAAATTCGCCTCTGAATTGCTTGGCTTGTGAACGAGATATTTTAAACTGAGGGCTACCGTCACTTTGTGCATCTCACTCATCTTTTTGTTTTAATGCCTTTGACCAAAATATAACTAAAAAACCATCTTAAGTAGCTTACTCCAGCGTAATGCATATACAGTAAGTAGGTTTGCTAAAATCACAATGTAGTAAAGCTGTCTCTCTCTCTATATAATATATACTCTGTATAAATATACATATTCTTTTAAAAAGCACCATCACAGCCATCATTATAGGAGGCTCCTCTCATTCATATGCAGAGCCCACAAATACATATCAATAAGATGTTTATTCATTGAGTGAATGATTTAAATGTGTTGATGTCTATTTTCTCCACGTTCAGTTCTCTGTTTCATTTGCAACTCAGCAACGAGGCTAATTAGCTTTATTCTGAGGCTTGTTTTCCACCGCAAAACTACGGATAGCTGCCAAGGAATTTCGGGAAATAAAAAGGTTCTCCTGAGAGAACAAATGACCAGTCACTACACCATTCAGACGGACGTTGCAACTGAACTTTCAACTGTTCTATTGGGGCTTGGTGAATGAGCGCCTTCACCGTTTGCCCACAGAATCAGTGATGTGGACGTGCTCCGCAGTCTCGTTTCCATCAATGAGTTCCCCATCCACGCCACACCTCCGCGTAAAGAAGTTCCTGTGTAGACGAGTGACGGGGCGAGCCAGCTGCCTTGGAGCCAGTCAGGCGACCCGGCTGAAGGGAATCCCACACAGAATTCACCCAATGTTACAGCGGTGAGATTGAGTTGTAGATCTGTTCAGTGGAGTAGCGGGCACGGAGCAGTCACGCCTTTGCCTTTTAACTGAAGCAGCCCAGACTATATATACATATATGTATAGATTTTCTGTTTAAGCTTTGACAGAACTCTGCTTTGTACCACAGAGACGTCTTACGTACTTGGTTGTATTCCAAGTAGAGCTGGGGACAGCAGTTCGTGCCTCTGTTCTGGCAGCCTGCCAGGCTCCTGCTTCTGTTGTGGAAAAACATGAGACCTCAGCAGAAAAAAATATATAACCTACTGCGATCAACACTGAACAAAATCAATGGTAACAATTAATTATCAGCGTGTGATTCACGTTACTGCAGTGCAGAACAATTCATTATTCATACCATAAAAATAACCAATTACATTTTGCAACTGAAGGAGTGCAGGTCCCATAAAATATTCGAATCAGTCTGTGAACAACTCTATTAAGCCGCCTCCTAGACACATTCCTGCATCGAGGCCGTTATACAAATAATAATAATACTTACATTTGATATGGGGCCTTATCACTTCGGAAAGCCCTTTGCTGAATATACTGTAAAGCGAATTAACTGTATATTTTGTGGGCGGAACTCGGCAGCCAACTGTACACAGCAGTGTCCCACAAACAATCATGGATTGAGCATTTTTTTCCACACAATACTAGTTGTTGTTGTTGTTGTTGTTGGCGAGGATGTCTACCCATAGCTGATTGGGTAAAGGGATGGGTTTCCTTATGTGTCAGACACGATAAATGAGATGTGTGTGTGTGTCTATGTGTGTTCCTAAAGTAAAGTAAAGGGGTGAGAGAATTAATGGAAGAGTCAAAGTGGCTGTATTTATGGCTGGACTGTGATTCACAGGATTAATTTGCTGTGATCTGGACACGTACTCAGTGTTCTACTCATATGATAATGTCATCAGTGAGAGACTTATTATGTTTCCCTGCTGAAGCTGACATCAACGCTTGATGTGAAAATAATGAGCTGTGCCTTCAGTTTGAAATCGATGACACGCTTATAAAGCGGATCTTGCTGCACAGAGCATGACACCGAAGCAAAGGGCTAACCTTCTAGAGCTGCTTCATGTACAACTTTGTATCTATGCTAAGATGCAACAACGACTTACATTTATATCACTTCCTTCACGTCCCAGATGCCTTGGGACGTCCTCCCGGCATGAAAGGTGCTCTATAAATGTAATTTTGTTGTTGTGTTGTTGTTCAATAAAATACATTCTTGGAGCACTTTTCCAGGAAAGGGTTAGACTCCAAACAAGACGGGAAGAGTGGTAAATGTTACCAGGGGTAGATGATAAGAAGCTTTCCACTCTAGTTGGCCTGTCTTCAGTGAGTGAGACCGACACGCCTAAGATTAGAGCATCTTTCACTCTCCCGCATTCACATCCTCCACATAAGCATAACAGAATGGATGTAAATAGCAATTGCCTTCAATCCCAGTCTGGTCTGAACTTGACTTGGCACGCTTGCTCACTCTTGCTCACTCTCTCACTATCTGAAGAGCATGCGCTGGAATGAAGCCAGCATTGCGAAGAGTGAAAAAGACAAGAGTTACGGAACATCCCTTGTTGTAAGTGTTGAAAGCATCTCGATCGCTCTAGGTAAACTGAGCTGGACTCCTTACCCATGTTTTGATGGCTCTGGTATATTTTTGACATTGGCACAATGTTTGTGTTGGAAATCAGTAGAGCCAAGTTTGTAGAACCAGTCTATGAAGCTGTTCAGCTGAGGAGAATTTCCCCAGAGCTGACTATTATGAGCCAGAGGATCTTAGATACTCAAGTTCTTTAACATTTAATCTGATGATACACTTAGCTGGAAAATATTTTGCCGTCAATTGTCAAACACACTAGACACAGCCTGCGTTGGACTTGAACCAAACTTTTCATGGACACCTGCTGGGAAAGCTCATGAAATCGCAGCAGGTATCAAGCAATCTCGCTGGGAGCCACAGGTGGGAGAAAACAGTGGGAGGCTGCTTGTGAGGTAATCAACTCGGACTGTGTGAAATTGTTGAATTCAATGAGATATGATGATTTGAGAGTTGACTTCCAAACGCAAATCGTAAAATCTACAGCCTTTGTTTTTTGCTACTTTAATTGGTGTCTTCTTTGATTGGAGTATTTTTTTTCATCAACTGTTGGCTACCATCCAACTCTCCGTGGTGTTTGGCACAATGAAAGATACTCACACTGTAAGATATTCGAGCAGAAATGTTCCTTGTTATTTTCAGAGTTATTAAGAGGAATTCATGTTAAAATAAATCGTTCCTTTTCTGACTATTGACACTAATTTTAATAGATGAATAATAATCCTTGTAATCCTTTCATTTGACGAAGTGCCTTATCACATCTTCAAGACATCTCAAAATACTTCACAAAATATCCTGTAAAGTGTAGTGACTGTGTACTTTGTACAAATGTGGCAGCCGCGTTGTGCACAGTAATGTTCAACAAACAGTCCATACTCTAAACATAATAATAATAATACTAGTAATAATAATCCTTGTATCCTTCCACATCTTATCAACGTCCCAAAGCGCTTCACAGAATATACTGTAAAGTGAATTGACTGTATATATTTGTGGGCAAATCGCGGCAGCCAATTGCGCACAGCAGTGTTCCACACACAGTCGTGGATTGAAATGACCAATTTTATTATTGTGTTTTTTTGGAGGGATTATTATTAGGCATGTGGAGTAAGGAAACTTGCCCAAGGTTTGGCCCTGACCTGCCTGGATTCGAACACAGGTCTCCCCAGCTTGGTCTCCCCAGCTTGCAAGACAAGTGCTCTAACCACTGAGCCACAGGAGCTCCAACATAGTGATTCTGATGTGAAAAATATGACATAATTTCCTGCCTTTTATCAGGTATACGATAAAGAGCATTAGAAGAAAGAAACAAGAGTTTTGCCCACAAAATAATAATAATCCTTGCATTTGATACAGCGCTTTTTCACATGTTCTAGACACTCAAAACACTTCACAGAATATACTGTAAAGTGAAATAACTGGGTATTTGTGGGTGAAACTTGGCAGCCAATTGCACACAGCAGTGTCCCACAAACAGTCGTGGATGGAAACGACCAATTTATTATTGTGTTTTTTCTTGATGGACTATTATCAGGCTTGTGGAGACGGAAACTTGCCCAAGATTTTGCCCTACCGGGAATCAAACCCATGTCTCTCGCTGGTAAGCCGAGTGCTCTAACCACTGAACTCCAGGACTCCTCTCAATTCACTGTACTGTATATTCTGTGAAGAGGTTTGAGATGCCTCAAAGACGTGATAAGGCTTTGTATCAAATGCAAGAATTATTATTAAGTGTCAAAATCCTCTGGATTATTTGCTCATTCGTTTGATCTCTAAATATTTTATTAACAATGCAGGAATTAAGTAAATTAACAACGCACTCTATATTTTCCTGCAATTCTGATAACTATCTTCTGAAGATAATATCTTTTGGCGATGCCTCGATGGTAATTATGATCAGAAGCTCAATTTTAGCTATTTTAGAGTAGAAGCTAGAATTCTGATAAGACAACTATATAAAGATGAAAATACAAATTAAAACAAAACCCAAACTGCCCTCACCCCTTACCAGTAACCAATTCCAATGGATAGCAAAAATTAAACCAACTGGACTTACCCCCAGGATATAGGTTTTATACCTTCAAAGGGATTCAACAAGATGAAAGAGACATGAAAGGTACGGTAGTTCATAAGTAGGCAGACGCCATCTGCCTACAAAGTGACCTTCTCCTTGATGAGTCCCACTGTGATCTATCTGATGCTCTCATGACTGCAAATTGCCTTTACTATCATCCCCTGGTTAAAGACAAGCAGCAGAGGTAAGAGAGGGCTATCCTTGCTGTGGGCTACCATATGCTTGTGCCTTGACTTTGTTCATTCAGTTACCTCGTTCACGCTCACAACTTACTTGAATTTAGAACAGAGACTGGTTTGTAGTTCCTGTATTATAGAGCTCCATTTACAACTTGTGAATGAAAGAGAATAACAGCAATCGGAACAGTATGCACAAATCCTTGCATTTGATATAGGGCCATATCACGTCTTCTAGACGTCTCAAAGCGCCTCACAGAATATACTGTGAAGTGAATTGACTTCATGGTTTGTGGGTAAAGCGTGGCAGCCAATTGTGCACAGCAGTATCTCACAATCAATCATGGATTAAGTGACAAAATATTTTTTTGAAGGAATTGTTACCCCCAGAAAAGCAATCTGCCAATTGATTAACAACTGGTTTCTTACTTACTGTTAGGTGTAGAGCAAGGAAATTTGTCTAACATTTGCCCTGCTGGAAATCAAACCCGGGTCCTCTTGCTTGCGAGGCGAATGTTCGAACCACTGAGCTACAGGACTCCTGAGGCATCTCAACAACTGACAGTAAAATAAGTAAAATAACAGTAAAATAAGTGTTAAGAGTAATAAAGAAGGTATGGGAGAAAATTTGGCTAAAATATCCTGGGAAATTAAATTAAAAGATATGACAGTAGACCAGCAATGGCAAACAATTAAAAAGTGGTTCAACCATAGATAACTAGAGAAGTTAGAGAAAGTATAAAATTAAAAGAAGAGGCCTAAATAGGCCTATTTCTTATAGAAACCTATAAGATTCTTGAGGGTCTTGACAGAGTAGACAGTGTGAAACTGTTTCCCCTGGTTGAAGAATCTTCTTGCTGGTAAGGGGGGGGGTCATAGTCTCCAGATTCAGGGTCAGTCTTTTCGAACAGAGCTAAGGAAATATTTCTTCACTCAGAGGATAGTGAATTTATGGAATTCTGTTCCCCAGAAGGCTGTGGATGCTCAGTCCTTGAACATATTCAAGACTGAGATTGATGGATTTCTAAAGGATAGAGGGATTAAGGGAGAGCAGGTAAATGGAATTAGTTTAGAAGATCAGCCATGATCTTATTAAAAGGCTAGCCACACTCGAGGGGCAGAATGGCCTACTCCTGTTTTTTATTTCTTATGTTCTTAGAATAATAATTTGTGGATTGAAATGAGCAATTTATTATTTTTCGAGGGATTATTATTAGGCGCGTGGAGTAAGGAAACTTGCCCAAGCTTTAGCCTGAGATGTCTAGAATCGAACCCGGGTCTCTCGCTTGTAAGGCAGGTGCTCTGACCACTGAGCTACTGGACTCCACATTCCCTATCACTTTGTTGAGATGTCTTAGAATACTTCACAGGACATACTGTAATGTGGATTGATTGCGTACTCTGTGAGTGAAATGGGGGAGGCAGCAGCACACAACAGTGTCCCACAGACAACCATGAACAATTTTATTTGGGGGAATTGTCAGCCAGAATACCGGGAGAAATCCCCTCTTCTTCAGTGCCTTGGGACCTTCTCTCGATGTGAAAGGCGTTCTATAAATATAATTTTGTTGTTCTTCTTCTTTTTGAATAGCAAGATGCACCAGAACAGGTAGATGGCATCCTGATTTAACTTCCTATTGTTAAATAATGCTTGTATTCGTAAAGTGTAGTGACTGTATTTTGTACGGGAAGATTGATCCGATGGAGCTATATAAGTCTGCATTGGTTTCTGTCGTTTGAAATGGGCCAATTGTTCTTCCTTTGCTTCAGTGCGTTCAATCTCTAATAGGTGGAAATGCGCACGAAGCCTTTTAGCAGTACTGCAGAAAACCCTAATGACCTTGATGAATATTTTTGCGTCTCAAAAGAAAAGTTTTATTCTTAAGCACGTTCACTGGACTTGAGTGACATACTGATAGATCTGCCTATCTGTGGTTGCCCTGGATTGGGATTGGAAAGGAGCTTTTACTTGGTGTGCTCTCATAAGAATATAAGAATTTACTACGGGAAAGAAGACCAAGGTCCATCCAGTTCACTTTCCACCATCCTTGCAGTCAACAGCAACAACAACTTGCATTTTATATAGCGTCCTTCATGCAGTATAGCATCCCAGAGTGCTCAGGATGGCATGTCCCAAAATACATGCTGTATCCCGAGATATCATGTTTATTATAAGAACATTAGAATTTGCTGAGGGCAGACGGCCAACTATAATCTGCTTACATTACTGTGCACATCATTTGCAACCATCCTATCCTCATTATTGCCTATTAGCATGCTTTCTGCGACTGCCTGTTACTCAGGTGCATCGACGGAGCTAATAAAATATGAAATGGGCACCAAGGTGAATAATAGCACTGGCAGTGCTTAAA
This sequence comes from Hydrolagus colliei, assembly GCA_035084275.1. Classification (NCBI taxonomy): domain Eukaryota; kingdom Metazoa; phylum Chordata; class Chondrichthyes; order Chimaeriformes; family Chimaeridae; genus Hydrolagus; species Hydrolagus colliei. The sequence goes on from CM068753.1 coordinate 12,315,537, forward strand.
TAGAGTGTACAGAGAACAACCACTTCAGATCATGGAGTTCAATGTCAACGCAAAGGAACATCACGGTTTATATTCTCATGTATAAATGCCTCTACGCCAGTCCACATCTCATCCGCTCATACCCCAGTCGTCTGCTTGCCCCCTCTGCTCTGCTAACTCAGGCCTGTTGTACATTCCCTGTCCCCTCCATGCTACCATCAGTTCCCCAGCTTTCAGCCACTACATCCCTGTCCTCTGGAAGTAACTGCATCGATCCTTCAGCCTCACCATCCTCTCTGTCTGTCTTTATTTCTTCAGACACACTTATGGTTACCTTCGCCTCTCCCTTCTCTCTAGTGTGGCATCTGACCTGAGCACTGTAAAGTACTTTGAGATGCTATCCTACATAAGAGTGCTTTGTTTTGTTTCACCAACACAAAGCATACAGAGTTTACAGTATTTTCTGTGAAGTGCTTTGAGACATCTAGAAGATGTGATAAGGCGCTATATCAAATGCCAGGATTATTATTTTTATTATTATTGTTGTTGTTTAGTGTGTGTGTGTGTGTGCTCTAGGGCCTATGTATGATGGAAACTCTTCCCCAGGTCTTTGTTCCATGTCTTCATCAGTAGAGCTTATTCTTAAACTGTCCAGTTTGACAGCAAAGCTTGGGAGATCTGGATAGTAAATTCTGGAAATGCAGGGTTAAACATTTCATGGCACCATCTGCTACTGTAAAATATTCTGTTCTCTCTATTCATTTGTGATTCTTCTCGGTGAGGAACATGCAATGTTTTATGCATATACCATGCTTAATTTCTCATTGTTTTATGGTGTTATAGCCAATTAGCATTTGAATGGTAGCATGAAACAGTGGATGTCATAACGAGTGTTATGAAATGAATTGTTATGGAACTGTTTAGGAGGCCTTCAACATGATTAATGTTTGAAGCTACAGAACTTTCCACAGGAGGTAATGTTTGCAAAGACTTAACAAGGTGCTATTGTCTTGAAATTCCTCTGATTCATAGACTGTTAGACCATTACCAGCCTGACTCAGTGGGTAGGACTCTCACCTCCGAGTCTCTGAAACTCTGGAATGCTCTCCCTGAATCCCTTCACATTGCTCCAACCTTCCCCATCTTCAGGTCTGAAGACAACAACAACACCAACACAACTGCATTAGTACAGTGCCTTTCATGCCAGACCTTCCTCTTCGACAGTGCTTACTCCCCCATCTCCCCTAACCCTCGGCTCAATGTCAAGTTCTACCACTGTCAAACACTTTTGGACGCTATCCTGCGTAGGGTGCGCTAATGTTGTTGTTGTTGTTATATAAATGCAAGTTGTTGTCATTCTTGAGTCAGAAGGTTTGTGAGTTCCAGCCCCACATGAGGTCGGTCTACGATGACATAAGAAGTGCTGCATTGTTGGAGGTGTTGTCCTTCGGATCAGATGTTAAGTCAACGTTCTGTCTGCCTGTTAAAGATATCATTAGACACTGCTCGGAAAGGGTAGGGAGTTTCTGGGAGAACGAGAAGGGAAATCCTAGCCAACAATCCTCCAGGTAAAAAAAGCTGACCGATCAGTTTTTGTAATATTGCAAATCAGCTCTTGGGTTCATCTATACGTTACAGTCACTGCACTTCACAGTAAAAGATGCTGTGAAGCACTTTGGGATGTTTCAACAAGGCGATAAGGCACAGTATAAAATCCAAGGGTGATGATTATTATACAGTGTTGTAATTTTACAAAGAACACATGAAAATGATCGGGAATTGTTTTTACCACAATATAATTTTTTTTGCAGGAGAATTTTAAATAAAAATTTACAGCCTTTTATCTTGCACCATTTATAAAACTGAAAACATTTTGATCTGAAGCCATTTTGATCTTTTACCATAGGTTGTGGAGAGAACAGTGGGGACAGCATTTCCTGATGGAGTACATTAAAAGCTGAATTACATTGAAAAGTTGGGCATTATAAAAAGGTGGGATCACTTTCCTTTTCATAATAGTGTTCATAGGAAAGATGAATGCAGGTCAGTGAATGTGATTAGTATTTGATTAAGCACTTGAAAATGCTTCTATTCACTCTTTTGATGTAGGGAACAATGCTATTGATAGAAGTTGAATTAACCTTCACTTGATTCCACATGGTATTGTCAGAAGAGGTGTTTTATAATCATTTTCTTTTCACTTGCAACTTTTATCAGTACACCCTGCTACCCTTAATAACATCGGTTTGCTATTCAGGTTTTTTTAAAAAAATTGCTTTTAGATAACTCTGAAACTCAGTGAGTTTTTGCTGTACATTAAATCGTGAGATTTGTAATGATCCAAAAAAAACTATCAATAATTTTAACAGTGCATTTTCTCATCGAACACAATAAGTTTTTTTTATCCCTATGAGCAATGCCACTGAGTCTTTTAATGCTGACTAAGTCATTCACTTATCAACCCTGAGTGATTTTATTAAATTTGCGTAGAAAAAGCCAGGACACCCAAAAAACCCTTGAGGCTGTATCGCTTTTATGCTATTATAATAATAATCCATACACTTGATATACCACCTTATCATATCTTCAAGACACCTCAAAGCACTTCACAGAAAAAAATGAATTTTTGTGGGCGAAATACGGCAGCCAATTGCACACAGTAGCATCCCACAAACAGTTGTGAATTGAACGACCACGTATTTTTTTTTAAAGTAATTATTACCACAGATAAATTATGTGCCAATCAACTAACAGTCAGATTCCTTCTTACTGATAGGTAAACAATGGCGTGTGGAGTAAGGAAACTTGCCCAAAGTTTCACCCTGCCCGGGAATCCAACCTGGGTCCTCCCACTTGAGAGACGAGTGCTCTGACCACTAAGCTGAAGAACTCCTTATTATCATTCAAGACTGCTTCGCATATTACTGTGTGAATATTGCATAAGGATCTCGCCTGACTGGACTGAAGTACTGACTGACCCCGGTCCTAATATTCTTTAATATTGCTTCATATAGTCTGTGATATCTCATGTTTTGAATTAGTTGAGCCGTCTCAAACCGCTTGACAGTCTTTCATAATAATAATAATTCTTGCAATTGATGAAGCGTCTTACCCCTTTGTCGAGACATCTCAAAGCATTTCACGGGATTAACTATAAAGTGGATTGACTGTGTATTTTGTGGGTGAAACACAGCAGCCAATTTGCACACAAGAATGTCCCACAAACAGCCATGGAGTGAGCGATGAATTTTATTTGGGGAATTTGCTGGCCAGGATATATATTCAGACACTTTGGAATTACCCTTTGAGGAGCCCATATTCATGTAAATAATAGATGGTATTCTAAAAAGAACACCTCTATATGCATGTGATGTGGAGATGTTGTTGGTGACGAGAATATAGTTTGTTAATAATAATCCTTGCATTTTACATACTGCTTTTCACATCTTCTAGATGTCTCAAAGGATTTAACAGAATATACTGTAAAGTGATTTCACTACTGTATATATTTTTGTGGGCGAAGTGCAGCAGCCAGTAGTGTCCCACAAACAGTCGTGGATTGAAATGACCAATTTGTTTTGAGGGATTCTTATCAGGTGTGCGGAGTAAGGAAACTTGCCCAAGGTTTCACCCTGCCGGGAATCGAACCCAGGTCTCTCACTTGGAAGGCGAGGTGCTCTAACCACTGAGCAACATGGAATTTAAAGAGGTTCAGAATTATAACGATTAAACAAACGGCATCAAATAGAAATCAACATTTGGTTACAGCGCAAAGATATCGTCCAACATTCCCCAGAGGACTGTTCAGGTTCTACCAGGCAGAAGAGCGTGTGTGTTCCAGTCCTATAGGCTGTACACATTCCTTTATCTACATTCACTATACACATTGCTCAACATGAAATGAAATATGTTTTGAATTGGATTGAGCTTTGCAGCCACAGAAACAGACCTTTCGGTTAAACTAGTTTGTGCCCGAGTGAAATTAGGCGTCAACGGGTTTGTGTATAATTGTCTTTTCCATTAAAGAAAAATTGTACTTTGTGGTACTTTCAATATGGGTTCGATAGATCAGTTTGTTTTGCTGCCAGTTGTTCTCCTGTTAGGGTAAGCAGGAATGGAAAGCAATCATCCATAATGAAAAGGTGAGCAAGTCACAGTGCATCAGACAGCACTCATTTTAAATGATGAATCAGTTTAATGATAAGGTTTTCTCTCCTCTTGCGCTCTCAGCTTGGTTTTTTTTTTATCCATCGCCTTTAGGCATTCTGCAATAAGATGCCGTTTGTGGTGAAACCTGGCGTGTGAGGTCCAAAAATAAAACTACAAGATGTGCTGTAAACCACTTTTTTGAACTGGCTGCTCTGTGTGTTTGGGACTGTTCACTCCACACTGTCAGAGGCAATTAGCAAACGATTAAAGTCATAACTTCATTTCATGTATCAAGGAATATCGGGTCAATGTTCGCTCCAAATCCGTCGCCAGAATGTGTTAATATTTGAAAGGTTTTTAATTTTTTTCAACAAACAGTTGAATGTGTATAAATATTTATACACATGTCGCAAGGTAATTATTTGCTGCAAGCACGTGTTGTTAGCATTGCAAGCTGGCATTGGTTTCCAATATCTGTGTGAAGGTTGCTTTTGAAAAACTGACAATGATGACCGAGTGACATAAAAATACTCAAAGTGGACGTGTTAAAAATGGTAAAGTACTGTGTGGGAATGAGTGGGGGTTGGGGAAAAGTAGCCAGCTTTGACACTCAGTGTTTTAATCAAGTTTCTGTTATAATGCTCCGTCTTCCATTGACAGTCGACAGTCTATCTCCTGTTGTTAGAGTGAAGCCTTGGGAGGACTTACCCTCTCCCGCTGGCTCGGCCTCGGGATCCGCTATTGTGAAGCGCTCTGAGACGCCGTCCGACTTAGATGGCACTGTATAAATCCAAGTTGTTGTTGTTGTTGTTGACTTATTAACTGGCATTACCCTCTGAACTTGTGTGAGCTCTAAGGGGAGAGTTGGCTTATGATTGAATATAACCGGAAATATAGCTTAACCTGTCTCTTTTCTCAACTCTCTCTCTCTCTCTATCTTTGTGTGTTTTTCCTTCCTTCTGTCCTTCCTTCCAACTTGTTCTCCAATTTTTTTTCTCTTCTCTCCCTTCCTTCATGACTTTCTCATTGCTTCTCTCTCCAGTTCCCTCTCAATCAGTTTCATTTGGCACGAGTGAGAAGAACCGTTACCGATTGTGGGTTTGTGGGTAGCTCAGTGGTTAGAGCATTTGCCTCGCAAACAAGAGACCTGGGTTCGATTCCCAGCAAGTTTCCTTACTCCAAATGTCTGAGAATAATTCCTCAAGAAAAAAACAATAATAAATTGGTCAATTCAATCCACGACTGTTTGTGGGACACCGCTGTGCGTAATTGGCTGCCGCGTTTCATCCACAAATATACAGTCAAATTCACTTTACAGTATAATGAAGCACTTTGAGATAATTAATGTCTTCCAAATGTTACACTTTGTGACATTTAGAAGACGTGAAAAGCGCTACATCAAATGCTAGAATTATTATTATTTGTGTGGTAGTTCCTAAAGGGAAAATGCCATCACAAGTGCACACTTTAATAACCCTGTAATAAAGTCAGTGTAAACTGACATGCTGGAGGGGAAGTAGAGAAACAAAACAAAGCCCTGTTATCATAAGGGTTTTCTAGAACTACAATAGCAGAAACAGAAAACATAGAATTGTCCAAGGTACTTTTCGTAAAGCCATAACTGTAAATACTCTGTAAAATTGAATAGCAACAATGCTATTGTGTGATATGATCCACAATATACCATTTTGTTAAATGTTTAAGTCAAAGGCAGAATTTTTAATACATGTTGAAAATATAATAAGAATAATCCTTCAATCTGATTGTAGTGCTTCATCACGTCTTATCATGAGACACATCAAAGCGTTTGACAGAATACATTGTTGCGCAGAGCAGTGTCCCACAAACAGTCATGGATTGAGTGACCAATTTATTTTAATTTCTTTGAGGGAATTATTATCCCCAGAAAAGCATTGTGCCAAAGGGGATCACGCTAGGTAACAGAGGCGTGTAGAGTAACAAAACTTGCCCAACATTTTGCCCTGCCGGCAATCTAACCCAGTGAGAGTGCTCTAACCACTACGCTACAGGACTCCCTGTGAATTACAGAAATCATGCAGCGATTGCTTGGAACTTTGATGAAACAGCAAAGGCTTTGATATGTGCGATCATGGCTGCACTGAAAATACACTGAAGCTGAGAGATTAGACTCCCTGTCTAATCTTTCTCTTCGACCGTGCTTAGAGTCATCTTCTCCCTCCCCCTGGCTCGGCCTCGGGCTCCTTCATCATGAAGCTCTCCGAGACACCACCTGGCGTGGAGGATGCTATATAAATGCAAGTTGTTGTTGTTGTAACATGTGTGCACTGTACTATTCGAACAGAGGAGGGGGGTTCTCCTAGTTTCTTTGCCCACAAACACCCCCAGGTACAATTAAGCATTGACTTAATAATCATAATAATAATAATAATCTGTCAAAAAAAAACACAATAATAAAATTGGTAATTTTCAATCCACGACTGTTTGTGGGACGCTGCTGTGCGCAATTGGCTGCCACGTTTCACCCACAAATATAGTCAATTCACTTTACAGTAGATTCTGTGAAGAGCTTTGAGACGTCAATCAGATGTGAAAAGCGCTGTATCGAATGCAAGGATTATGAGTATTATTATTATGGCTGTTTGGGGGACATTGGCTGCCACTTTCGCTTACAAAAATTACATGTTGATTACACCTTGCAGAAAATCCTATGAAGCAATTTGAAATACTTTCCTCAGGTGAATGGCTCTATTACAAAGTATTATTATTATTGTGCGTTTTATTGATCAGTGTGAGATTTCAGGCCATGTCTGTACAAATACCATTACTTCTGCAACCTCCTATTAATAAACATTTGTCCCCAGTTCGTCTTATTTACACTGCAATGGCTTTGCTGCAGGGCTCTGGGTAAATAATGTGACAGCATCTGTAATTATCACATCAAATGTTGTACTTTTCCTTTCCACTCTTAAAGTTTCCCAAGGTACATCTTTTCAAATGTAATCATCTTTCTGTCAAAGGCCTTCGAGACATTTTACAGACATAGAAATGGACGGGTTAAGTCAGCAGCTCAGGAATCGCAAACTGAAGGTCCATTTATTTCATGGCCATCGATTGTCAATACCAGTGTGTACTGCGCCAGTGTTTAACAATGTTTCTCTCAACTGGAGCAAAATATTCCCCCAGTGATTGCTAACGGAGAGGACAATTAGACATAGAGCAATCTTGATTGATTGCATTGAATTAGATTTCAGACGTCTCTCGGCTTTAAATTTGGAAAATATACATTCCGGTACAGAGAGCACATCGGAAGATAGGAAGTGATGCTCAGTCAAGATGAATAATAAACGCATTGAGGTTGCTTTCAGAAGTGTGAGTTTCCAAGACCAGATGGCATCAAGTACCAGGTCTTCCAGTTGGTGAGGCTGTCAGACTGGAAACTTTCCGCTACTTACCATTGATAGTTGCAATCAGTGCTGGACAGTTTTTTTGGGGTCAGCCAAGAATAATAATAATAGTAATCTTTGCATTTGATATAGCACTTTCCACATCTTCTAGACGTCTCAAAGCGCTTCACAGAATACACTGTAAAGCAGTGTCCCACAAACAGTCGTGGATTTAAGTGACCAATCTATTATTTGAATTCTTTCCAGGGATTAATATCAGATGTGGAGTAAGGAAACAGACTAGCCCAAGATTTTGTCCTGGCCTGGAATCCAACCCAGGTCTCTCGCTTGCCAGGCGAGTGCTCTAACCACTGAGCTACGGGTACTGCAAAAAAAAAACTCCAAGAAAATAATTTTGATTGGATATTTCTTCATGTTTAGTTCGGATCAATTAGCTGACAGTGAAATGACCATAGCTCCAATCAATGCCCCGCAATTTTCTGCCACATTTTTCAAACGTTCCCTCAACGTTTGGCAAATATTTCCACAATTTTCTATTGGCCCTGATCTGGACCCATTTTTATCCCTATTCAAAAAAAGTGCCAGGCAGCAATCACGGTGTGAACTACAAGTCAACGGGAATTCGATTAGGATTCCCTAAATAAGCTTGGAGAAATAACGGGGTGAAAATAAGTTATGGGTGATGTGTTAGCTATCAGTGTGTTAGCTTGTGGAGTCCTGCAGCTCAGTAGCTACCTTACAAGTGTGAGACCTGGGTTTGAACCTTGGCAGGTTAAGGCTAAACCTTGGGCAAGTTTCCTTACTTCACACGCCTAATACTAATCCCTCACAAAAGAAAAATTGGTCATCTCGATCTATGATTGTTTGTGGGACACTGCTGTGCACAATTGGCTACCGAGTTTCACCCACAAGTATACAGTCAATCTACTTTACAGTATATTCTGTGAAGCGCTTTGAGACCTAATTGTTCAGCGCTTTGGAACATTCTCCCGACGTGAAAGACGCTCTATAAATGTAATTTTGTTGTTGTTGTCTAGAAGACATGAAGAGCGCTCTATCAAATGCAAGGATTATTATATTATTATTATCATCTGGCACCAGCAGCATTTCCACTCAATTTTCACCCCAATAACTCTTGGCACAAGCTTCTCCACACACAAGGAAAACGCAGGCGGTGTGACTGGTTTACACTGTGGTCAAATTCAATCCATTTACAGTACAATCCCGATACAGTTTACAGTTATATTATGACTTTTGCGTCTCAAAGCGCTGAAGTAGCACACAATAGCACAAATTTGCACCAGGAAACAAATGCATAACAGCTGCTGATTCAGTTTCAAACCAAATCAGCAGCTGCTGTGTAAATAAGGTATATGACAGCTGTTCAATGAATTGTTCCATTGAGGCTAAAGCGATATATATTAGAAGCATTTTGCCCATTTGTGCATTGATCCTCCATGGAGAAATTAATTATTTCATCTTTTTTACAGGCAAAATCAACCTCTTCTGCATTTCTGATGGCTTCAGAAATCTAGCGTTCTTAATTGAACCGTTAATTGGATGAAAGATATGAACAAAATACGATGAAAGCTTTCAGTTCTGCACATTCCTAATCGCAAGCGATAGAACCAGGATCTCATATGATGAATAAGTGAGAACTGCCTAACATACTTGCATTCGTTAAGGTAATAATAATAATAATAATAATCCTTGCATTATCTACAGGCCCAAATAGCTTTAGAGTTAGTGTTTTAGTTTCAGATTCCCAGCATCTGTAGTATTTTGTGTTTTGTCTAGCTTTAGAGTTTTATGGTTCTGTGATAATAATAATTCTTGCATTTCATGTACAGTCTTATCACGTATTGAAGATGTCTCAAAGCTGTTCACAGAATATACTGTAAAGTGAATTCACTGTATATTTTGTGGCCAAAAAATATATATTATTCAGTGCAAAAAAAACATTGTAAATTCATGACTCTATTGCATGACAAATCTAAACTTTGCATTAGGACTGTTGCCGTAATTTGGGCACAAAGGAAATAATAGAAGTACAATTGAAACTATTAAGATTTTCCTGCTAAAGGAAAGGTTATTTTATATTATTTAAAGTGTAAGGGTAATGTATTTTATATTGGACCGTTCCCACACCAGGTCCTCTCTTGCCCCAGGCTACTTGACCCTATCACGATTTATTTTCATTGGCCAGGGCACTATAAGACACTTCAATCTCTTCTTAAGTAATGTCACCGAAGCCAGACGTATTGCAACAAGAAACTTGCTTTAGTATTGTGACCTTAGCCTAGCATAAAATCTCAGCGCACTTCAAACGGGCAGATGTCCGACACCGAGCAAGGAAGGAGAGGAGAACTGACCAAAGGCGCAGCCAAAGAGGCTGCTGCACAGTGACAGCAATAGTGGTAATAATCCATGCATTTGATACGCAATTAGCGCTTTATCACATCTTCAAGACGCTTCACACACTACACTGTAACCCAATAGTGCACAGCAGTGTCCCACAAACAGTCGTGGATTGAGTGACCAATTAATTAATTTTTTTTTTAAGGGATTATTGCCCCCGGAAATGTGATCCGCCAAACAACTAACGACCGAGTTCCTACTTACCGATAGGTAAACAGAGGCGTGTAGAGCGAGGAAACTTAACCAACATTTCAACCTGCTGGGAATCAAACCCAGGTCTCTCGCTTGCGAGACGAGTGCTCTAATCACTGAGCTGTAGGACCAAATAGCTTTACAGTGATATGGTTCTGTAGTAAGATTCTCATATTACTTGACCACATTAGGTAAAATCTTGAAACAGCTTTACCACATGACCTGTGTTGGTATAGCATTCAAGTCACATTGAATCAATGTAAACTTCAGTACATTGTATAACTGACTTATTACTTGCTTCTTCAGGGTAGTTGAGTTGGTTTCAATTAGAAAACCTCACTGGCACTTGAAGTGCAGATGAGGTCCTGTTAAAGTGGCTTTAATTTCAAGATCTCAGAGATAAATGTAATGTTTATTTGGGTTCTTACAAAAAGGCAAATGAAAGCCCACAAGATTCAACTTGTCAGGATATAGAGCGCATTTTCGTACTGTATGTGGATAATGTGCCTCTATTAAATAAGGTATTTTAATTAATTTTTCAAGAAATGTAAGGAAAAAGTACCGCAAATTGTGGCTGCTATTCATCAAACGAAGATGCTTCACAGATTATAAGCGATTTAGAGCCCCGGCGAGTTGAAGTCAGACCAGTGTGGTTCTTTATTTCAATTGACTCATTTTTCCTGTTACCAGCAGCCAGCATCAGCAGGCTCACGATAAAAAAATTAATTATTAATCCATGCATTTGATGTAGCACATTATTACATTTGTAAAAGTTTTTCAATCGGGGTAGCGACTGTGTGTTTGTGAACTAGAGTTGCAGCTGCTAATTTGCGCCCTTCGATGTCCCACACGCAACTAAAAAGGTGCAATAGGTGAAAGGTTCATTTATGTTTATGTCGCGGTGACCAGATTCCAGCAGCTGACTATAACAAGATCCTGAAATAATCCCACTTTAATCCTTTTGAGTTCATGATCACACGTGAAATGAATGATCAATTTTATCTGGGGAAATGTTGACCGAGACACCAGAAGAAACTCACTCCCCTTTTCAAATAATGCCTTTCCGCGCCTTGGGACGTCCTCCCGACGTGAAAGGCTCTATAAATGTAATTTGTTGTTGTTGTTGTTGTCCGTCGCAAGTTCCAATTTCCTGTGGATTAGGTCTCATTACATCAAGGCAACTCTTCTGTCCACTCAAGACAAACTTCAGTAAAATTCACGGATACTGAGTAACTTTGTGCTTTGGAGGAGGATTTGCCTGTTTTTATTCGATTCTGTTTGCAATAACTTAACCTCGCTGAGCGGTCAAGGTTGATGTGATGCGTGTTACTGTTTCCATCTCCATTCACCACTCTCCATCCTTGCAATGCTTTCAGTCCGTGTTAAGCAACCTTGATTCAAACAATATCGTTTTGAAGCCAATTATCTTACAAGGCTACACGCACTATTCACTAGTATTGGAAGGCTAACAAAAATGTTCTTCAAACCATTTTAGTGCAGGAGAAGTAGAACATGGAAACGCCAATAATGGATATATTCGTAATGTCGCAGATACTCAGAGAGTCAATACAAGATTCATAGATTATAGATTCATAGAATTTTACGGCACAAAAGGAGGCCATTCGGCCCATCTAGTCTGTGCCGGCTCTTTGAAAAGGGCGATTCAATCCCACTGCCCTGCCCGCTCCCCATAGCCTAATAGACCTGTTCTCCCTAAATAAAGATCTAATTCCCTTTTAAAAGTTGTTATCGAATCAGCCTCCACCACCTTTTCAGACAATGCATTCCAGATTCGAACAACTCGCTGAGTGAAAAAATTTCTCCTCAGCTCCCCTCTACTTCGCCTTGAAACTATTTTAAATCTGTGACCACGAGTCACAGATTCGCCCACGAGTGGAAATAGTTTTTCTCTATTTGCCCTGTCGAAACCCCTCATGATCTTATAAACCTCTATTAGGTCTCCCCTCAATCTTCTCTGCTCCAGAAAGAATAACCCTAGCCTATCTAGCCTCTCCTCATAGCTGAAGTCCCTCAATCCTGGCACCATCCTAGTAAATCTTCGTTGTACCCTTTCCAATGCCTTCACATCCTTTCTGTAGTGTCGTGACCAGAATTGAACACAGTATTCCAGCTGAGGCCTCACCAAAGTCTTATAGAGGTTAGTCAGCACTTCCTGACTTTTGTACTCTATACCCCTATTTATAAAGCCTAGTATCCCATATGCCTTCTTAACAGACTTTGAAATTTCTAATAAAGAGTGATCTAAAAATTCACTGGCTATTCTTTTAAGTGCCAGTTAACAAGGCAAGGTGACTTTCATTTTTCCCGGTAAATCTAAATGGTATTTTGAATATGATTTTTTTACACAAGTGGATTTTCACAATTAGGTCCACCCACTGCTTTTGCTAAGAATTTCAATGGAACAAAACAACCATACGGGATGCTATTGGGTTAAAATTCAACACATACACTTCCGCCTATCTTAATGGGGTGTTGTAGGACAGAATTAAGCAAAGGCAAAGACATTAGAATTGATCGCTTCCTTGCACTAAACTGATAAAGAACTATTTTTAAAACAGCACCAGGACGTTGATCTAATTCAGAATTCAAGTATGTTTAGAAATAACTTTTGACGATTTTGAATGGCATCAAATCCATATTAACAATTGTAGCATTTTGCCCACCAATATACAGTTTTTGCAATTGCTGCTCTGCAGTATATTCTGTGAAGCGCTTTGGGATTTCTCAATAATGTAATAAGGCACTGTATCAAATGAATTATATTATTATATTATATCAGGTAAAGATAGCACATATTTTAGTCAGCTGTTAATTCTGGTGAATATTTATATATGTGCTTTTAATAAGACCGGATTTAATCTACATCTTTATCTCATAAGATGTATGCTGAAGTGTAGTGAGAGTTCATTATTAAATGCTGCTGCTCATCTGTGCCACAATGTCCCACAATGAAATAAATAACTGATCATTCCATTTTTGTGGTTGACTGTGATTGGAGGTGGGGGGGGGGGGGTGGGGTTGAGTATTACCCAGGATTTCAAGAACACTCCCAGATCTGTTCTGAAAGTACTGTAGGATCTTTTACAGCCACCAAAACATAAAATTCACAGAAAAGAGAAATCTTTTAAGTAGACCAGCCAGTTTAACAATATTGCGTGCGATAATGTCATTGGTTATTTCATAATTTTTTTAAAAAATTAACAGCAATCCATTGACTTAGCCAAGAACTTTCAATAATAATAACTCTTGTATTTGTATTTAATATAGCGGCTTATCACATCATTGAGACGTCTCAAAGTGTTTTACTGAATATATTATAAAGTGGATTGACTGTGTACTTGTGGGCAAAGTGCAGCAGCCAGTTGTGCACAGCAGTGTCCACAAATAATATTCGATTGAGTGACAAACTGTTTTTAAAAAATTGTTTATTATCCCCAGAAAGTGATCTGTCAATTGACAACCGTCTCGCATTCTGCCAAGCAATCTCCAGAGCTATTTCCTTCCAGATTTCCCAGCTCATTAACACTGTCCTGCCATTTAATACCAAGTCAGTACCAAAAGCGTAGCATTGGAAAGGGTGAGAGAACTGCCCCAGCAAAATGAAAGTAATACAAAGAGGTAAATGGCAATATCAGTGAATATCAGGTAAGTATCCTTAACCAGGACATACAGTATTAGTTTCATTTTAACAGCATGGTCCCACAAACCACTGTTGAACGTCAAAGCTTTTACAGGGAAGAAATAAAATTGAAAATCACCACTGACATAACTTAGCATCTTCAGATTCTACTATTTCCTGAGGTAGAACATCCTTTGGGCATGAACACATGTGAGCCTGTATTGGGAAGGGGCAAGAATTATTATCTGGTAATGAAGAACAACATTAAATCTATTGTTTGAATTTAAAGAATTGTCAGAATACGGAAATAGACTTAATAGCTTGTGCAGCTTCTGTTCCATCATCTTTCAGGAAATCGTTTAGGAAATAATAGTACTAATCCTGGCATTTGATATAGCACCTGATCACATCTTCAAGATGTCTCAAAGTCCTTCGCAGAATATTCCATTAAGTGAATTAACTGTACATCTTGTGGTTGAAACGTAAAATGCAAAATCGCAAAGGCAATGGAATATGCAAAATAAACGTGTGATTTATTTTGCAACATTCTGCACCTTAGGACGTCCTCCTCATGTGAAAGGTACTACGCAACTGTAATTTATACAATCACAAAATGATTTTGCATAATGCATGATGAAAATAATAATAATCCTTGCATTTGAGAACGCGCTGATTACATCATTTAAATGTTTCCAAAACTCTGTGCAGGATTTTACCATGCAGTAAAGTATATAAAGTGTTGCAGACAAACACAGGAGCTAATTTGAGCATAGGAATGTCCCATTGATATCCGTGAAGTGATTGGTGAATTTTAACTGGAGGATTGTTGGCCAGGACACTGGAAGGAACTCCTATCCAATTTCGAATATTGCCACTGGGTTTCTAACATCTACCTGATGAAGTAGACAGGACCTGAGGTTAACATCTCATCTGAAACACGGCATCCCTGAACGTGCAGATCTCCCTGCCCCTTACCCTCTCCCAGGATGCCAGCGCCGCATTGGAGTGTCAACCTAGACAGCGAGTTCCGAGTTGAGTATTGGATAATTCATTTGCGAGATTGCCCGATGTATTGTGATATTTCTCCTGAAGGTGCTTGGTGCCATAATGCTTACGTTTCTGCATTTTGAGCAAGCCCACAAAACAAACACAAACACAAATAAAGCCAGACTTTGTGAACTAAATGCCTCCATCCATGAACGGACTGCAAATAAATGAATACAAATGTTGAGGATGAAATCTTGGGCAAGGTAATCAGATTTTCAAATCCTTGAAATGCTTTCCTGTTATGAATTTCCTGACTGCAGAGGTTATTAACATTCTCATTTCTTTCAGTCTGAAATGAATTTTGGCAAGTATAGGAAGCGCTACATGAATTCCAGCACAAACAGTCCCGAAGACCTAATGTTAGTCCAAGTAATAAAATATCTCAGTTTTGAACTTGTTTTTAACAACTTCAAACTATAATGTCAGTAGCAAAGGTGGATGTTAAACTCTGTTTATAAGATATACTGTATGCATACAGATAATCATTTGCTGTGCGCAATTGGCTGCCGCGTTTCGCCCACAGCCAGTTCATAACAGTATATTCTGTGAAAATGTCTAGAAGACGAGAAAAGCTATATCGAATTGCAAGGATTATTATTATTATTACGATGAAGATAATCATTTGATTATCCCTCATCAGTCGTAGAGACATCTCTAAACGCCTCACAGAATATACTGTCGAGTGAATTGACTGTAAGGATTTCTTATTACTGTATTACTCTATTCCGTGGGCAAAACGCGGCAACTAATTGCGCACAGCAGTGTCTCGCAAACAGTCGTGGATTGAGTGACCAAATTATTATTATTAGTTGGCTTAAATGGTCATCGTTTCAAGGTGTCGTTTTATTTATTTTTTAAAAAATCCTTGTCATCTCTTAGCAGACCTGTTTCTGCCCTTGTTGCAAATAGTTTGTGACCATGGATGAGGCTTGGAGGAGTGGAGTGGAGGCATGAGGTCTGGAAGCATCTCAGTGCAGAGTTATTGAGGAGGTAGCTGTTTGTACCTTCTGACTATGAGTCATGTAGTGCTGAGTGACAGCTTGCTGAGGCTACACTATATTACAGTCGCTAGCAATCTCTCCACCCCCCAAGTCGGTTCAGTCAAGCTCAACACTGCTCACAACTCAACTCAACTCTAGAGCATCGGGGCAAAGAGGCAAATACAGAGTCGCACACAGAGACGAGGGACAAACTTTTCTCAAACAGACACCATGAAGACCTTCTCGTTGGTCCTCATTAGTTTCACTATTCTGAGCTGTGTTTACACTGCTATCATTACTGGGGTGAGTTAAATACTTTATCTCTCTCTCTTTGTATGTGTAGACTGTAGATTGTGGCTTACAGATACAGGTGGACTTGTTTGCCATGGCTTTCAGAAGCTGTGAAAGTACTTTGAGACGCCTGGTGAGAGGTCTATATATTCAAGTGCACTCTTGTGTCAGATATAATTAAATAATAGTGTTGTTTTTTTCTTGACAAATTATACTTTTCCTGCACATACACACAAATGGGTCATTCAGTGCCTCGAGTTTTTTTTCAAGAAAAGGAGAGAAAAGTTATCTATCTGTTAAATGGGAGAATCTCTGTACACATGTTAAAGGACACAACATCTTCTGAAAGCAAACTCGTTGGAACTCGGATTGAATTTCGCCTGCAAATTTATTCTGTTTAATTGCTGCTTTTGCAAACAAAAATCGGATAAAAGTGTGGGTTGCGAACATTCAATATTCTGTGTTTTTTAATGCATGTGCGTGTGTATATATTAGTATTTAAGCGATTCAATCACTCTATGAGCTACAAAATAGGATCTTTTTAGGGAAAAAAGTCCTTAACTCATCCTAGTATGATAGGGGTCGATTGCAAAATCATTTGGATTAGAACAAGGTAGATTTAGAATTTAGATTTTGCACTTGCACTTAACAGAGGAATTGTACTGATAACATTGCAAATGATTCTAATATTCACAATACAGTGTATCATATTTACAAGGCTAATGTCTGACAAATATAAAAAGCTATGAGTCAAATGCCAGCAGGTTGCTTGGGTTACCTGTGTTGTCACAAACTCTCAAAATTCCTTGTCATCTTCGATTATAATTTGAATTAACAAATCAGTCAGTCAATATGACTTGACAGACAGACAGACAGACAGACAGACATCGCCTGGTATCTGAAAAATCTTTGCAAAAATTTTCCCCCCTCCTTTCACCCCATCTTCGACACACACCAAACATCAATTTGCACATCTGAAATTCCTCCTCAACTCACTAGCCTCCAGCACCATGCCTTCCATCTAATAATATATCAAGAATCCTTGCATTTGAAGTAGCGCCTTATCACGTCTTTGAGACGTTTCAAAGTGCTTCCTTCCCTTCCAGTGTCACATATATCTGACCTGCACGACCGTGTCATTTCAAGGCTGCAATAAGTCTGTGGGTTCTGATGACACTGATGGGTCATTGGAATTTCTCCCTTGTGGTTCATGATGTCTCACTGCATCCCTATCATGGGTTGGGAGTCTTGCAATATCTTGTTAAATGGCCCCTACACAGCAAAGCCATCTCAAAGAATTAGTGTGTTGGGCAGAGTTACAACTATCTGCCCAACACACCACAGACCCACGATCGATCTCAAAGGTTTTGATAATAAGGCGAAACCTAAAACAAAAGCACAGAAAGATTTTCCACCTTCCGAGGGAGCATCACAATTCAGTTCCAGCCCATTGTTTTCTTCTCTCCTCTCTCCTCTCCTCTCTCCCCTCCTCTCCTCTTCTCTCCTCTCCTGGATCTTCTATTTTAAGTAATGCTGAAAGTGTGTTCAAAGTGGATTTGCAAAGTAAAATGTGTTTTACTCTAACTGCCGTGCCAAGAGGCTATGTGGTAATTTCTCAAATAGTGGCTTGAAATAATGCATCAAGGAAAGATTATGACAAGTGTTTTGTGCAGCAATGGAGTAATGGGATGAGCTGTGATTCACCAATAATCAATCGAAAGTATTTTCTTTCAGTGAACCTGGGACTATGTTCTTTCACATTGCAATTCGTATTGATGGATTGTTTTCTGATTAGTGATCGACAAAACTGATCTCAAACTCCAACTAAAAGAATTACCCTCATCTAATCCGGTTGTCTACCACCAATCATAGTCATGAAGAGCTCAAGCTTTGCTCTACCAGATTTGTACCATTATCTGAATGTAACTGAGAGAGACAGAGATAGCCTTCATTTAGTCACTTTGAGGTGTCCCTCCCAGTTCGCCTTGGGATGTCTTCCCGACGTGAAAGGCACTATACAAATGGAATTTCTTTGTTGTTTTTTGGCATGTGTCAAAATCTCAATATGAAATGCAATACATTAGGAAAGAACCTATGAATAAGGATTCCCGTGGTATTTATAAGTGACAAAATTTCAATTGGAAAATTTCAATTGGAAAATTTTCTCTAGGAAAATACATTGAAGGGTTCAACCATGGGAAAGACGAGATAAAGGAGTGCCACAAGTGAGTATAACATGTGGGTCTACCATCTTGGTCCAATTAAATAGAAGGGACGGAAACCAATTTTGTTCATTGGAGTAGATGCCTTAGGCATCAGAATCATGCTTTTCTTCAAAGCCATGCTTTAAGCTTGCCACCTCCATCACCTTTGTAGAGTAATAGAATACAATACACACTAGTGCTCAGCATCATGTGGAAAATCAATATTAATAATAATAATAATCCTTGCATTTCATATAACACCTTATATAGTTAAGACGTCTCAAAGCACTTTACAGAATACACTGTAAAGTGGATTGATCATATTTTATGAGTAAAAATATATATAGGCTATACTGTATATACTGTACTTGTTGCTTGGGCTTCGGTTTCACAGTAAGTACTTCATCAATTTGATAGAAGCAAAGAGTGAAACGTCAGGTCATTCCCAAAGTGATTGGGACTTCTGTCAATTATAGACATGGGATGTGTATCTACTACAGGACATATTGTTTCTGCAGTTGGAAGCAAAACAAATGGCCCATCCAAAAGAGGAGCGTGGAAGAACTATATAGTGCAACTTATATGGAAAGAAAAGTTTTGTGAAGGTGTTTGGAAGGCTAACATGTCTTCCTAACTTATGCCTGCCCCGCCCCATGCTTGGGTCCTGACCCCTGACAGCGCCTTGGGACGTCCTCCTGACGTGAAAGTCGCTCTACAAATGTAATTTGGTTGTTGTTGTTATACTGTTATAACTGTTACACGACTGCTATTCAATGGATAGCAGCAGAATTCTTGAATCAACGAATGCTTTTTTCGAAAATAAATGTATTCTTTGTGGAAGAGACCTAGCTTAAAGGCAACAACTGAGAAAATACCAGAACTGGGCATTATTCTGTTGCACCTGCAATAGACAATTTACTCTTTATTTGAGGACTGCATTAATACAAACCAAAAATATGACAGAAGTCCAGTTGAATTTGATTGAATCCAATTGAAATCAATTGATTTCTGTTATCGATCAATTAAACCTTCACTGCCTTTTTATTACAGGAGTCAAGGATGCAATACCATACAAATCTACATTTGTACAGTGCCTTTCACATTGGGAGGAGGATTCCAGGATTTGGATCCAAGCTGGGGTGTGGGGTGGGGGTGGGTGCAGTTGGGATCAGGGAGGGTGGAGGGCAGTGAGGGTAGGAATGGGATCCAAAGACGTGTTCGAAGAGGACGGTGGGTTGCCACTGAATATCGGGCCTTTCAAAGCCAAATGGACCATTGTGTAGACTTTAGGCACCATTGAGAGATAATGATAATAATAATAATCCTTGTATTTGATATAGCGCATTTCACGTCCTCTGGACGTCTCAAAGTGCTTCACAGAATATACTGTGAATTGACTGTATATTTGTGGATGAAACGCGGCAGCCAATTGCGCACAGCAGTGTCCCACAAACAGTTGTCGATTGAAATGACCAATTTTATTATTGGATGTTTTTTTTTTGGAGGGATTATTATTAGGCGTGTGGAGTAAGGAAACTTGCCCAAGGTTTCACCCGAACCTACCTGGATGCAAAACACAGGCATCAAGCTTGTACAGCGTGTGCTCTAACCACTGAGCTACAGGACTCCACAAGAAATAAAAGAAATGAAAGCAATGAAAGAAAACAACACCTCAATAATGATTAAAACATGTACTCTCTGTTCATATTTATACATAACTTGATAGAAAAGCCAGGATAGCAAAAGCAATGAAAGAAAACAACACCTCAATAATGATAAAAACATGTTCTCTCTGTTCATGATTATACATAACTTGTTGGTAAAGGTTGGAAACCCAAATTAAGGTTATTTAAAGGCTACATTAGCCTCCTCATCATTGTCAGTAACCAAATGCAAATTCTGAATCCCACAGTGGAAACACTTAGCCAAGCTCTTCAAAGGGGATCTGAGCAGAATCGCCCTCTAATTATATATTCAGGTAGTTTTCACGGAAGAATTCAAAAGGTTCAAATCTATGCTCTTTTTGTTGACAAAAATCTCAGCAACCTCTTCGCAGTAGACCATCAGAGCTAACACCATACAATACAAAATACAAAATTACGTCTGTATAGCGCCTTTCACGTCAAGAGGATGTCCCAAGGTGTTGGTCAGTCAGGGATTTGGGCCCGAGCTGGGGGTTGGGAACAATGAGGGTAGAAGGCTGGCTGAAGGCTGGGTCGAAGAGGAAGGTTTTGAGATGCGCCTTGAAAGAGGCAATATGTCATCACACTTGCAGGCACCATCACGTTCCGTTCATCTCATTATAGATGCTATACAATTGGGGAGAACCAGGTTTAATGAGAAACAGGCTGGCTTCAACCCAAATCACACTGTTTGATGATGCAATATTCCTGATCCAAAGCGTAGAAACATTCTGCCAGATTATTGACGGACATCACAGATTTTGTTTCTTTACCCAGCGGAACTTTAACACCTGGAATAAGTTCCCAGCAAAGGTCAGTGTACATGAGACGATGCTGTGAAGCCAGGACGGAAGGGTTAAGATTCTGGAAGGATGAGATTAATTGGGTCCAAAACTCCTTTTTCATCAGAACCTCTCTTGTCTTCTTGTGATACAATAGCCATTAAAAAAAAGAAGAGTGATGCACATGATTGATTATGGTATCCAGAGTCTGGTGAAATAAACGCTCCTGACAAGTCAGTTGCTAACAGGCAGTTGAGACATTCTATTTCATAAGGAAATTCTGTACCAACAAACAGGTGGTTTTAGTTTTACCTACGGACAGCATTAAGGGCAGAAGGCATTCGGACCAATGACAGACGTCTTGCCGTTGGTGGATTTTATCTTTATCGTAAATGGGAAAAATCATCATGTTTTCCAATCCCGCCATTCCCCAAGTGTCTGTAAGAACATAAGAGCATAAGAATTAGGAGCAGGAATAGGTCATTCAGCCCTTCGAGCCTGCTCCGCCATTCAGTAAGATCATAGCTGATCTTCTCACCTAACTCTAATTACCGGCCCTATCCCCATGTCCCCTAATCCCTCTATTTTTCAAAAATCTATCAGTCTCAGCCTTGAAAATGTTCAAGGACTGAGCATCTACAGCCTTCTTGGGTAGTGAATTCCATAAACTCACTACCCTCTGACTGAAGAAATGTTTCCTCAACTCTGTTCTAAAAGGCTGACCCTTAATTTTAAGACTGTGACCCCTGGTTATAGATTCTCCTACCAGGGGAAACAGTCCCTCAGTGTCTAAGGTTTAAGAGGGAGAAAGCTGGAGAGATTCTCGTTGTTTAATACTAACCCAGAGGGTTGTAATTTTAAGACCTCCACCTTCTGTTGCAATGATATTCAGTATTCAATGATACTGCTCCACGGGAAGGTTTGCTACACTGCACAGAGCAGGTTTCTGGTGCATTCCTTGAATCAGTCCACAACTGGCAGTTGTGTTCACCGCACAATGAATTTAATTGAAAATGTAAATGAGGAACACTCATTAAAGATAATACAATTGGCAGCAGAGGCAAAGAAATGAACAGTAACATCTGTACCATAAAACTGCTCTGACCCTGACAGATAATATCTTTGTGAAACTGAGGTGTGAAAAATACAGATGTAACGGTGACGGAAACAGAATCGATGGTCTGTGGATATTTCTAACATTAATTTACACATTATTGTGGTGGATAAACATTCACGAATTATGGGTAAATTGAGAAGGTGCCACAACGAAATTGCAAAATGATATTTATTCCCTTCCGCACAGAATCCTATTAATGAAACTTGCTGTTTGATTTTGGATTGTAATATTTAAGAGTTCATTCCGAAGACAGCTGTCAAATTTTCCAAAGTGCAGCGTTACATTTTTCGATGACATCCACAAGTTTGGGTACCACGTTGAACCTTCCTGTGGAGTTTACATGGACATTTGGGCACAATATGTGGGTCGTACCAATCGTGTGGAAATTAACATGTAAACATACCAGGAAGCAACAGATTCCCTTCATTAGCAAAGAAATTATACGAATAATTCATCATCAGTTCCATTAGTTGTTAATTACATAATTAGCGCACCTTGAATTTCCTTTTTGCACCCATGTTTGCATATGGTTAGCACAACATGGAGTCCTGTACCTCAGTGGTTAGAGCACTCGCCTTACCAGCGAGAGACTCGGGTTCAATTCCAGGCAGGTCAGGGTGAAACTTTGGGCAAATTTCTTTACTTCCACACGCCTAATAATAATCCTTCAAAAAAAAGCAATAATAAATTGGTCGTTTCAATCCACGACTGTTTGAGGTACGCTGCTGTGCACAATTGGCTGCTGCATTTCGCCCACAAATATACAGTCAATTCACTTTACAGTATATTCTGTGAGGTGCTTTGAGACGTCTAGAAGACGTGAAAAGCGCTAAATCAAATGCAAGGATTATTATTATTATTAACATGGAAATTAGATCCAGCAGTGAAAGACTTCTCTCATTTTCTCAGCACGTTTAATTCATTTTATTACTTTTTTTAATAGGTAGTTAGTCTGGGGGTCAGCCTTCAGGATCACCCCAATCATGAATAAATCACACAACCTACAAAGAGTTTCGCTCTTCAATGAAAGGCAGCAACCTACTTACTGTGAATTAAAAGAGATCACATTATATATATTTTGTTTCTGTTTATTGTCCTCTGTACTGAAAATGCAATTTTTAATGAAGACATAAGAGGACATGCGAAATAATAATAATAATAAGCCTTGCATTTGATATAGTGCTTTTCACATCTTATCGACGTCCCAAAGCGCTTCACAGAATATACTGAAAAGTGAATTGACTGTACATATTTGAAAGGCTTGTAAGGGCAAGCAAGCAAAAGCCAAATAGAATCAATAGCAATGCTGAGAAGGTAATAAAAAATAATAATAATAATCGTTGCATTTGATAAAGCGCCTTACCACACAACAACAACAACATTACATTTACAGAGCACCTTTCACATTGGGAGAACATCTGCAAGACATCTCAAAGCGCTTCACAGAATACACTGTAAAGTGAATTAGCTGTGTCATAAAGGTATGTACAGGCCTGGAAAAGACTTTGGTGCACAATATAAGGAATAGATCTTTCAATCTTCAATCTTCAATTCAATTTTTTGTTGCGGTGATTTGAACTGTTTATTGACAAGGACACGGAGAAGGGACTTGGAACATGAGTTTTTGAATTGCCATTGTTTGTTGAGAATTAATTGTGATAAATTTACGCATTGTTTATCTCCTCAAGATGTTCTTTGATACTGTTGAATGGCTAACTTACTTGTACAAATTCACCTGCTTTCTCAAAGGCTCAGAATCACTACTGTAGTGTGGGTTTCAATAGCCACAAGGTCAGCAAAGCTCAAAGTACTATACTCTACATGCCAATATACATAGGCAGTCTGTTGCGATATTTTTATTGCGTTCGAACAAGCATCTGGCTGCAACGTAAAATGTTATAGTACACCACAAAGTCACTTCCAACAATTTATTTTGGCATTTTCACACCACAGTGATAACGTACCAAAACAAATGCCCAAATTATGCTCTTTTGTACAAAATTGGTGACTCGGAAAGTCTGAGACTCAAGTCCTGTCTGACTGTGTCAAAGCTGAAATTTGACAAAACGTTCGTCAATAAAGTGTTAAAACAATTCTATAAATTAGACTTGATTGTCGTGTGGTATCACTGGCAACAAAATTACACTTGTATAGTGCCTTTCACGTCAGGAGGACATCCCAAGGCACTGTGATCTACTGTCAATCAATCAATCAATTAACTTTCCACAGACTTTAACAAATCATTACCGTTTAGCATCCTAAAGTCCGTCTCTTTGGATGGAATAAGTAACTGAAAGCATACATATACCTACGTATCACCAAGTCACGATAAAGGTCATCAGATGTACTATTGAATAGTGTATCAAAATAAAAAAAACTCCCAAAGCATATAAAGGCCACAAACCAATAAGTTGCCTAAGCTAAAGTACTTGCGACATACACTGTGCTGCACGGAGTTACTATCCCTCCAACTCAAATTGATTTCTTCTCCCTCACCGGGCTCTCACATTTCAATTTATTTATTTCCCAATGTATGATACGTGACTATCATTTGAGATTCTCCCATCCAGCTATTATTCAAAATACATCTGGGCCTCTGGAACTAGTGCCCAGGATCCAACAAGATGCTTTGAAATACCTGATCTTGTCTAAATTCGTTATTATTAATTAGTCATTACTTGTTCCAACGGACATGGATTGTTGAATACAGGCAGTGTTTTCATGTTGTCTAATTTTACTTATTCATGTACTTGGCTGCAGGCTTGCAATAAGGATCGAGAGTGCAGACCGGGACACTGCTGTGCTGCCAGCTTGTGGCTTAGGGGCCTCCGAGTGTGCACACCAATGGGCAAAGAAGGTGATAAATGCCATCCTTTGAGTCACAAAGTTAGTATATTTTTCGCTTACTTTTAACCAAAGAAGAGTTAGCAGGGCAGGTTAAAAAAAAAAGTCGTCAGAGATTTTGATTGAAAGACGCAACAATGTAAAATCACAAATGAGTGTGCAGCCACATGGATTGCGTAGACAAATACGCAAAATACTGCAAATCCTGGAAATCTGAAACAAAAACTGATATCGCTGGGAACACTCAGCTGGTCAGGCAGGAGAAAAGAAAGTGAGTCAATGTTTTGGGTCCTCGACCCTTCGTCAGAGAATTGCACTTGAAAAATTCTGAGAATTGCATTAAGTGTAACGGGCTTAAAATAGCAATAATTTAGTGCACATTTATGCCTTTGATAATTTCGCCCATGAAATGCGCAGTCAATTTACTTTACAATGTCTTCTGTGAAGAGCTTTGAGACGTCTCGAAGACGCGATAAGGCGCTATAATCAAATGCAATGATTATGATTATTACTATTAATTGTGTCAAGCAAAGCGCCAAGTGGTGGTGGGAGGGGGGACGGGGGGTCAATCAACAACAAAAATAAGGAAGAGAACATTGTACACACACACACACACCACCACCACCACACACACAAACACACACAAACATACACACACACACACCGCTCCAGGTTTTCACTGTGATTCTAAATCTGTGGACAACAAAAACAACAACTTTGATTTATATAGCGCCCTCCACCCCGGACGGTGTCTCAGAGCGCTTTCTGTCACACAAGCTTGCTCCAGTGAGGTGTTTTAAAAGTGCTATATCAAATGCAAGGATTATTAGTATATTATTATTTATGCCTATCCTCAGCTGGACTAACATACCAGTAACACGTAGACAGGGGACATGTGCACTGAACTCCACTGGCCTCTTCCCAGTATAGACGCAGCTGAAAGAACGAAATGAAGTTAAATACATTTCGTAAATGTAATACAATACAATAACACATTTGTATAGAGCTTCTCATGTCAGGAGGACGTCCCAGGGTTCTGGACCGGTCAGGGATTTAGACCCCATTAGCTAATAAAGCAGAATAAACTTAATCCTTTACAGAAGGCGCTATGCTCTGCTGCTTCGTGCTAACTCGGAACTGATCTACATGTTTGCCTGTTATGAAGTGTCAGGCCAACTGGGGACAGACATAAAACACCTCGGATCATGTTGAAAATATGAATCATATTCCACGGTACAGTTTTCTTGGTTGAAATGGCGTGCGAAGCTTCATCAGATGGTTTGTTATTCACACAGGGGTAATTTAGACTGCAGATCCACGGGCTGTGACTTTAATGATGAATAGCGTTGTATTTTGAAGTGTGCATCACAGAAATTGTGCAGAAGAAAGCACTCAAAGCAGCGGAATATGAACCATTTTAACAAAGACAAGCTGTTATCAATTAGTATTAACTTCAAGTAGTGCCCTTAGCATCCTCTTCCATGTAATTTGAAGCAGATTCCTTAGAAATCTAAATGAAAGCTCATCGGTCAGTAAGGGAGAACATTCATTTTGCAACAGGGGAAACAAAATTTTGCAACGGTTTTGCAGTCAAAATGTTTGGTCTCAGACATTCATACAGGCTTAAGTTCAGTCACTAAACAAATGGCAAATCAATGTTTTTTGAACTACAGCAATTCCACATTCTAACACTCTCGGATATAGTGAAACTCCTATAACTCACCTCTGACATAAGTCATTAGTACCGCATAACTAGTCATTCAATATCTAGGCTAGTCTGGAAGTGGAGTCCTGTATCTTAGTGGTTAGAGAGCACTCGCTTTGCAAGCGAAAGATCTGGGTTCGATCCCTGGCAGGGCGAAAGGTTAGGTAAGTTTCCTTACTCCACACGCCAGCGGTAAACAGAAACCCGGTTGTTAGTCGATTGGCAGATCACTTTCCTGGGGGTAATGATCCCTTCAAACAAACGAATAAAAAACTATTAATAATTTGATCACACAACTTGATCCATGGCTTTTTGTGGGACGCTGCCGTGAGCAATTGGCTGCCGCTTTTCGTACACAAAATATACCGTTGATTCACTCTACAGCGTACGCTGTGAGGCGCTTTGAGATGTCTTGAAGATATGATAAGGCGCCATATCAAACGCAAGGATTATTATGATTGTTATAAGAGTACTTATACCTTTGAGATGCTGTGCATTAGAATCGGATGACCAACTCTGATAACTAGTCATTTGAGCCATTTCCCTCGGTTGACGAGTTGTCACAGTTTCACTGTAAAACGTGAGTGCTTGTGAACTCTTCATTGCTCCTTCATCAGTAGAGATCTCAAATGAATTAGCCTTGCTTGTAAAACACGTTTCACACGCCTCAAACATACCCTCTTCCAAGGGCTCATGAGGACTTTCAGAAAATAGTTCCACAGTGTTTCTTTCAGGAATCAGCGTGATCAATGTATTTTGTGGAGCTCCTGTAGCTCAGTGGTTAGAGCACTCGCCTTACAAACGTGAGACCTGTGTTTCGAATCCAGGCAGGTTCAGGGCAAAACCTTGGGCAAGTTTCCTTACTCCACACGCCTAATAATAATCCATCCCCAAAAAAAACTATAATAAATTGGTCATTTCAATCCACGACTGTTTGTGCCACACACACTGCTGGTTCGCCCACAAATATACAAATTTACGGTATATTCTGTGAAGCGCTTTGAGACGTCTAGAAGATGTGAAAAGCGCTATATCAAAATGCAAGGATTATTATTATAATATATTATATTATATTAAGAAGGCAGAAAAAAAATGGTTTCATATTTACCAAGGCAGAAAGCTGCAGTTAACACCTTTACCTGTGTATTGATAGCTTCATGATAAATGTATTATTGGGGACAAAATCAATCTGTGTTTCATCTATTCTATAACCAAAGCATCCTGAATATGGCTAAATCGTAAATATGGCTAATTCTTAAATACACGCCCCTCAATTTTGAAGCCGGTTTTCTGCAAGCTTTCTTAAGAGCTACAGAAAAACGGCTTCAGTGTTAAGAACGACACCAGCAACAAAAACAAAATTACATTTGTATAGCACCTTTCACTTCATGAAGATATCTCAAGGTGCTGGACAGTCCAACAGTGTTTTGCACCCTAACTGTCGGGATCGAGGAAGTGGAAGGAAGGGGAGGGGAAGGGGATGAAGATATTGCTTAAATATGATCATGGTCATTTGCCAAAATATTTGCAGGAGTTAGAAATGAAAGACTAATATTTCTCTTTAATCAATGCACGTAGAAATATAGCTTGGACATTAGAAGGGATTCCTTATTCATACTGTTTGTAAAAATGACTTATTTTGCGTGAATAATGTTTTAATTCCATTGTATTTGTGCCCTAGGTCCCATACATCGGTCAACGGAGATATCACCTCTGCCCTTGCTTGCCGAATCTTGCATGTCTCAACTTTCCAAATGGACAATACAAATGTTCACTGGTGTTCAATTATGAAGGCATCAAGTTGGAAGACCTCCACCGTGATCATTATTGGATAATGGACTGACAGTTATTCTGTTGGAGTTGAGCTTTTCATATGTGAGCTTTAACCATGTATTAATGCAGGATCTTTCTGTGAATAGTCCCAGCAATTAAATAATAAACCTCTTAATTGTCCAGCATCACGTGACTGAATAAGATCCAAGATTCTTCTAACCGGGTCACAGGCAAATTTGTTTCTGATAGCGGGAGAAAGACATATTTATGGAATATATAACAGCCCCCCCCACCCACCCACTCCAACCCCCTCTCCCCCTTCCAATCACAGTTCAATTGAAGAGAACGGCATTCGGAGCTTGTGTCGAAGAGAATATTGTAATCTTTTCAAAGGTGAATGCATAAAGAGCTAAGGGATGTTTGTCAAATGATCCTAAATAAATTCTCTTTTGTGTTGTGACTCTACTCTGGAATTCCCTTCCTTAATCCCTTCACCTCGCCCCCCCCCACCCCCCCCCCACCCCCCCCCCCCCCCCCATTCCTACTTTCAAGACTTTCTTTTCAACCCGTGCTTTCGGTCACCTTTTTCCCAACTGGCTCGGCCCCGGGGATCCGTGACACCGTCCAGCGTGGAGGGCGCTTTGTAAATACAAGTTGTCGTTGGTATTGTTGTTACTCGCGATCATTTGGGAACGTCAAATCTTCGCAGGGTTTATGGAGATCTGTGAGAAATTAATCTGGAACAGAATGTAAAGTCAAGCTAACTAGGCAAATCAATCATTACAAATGAAGTCTTGTGGAATATTAAATATTTTTAAAAAACAAAATGAGTCCTGATGATAGGATTGCCAGCTAAAAGTCTGCTTCATGCAATTTCATGCAGTTTCACAGACTGATGGAAAGTTTTGCAGGTATTTATTTACTGGGCATCATACAGTGACACTATATTCAAAAAGACAAAGGAGTTTCTGATCGATGAAAATACGTCATCGCTTCATGGCTATTTCTGGGGATTATTAAGTTGCTATGTTCATCCACAAAGTATGGGCTGCAGTTTACAGAAAACTTAGTGAGGCACTTTGAGATGCAAATCAATGTTATAATGTGCTATAACTGGAGTCCTGTAGCTCAGTGGTTAGAGCACTCACCTCACAAGCAAGAGACCTCGGTTCAATTCCCGGCACGGTGAAACCTTGGGCAAGTTTTCTTACACAAGATATCCAATAATAAAGAAAGAAATAAACAAAATGAACAATTTGGTCACTTAATCTACGACTGTTTGTGGGACACTGCTGTGTGCGATAAGCTGCCGCGTGTCACCCACAAATATTCAGTGAACTTGCTTTACAGGATATTCTGTGAATATCAAACGCAAGGATTATTATTGTATCAAATGCTACAATTATTACCTTATTACATTGTTAATGTGACACAGACACAATTGCTGGTGGTTTACCCGGCTTCAGTGAATTTTGTGACAGAACCAGCCAAGTAGTTCTGAGATGTGAAACAATTCTCTTCATAGATAACCTGCGACAATCAAAACCTGATGCACAAATCAATAGCTATGGTGATTGCAAGATGAATTTCCGATAGATGATATATAGATGATAAACGCTGCTCTTGTCCCTACCTAACTGTACAGCGACTTGGGTGTCCTCTTGACGTGAAAGGTGCTGTATAAATGTAAGTTTTGATTGATTGCTTGCTTGCTTGCTTGATTGATTGATTGATTGATGGATTGATGGATTGATTGATAATCACAATCCTTGCAAATAATGTAGCACTTTTCTTCTCGACGTCTCAAAGTGCTTCACAGAATATACTGAAAAGTGAATTGAGAAACGCGGTAGCCAATTGCGTATAGCAGTGTCCCACAAACAATTGTGGATTGAAATGACCAATTTATGACAGGTGGTTTTTTTTCGACGGATTAGTATTAGGCGTGTGAAGTACAGAAATTTGCCCAAGGTGCCTGGATTCGAAACACAAGTCTCACTCTTGTAAGGCGAGTGCACTCACCACTGAGCTACAGGACTGCTATAAGGATTACTGTTAGATAGATTCATAGATTCATAGAATTTTACGGCACAAAAGGAGGCCATTCGGCCCATCTAGTCTGTGCCGGCTCTTTGAAAAGAGCGATTCAATCCCACTGCCCTGCCCGCTCCCCATAGCCTAATAGACCTGTTCTCCCTAAATAAAGATCTAATTCCCTTTTAAAAGTTGTTATCGAATCAGCCTCCACCACCTTTTCAGGCAATGCATTCCAGATTCGAACAACTCGCTGAGTGAAAAAATTTCTCCTCAGCTCCCCTCTACTTGGCCTTGAAACTATTTTAAATCTGTGACCACGAGTGGGAATAGTTTTTCTCTATTTGCCCTGTCGAAACCCCTCATGATCTTATAAACCTCTATTAGGTCTCCCCTCAATCTTCTCTGCTCCAGAGAGAATAACCCTAGCCTATCTAGCCTCTCCTCATAGCTGAAGTCCCTCAATCCTGGCACCATCCTAGTAAATCTAGAAAATCTGGAAAATTTAGCCAAAGACCTTTATGTTTAACTTAAAAATATATATACTGTATATACTTTTCAAAGGTTTGCATGACTCTTTAAATCCTACACTTCTTTGAGGTTGAAAGTGGTTGCAAAGGTATCTATGGTTGGTTAAGATTAATTCCAGATAGATAACACTAATTTGTTAGAGATCAATGTTTAAGGATGTGTCAGCTGGAAAGCAGACTTCTGAAATTGGAGTTGGTTAGAATCTTATCTCCTTAAAAACAAGGCCGATTGGTTCTCGTTATGATTTAAAGCAGAGATAATGGACTGTGTAATAAGAATATACCTCAACTGTTCACATTCATTCTGTGCTTAAAAATGGCTTCCACAGTTCATGCTGAGGATCAATGTTATGCAGGTACCAAATGCCGCAAAAACCTATCATCTTTTGAGAGTAGTTCACCACCAGATTGTTTCAGACATGGGATCTGGGTTTTAAGCATTCTGTGTCTTTTCCAGTAAATGTCAGATTGATCAATGCATTTGATTATAGTGTTTTGCAACAGAGCAGCCAGAAATGAGCAAAGCAGCTATCAGTCACTGTTTCAGACTGTAACCTATCAAGCGGTCAGTCATACAAAGACTTGACTGTGTCAAATATTGAAGAGATTAATCTAGTGGTCCCCAAAATGTACGCAAGATCACTCTTCCAAGAATTGTACATTTCTTAAAGTGGAATTTGCATTTCAGAAATACAAAGAACTAACAATCAGAAGAAAAAAACCACACACGCGTTAGATCATATGTGGAATAGCTCTGGTAGGTACCAATATTGGATGAATCGTCTCCTCCTAAACCTTTTTACACTGTAATTCATATGAATGTAATGCCTTGAGGTGAGATTTTGTTTCTGAGCTCTTTAAGGCACTATAGCCCTTGCAGCACTCGGCAATTTGATGAAACAGTTTTCATTGCTTGGTTGCAGAGATGAAATTGTACTAGTAGAAAAAACTGTAACGTTGAGCAGTTTTTACTTTGCTCAAAAGTGACACTACTCCGATTCCAGCAACTTTAGCTGAGACACAGCCATACATCATATTCTCTGTATTTTCCATTTCCATCAAAATACATTCTCTTGACTGTTATTAACGCATAATGTGACTACCTCTGAAGGAAAGGGAAGGCTTTTCATGTGCATCGATGCTGACATTGCCTTTTGCTGTTGTGGAAAAGTCAAGCAGTGTTTATCTGAGAAAGCCTTTCACAGTTAAAAAATAACCTTTTCACTAAATTGTTTGTGGATTTGTTCGTTAAAAAATGTGTTACTTTAATTTATTAAATCAAGATGTTTTGCTAAACAGTGGTGTTCCAATGCATTTGTGCAATAAGAAGAAGAAGAAGCTTTGCATTTGATAAAGAGCCAGATCGTGTCTTCGAGAAGTTTCAAATCACTTCACAGAATACGCTGTGAATTGAATTGATTGTATATTTTGCAGGCGAAACATGGCAGCAATTCCGCACAGTAACCTAGAATAATATTCACAAACCCCTCAACTTCAGTTCCTTATCTACCTTTGTCTTACCTACTGCATTATGGTGGAATTTACCATCATCGGAGGGATTGTTAGGGATTGGGGGGGAGGGGGGGGAGTGATAGTTGAAGGGCTATGCAACACACGACATATTTAGGTATATTCCAATAAAACTTCACAAAAAAAAACTGAGCTCTATCCTTCAAAACCCGAAGGTGTTAGCATTCGATGAATATTCAAATTTGCAGGACAAATATTTAATACCAACTGAATCTGTAACGGAGAAAGATTCCAGTTGAGGTACATTTAATTTCTTCAATTCTGCTGTCTGTCCGTCCGTCCGTCCCAGCCCCCCACCCCACAAATGAATCTGTTAATTCCATTAGTACCACAACAATTATTAATGTATTTAGTACCATAAATGAAAACGGAATCGATATCAGGTTCAATCCGTAGTCATCCTGATTTGCGAGTCAAATAAATGCAACAAAGCAGCTGGACAAGTACACGAGTTCAGGATTGCGAAAGGTCTTTTCAGGACTCACATCAGGAAAAATGTCTTCACCCAGCGAGCAATTAACTAGTCGACCACATTACCAGGTGGAGTGGATGAAGCCTGGAGGCTGGAGTCATTTATGATATTGGGAGGACAGAGGCCGAGTGTTCTGTAAGGTTACAATCAATGAGCCAAAGGGCCTTTGTGATATTTTGAGGGCATTATAATCATTTCAACATAGTCTGCATTTAACTCTATCCCTAATTGGGCACGTGGCACCCACGGCAACACCAGATTTGAGCTTCCAAAAGTTGGAGAAGCCGGCCTTAGATTGTAAAGATTTTAATGATTTTTTCTGTAACTGCTGTAATGGGAACTTGTACTTCCTGCCTCCTCCCTTTGCATAGACATTTGGGATAGAAACTTGCCTCTGCCTCTAATGAGGCGATTAAACTACAGTACTCGGTGTTGCAAAATCACAGTACTAATGTTGTTTAGCGATGTCGCTCCAGGGATACAATTTAGTCCTGTGTGTTATGCCAAATGGAAGCATTTCTGCTCATTTGGTGCCCTGATAATCAGTGATCATTTAATGCAGACGCATCGTACAAGTCGATAGGGAGGTCGTATGCACGCTAGGCACTGTTACGACATGTCAGAAGTACATCAAAGGCTGGGATATGCATTAATCAGTGGCTCTTTGTTGCCTGAATCGTAATTATCCACGTTGCACCTACATTATGTTACTGTGCGCTTGCTCTCCCCCACACCGGTGCTGAAATGCATTATAACAAGGGAGGCACATCTGAACGCACAAGCTTTCAATGCCTATAGCACATACTCTGAACTGAAATCACTTGTCATTGTAATTGCAGCAATCGTGCTGCTTAGACTCCTCGTTGCTCTGAACTTGCCATTGTTCAGAGATGGTGGTAATGTACATGAAAGCCTAAATCTGACACATAGAGGCACAGGAGTTCATTGGTACTGTAATAAGAAGTACAGGGTTTTAGCAATGTGAAATGATCCTCGTCAAGACAAGCAACAACAACCACAACTTGGATTTATATAGCGCCCTCCATGCCGGACGTCTCAGAGCATTTCCCAATAACGGATCCCAGGGCTGAGCTAGGGGGAGGGGGAAAGAGTTGACCAAAAGCGTGGTTGAAAAGAAAAGTTCTTAGCCAAGACCTGAAAATAGGAAGAGAGCGGGCGAGGTGAAGGGAGTGAGGAAGGGAGTTCCAGAGCCTCAGGGCGTAATGGCACGGCTGCTGATGGTGGAGCAGAGGATTCAGGGGAGAAGGAGGAGGCCAGACCCGGTAGAGTGAAGGCAACCGGTGCTGTTGTGAGGAGAGAGGAGGTCAGAGAGGTATGGGGGTGCAGAGGAGTGAAGAGATTTGGAAACAAGAGTGAGGAAATTTGAAAACAAGTAGAGTACAATTCTCCTGTCTATCTCTGCTATCACGAAGACCTATCCTTCACTCCACATCTTGTACTGATTTAAGTTGTTAGATATTTCCGTTAAGGATTATTATTGGCGGTTACAGAAGACACTGGATGGATTTGTGCCAGCTTATAGTATATTCATCAAATGCAGTTTTTTGCTCTTGTTTTGGTCCACAAAGTTGTGTTTTTATTTAAAAATTTAAATGTTTTGTAATTTTTTCATTATTTAAAGAAAACGCTCAAATTCTTTTTATGCTGAAAATGAAATGTGAACAAAACAGTTTGCTTTCCTGGCAATCTGTATAATGTGCTCTCAAAATGTAATGCCATCAGTAAAACATTCAACTCAGTCCTTTTTAACTTTTGGGTTTGTTTCCCATGTTCTTTGGTTGCAGTTTTGAGGTTGAACGTAACTCTTGCGCATGTATATTAATATAAAATTAGCTGTTATATTTTCCCTTTTTAATTATATATGTAATCTTAATAATAATCCTTGCATTACATATAGCTCCTTATCACACCACTGAGGTGTCTCAAAGTGTTTCACAGAATATAATGTAAAGTGAATGGACAATCAATCAATCAAAGTTATATTTATAGAGCACCTTTCACATCAGGAGGATGTCTCAAGGTGCTGAACAGTCATGGTCATGACCCAAGCATTGGGTGTGGGGGTGGGCAGGGTTGGGATAAGGAAGGGCAGAGAGGCAGGATGGTATTTGAAGGAGACAAGTGAGGGAGTAAGGCGAAGGAACTGTGGGATAGAGTTCCAAAGCGTGAAGGCAGAGAGGCTGATAGTAGGATGGGCCCTGTCTCTCGACAGATCGCGCTAAACGGAGGGAGTGGACAGGTTGATTGTGGGTCAGCAGGTCAGAGAGACCATGGATGGCCTTGAAAATGAGGATGTGGATCTTGAATTAGATCCTTTGAGCCAGTGGAGCTAGTGGAGCCAGGCGTGGGTTGGGGTGATGATTGGGTCACGGTGGACACAAGCCGCAGAGTTTTGAAATGAATGGCCTGAACTGTATATTGTGTGTGAGCAAATCTTTATTTTGGATATCCCTTTTTTGTACGCATTAATTTATATTGGTCTTACTCGCAGAAACAGTATCGATGAAAATTTCTCTGCTGGCGGTGGCTTGAGTGCCAAGCCTGTTTACTGATCCTGTGACACCAGTTGTTAAGCCGTGGTTAACATCGCTGCGTTTGTCCCTGTTCTTTTTCCTGTTACAGTTTGAACCCTGCTGCTATAAATGTTACATTCCTCCTGCTTTGCCACTTACGCCTAGACTAACACCTGTCAGTACTTAAACACTTTCTATTGATGCTTATTCTGATGGGAATTCTTGAAGGAATACCTATATGAGCAGCCTTATGATTATTATTGGTGCCAATCTGTTCCTCGTCGACCGCGGTGGAGTACACGCCAATATCTGGCACAGTGTGCTCGTATGTTATGCCTGATGTGGTTTAAAAATAGACCATGACAGGGCTCACCTGACAGCTCAGCGAGTTGACTTCAGAGAACAGCTGAGCAGTGCAGACAAAGAAGGTCCATTGAACTAGTTAATCTTGGCCACGGAGGCACTGGGTCACAACAATGCTACTGCTTTCAATAATAATAATAATAATAATAATCCTCACGTTTGATATCGCGCTTTTCATGTCTTCTACAGACGTCTCAAAGCGCTTCACAGCGTATACTGTAAAGTGAATTGACTGTATATTTGTGGGTGGACCGTGGCACAACAGTAGTGGATTCATGGACCAAATTATTAATGCCTTTTTTTTAGGGATTATTATTAGGTGTCTGGAGTAAGGAAATCCTATTACTGACCATTACCTGGCAACCACTGCTAGCCAGTGTATGGAGGAGCTGGGGAGACCAGCGAGGGTGGTCTTGGAATATTCCAGCCGGGAAGTGACAGAGGAGTGGATAAGGGTTTCGACTGTGTTGGCTGCTAGCTGGGTGGGAGGAAGAGGGGAAGTGACCATAAGCACAATCAAAAAGGTCTTTAGGAGGGATTTGAAAGTGGGGTGGGGTGAGGGGAGGGCGATGTGCAGAGCGGACGAATTGAGGGAGAGAGTTACAGAGTTTTGGGGCCTAATGGCTGAAGGCATAGCAAACAATGATGCAGTAGAGGGGATGAGAGACAGATAGATAGGCTGGAGCCAGTCGAACGGAGGCAGCGGGTGGTGGGATGTGATGTAAGCTTGTTGGGTAGCTAGGGAGGTGCAAGAGTATGAAAGGATTTGAAAATGAGTGACAGTTTTGTGCAGGTATCAGGGAGGCAGAGTTTGGAATTAATTACATTTTATGTAATCACCTATACACCTGGTTACGTGGATGAGGAACCAAAGGGCCACCAATCCGCCTGGAACTACACCTCAGCCCAAAAGCCTAAAAGGGGAAGAACATTAATCCCTGCAAGTCAAAACTTGAAGAGCTTTACTGTACAATACCGGAGAGCTTCGGAATTTCGTAATTCTCTGAGGTCTCTGACTGCAGAATAACATTTCATCAAACACTTTGTCATTGGGCTCGGCTACAGCACTGAACACGGGAGAAAGTTGGGTTTGGCGTTGCATCATTTATCACGACGGTATGAAAGATGAGCCGCAAACTGCCACTAAGTGGCATCGCATCTGTTGGGTGATGTATTCTCTTACCACGTGGAGTGTCGAAAACATTGCGGTCGACATCAAATAAAATGCACACAGCGACAGATGGACCATCGCACTGATGCCATTGTTCTTTCAGGAGACCTATAAAACTCTTCCACACAAGCGATCGAACGTTTGGTAATGTTTCTTGCTCTGCGACCATTGTCTTGGTGTGGGGTGGAGATTTGTTCCAATCTGCTTCCCGGTTCTTGTTCGCTTGTGTGCACTGTGTATTTCTAACATTTGCAATGGGCATGGACTGTTAAGCATGTGTTTAATGGTATCTTGTTCATTCAAAGAGCAATAGAAACACTTTCTACCCTGTATTCAATGGTTCCAATCGTAAACCGCAAACAACATTTTATACACCACTGCAACTGCCTAGTGTCGAGGCATGAGGTTCGACAAACATAACAGTATCTTTCTTAGACACTGAAATGGGAGATGTGCTTGTCACCATTGGTTGGCGAACACTGTAAACCCTACAGTGTTCAATTATTTATGATATCACTCTCGTTTTAGTAGTAATAATAATCCTTGCTTATCGCATCGTTGCAAATTCTCGAAGCACTTCATAGGATTTACTGTAATGTGCCGTGACTTTATTTGTAGCAGCCAATTTGTACGCAGCAAGCCACTCGAACAGGGATGGGGTGATGGGGAGTCTGCCCCAACCCACTATTAGAGGTGAGCTGCATCCTTAAGGAGGTTTAAAGTACTTACACTAATTCTTCCCACACAGTCACAAACACAGAGTGAAATAAATCAAGTTTTTAATGTGATATTTGGCAAATTGAAAATGTGCCATTTGCAAACCAGTAATCGCAATAAGCACAAAGATTGAAACATTTGCAACCACTTTTTGATGCGTGTGAATGTAAACAGAATATTTGAGTAAGCCAAGTCATTCAGCCCAGAATTTCACAAGTGATGGGGATTACAGAACGCATCAGCTATCCATCCACACCTTCCAATTGCTTCCCTTTCACACACCTAGAGGTGTCAGCCTGACTCAGTGGGTAGAGGCAGAAGATCGTGGGTTCAAGTCCCTCCATGGGAACTTTGAGCTCATACAGTTGGCTGACACTCCAGGGCAGTGCTGCAGGTATGTAGAGGTGATGTCCTGTGGATGAGATATTAATCCGAGGTCCTATCTGCCTATTCAGGTGGACATTAATGATCTCATGGACATATTCGAAAAGAAGGGAATTTCTCCCAGTGTCCTGGTCAATAATCTCACCAATTAAATTTGATTGCAGAATATTTATGTGGGAAAAAAACATTTTCTAAAAGAATTTGCTAAATAATATATACATGTATCAACATGTATATATTCATACGACAAAGTTGCCTCTGAATATAATAGCAACTCAGATACTTTTGTCACACTGGCACCTGACGCCCACACACTCACAACAACATACGCTATTGTCTGGCACTTGTGTGCTAGATATTTGCCCTCGCCGTATTTTTAAAACTGTTTCTAGTCATTACAGTGTGCTAATTAAAGTGTGACAATATGGACCAATTTTTGCCATTTAACATGCTCCTCGGAGTAAATGTTGCCGCAGTTTCTGATAGATTCAATGTGGCCTCCATCCAACTTTAGCAAATATCTCCATTTTGTCTTTAGAACTTACAGGCCTGCGGAAGCTCAGGAGAATTCTTAACTTGTTTCTAAATGTAACAATTTCTTTTTAAGAAATGCGGACATCCGAAATTCCCAATTTGGACTGAATTTTCCACAATTCTGGTCTGTCTTCAACGTTAGGATAAAATAGACAAGGCTAGCTTGAATTTTGGGCCACAGAATTGGAATGAAATGTAGCCTCTGTGTGATCGGATGCTAATGGAGTTGGGCAGGGATGAAGGTGAGAGGGTCATGGAGCCTTGTATAGGTGAGTACACGGGCTGTAGAGTTCTGGATGATCTGCAACCTATGGAGGGTGGAGATGCATAGTCCAGCTTGGATGTTATGAAAGTGTGCATGAGAGTCTTGGCAGCCTCTGGCGTGAGGTGGCGGAGCCGGGTGATGTTGCAGACGTGGTGGAAAGCAGAGCTGGTCATTGCATTGATGTGGGGTAGAAAGGACAAAGGAGTTTTAAACAAGAGGCCAAGATTCCAGCTTTTGGGGTGAGGTATTGCCGGCGATGGGCGATTCGTTGGAGGTGGTAGAAGGCAATGCTGGTAATGGACCAGATGTGGGGGAGGAAAGACAGTTAGGGGTCGAACCTGACGCCTAGATTGCGCACAGGTTTGGAGAGTTTTAGGGGCAGGCCGGGAAGGTGGAGGAGGTGAGAGCCGTGTGAATGGAGACATTGACGAGAGCCAAGGAGTATGGCCTCTGTCTTGTCAATATTCAGCTGCAAGAAATTTGCGCTCATCCAGCCCCTGATGTCTGAAAGGCAGACTGACAGAACATCAGGGGACTGGGAGTCGCAAAGTGAAGTGGAGAGTTGGGTGTCATCCGCGTATATGTGGAAGTGTGCCCCATGTCTGCGGATCACATCCCCAAGAGGGAGCGTGTAGATGAGGAAAAGGAGGGGGCCAAGGATGGATCCCTTGGGTACTCCACAGGTAACTGGGTAAGAGCGGGAGGAAAAGCCGTTTGTGGAGATGTACTGCTGGCAGTTTGTGTACAACACAAAAACTAGTCTCCATCTCTGCTACATCTCTCTCCTACACCCATCTACTCCGACTTGAATATTTTGAGGAGCGAGTAGTTTCCTCTTAAATATGTTTTAAATTATTATTATTATTATGAGACACTGATTGCCCTCCCACTACTTGTCCAAATAGAACCACCCAACCTTTCTGGATGTTGGCTTGCAAGTTTTGCCTTTAAAGATCTTAAAGAAGGTGGATTTTCAACACCACCGTTTAGGCCGAAAATGATCAAGACTTAGCAGGTGGAGATGGGTGGTGTGGTGATGGGGAGTGATTGAGGGCAGATGCAAGATTGCTGAGATGCTAACAATTATAAAATGGCTTGTCTCATCTGTTTTTAAGTTTTATAACAATCATAATCCTTGCATTTGATTTAGAGCCTTATCACGTCGTTGAGACATCGCAAAGTGTTTCACGGAATATACTGTAAAGTGAATTGCCTGTATATTGTGTGGGCGAGGTACGCCAGTATTGCGCACAGCAGTGTACCCACAAACAGTTGTAGATTGAGTGACCAATTTATTATTATTTGTTTTTTTAAGGGATTATTACTCTGGGAAAGTGATCTGCTAATCAACTAACAAACGGGTTCCTAGTTACTGCTCGGTAAACAGAGGTGTAAGGAAACAGAGGAGTAAGGAAACTTGCCCAACTTTTCAACCCTGCTGGAAATCAAACCCAGGTCTTTCGCATGCGAGTGCTCTACCATCAAGCTACAGGACATTTGCCTTGGATCTTTTTTACATCTCACCCGCATATCGCGCAGACTCCAGTTACGTCAGCGAATGTAGAGCTGAGACAAGGCTGCTGAGCCTTTTTTTTTAAATAAAGAGGGGAATGCCCTAAATAAAACAGCCCAATTACGTTATTAGACAAAGCCCATTTCACGAAATAAATTACTGTCAAAGAGGTTAGACTGGATCGCCGTAAGACCTCATTTGATCAAGTTCAGGGATGACGGTCACAAATCAGTGATGGCTGTTGCACGTCCCAAGATAAATGAGTTGTGGCAGTTTCAGTCTACTCCCAATAGACCAGAGTCCACAGTGCAAATGTATTCCTCATTTAGCACCTCAACCCTGATAAATATAGGTTGGATCTGACGAATGCAAGGGAAGGAATTCTCCTAATTCTGTTTTGAAAGATATAGTTCAGTAAAAAGCTTTACCTGCAGCTGATCTATTTGCGCTCTACAGTACATCACCCAATGTTGTGCTGTGAGGCCAAGGTGCGAAACATAACTAAGTCACTCTATTGAAGGGCAAAAAACACATGAAGACTTCCACGTAATATCCCAGATACCCGTGGTCTAGTGTTAAGGTAATACTCTAATGAAGTTATACATATTATATGTAAAAGTATAAATTCAGATGTGCAATGTGAATCAGATCATTTCATACTCAAAATAATAATCCTTACAATCGATGTACCACCAATCGACTAATAACCGGGTTCCTACTTACTGCTAGGTAAATAGAGACAAGTGGAGTAAGGAAACTTGCCCAACGTTTCGCTCTGCTGAGAATCGAACCCAGGTATCTTGCTTGCGAGGCAAGTGCTCCAACCACCGAGATACAGGACTCCACCTGTAGTCCCATATTTGTGTGCTTTTTAGAAGCATTTCATCAGTTCAACTCCACTCTTAATAATGTGTATGCAATGGAGATAATCTCCACTTAACTAAAAGAAAAGTCAGCAAAGGCAACAGAGAAAAACTTAGTGGATTCACGTGTATATATTTATCATTGAGATTTAACTCTTTATATGCTTGGGTCTTGCTTTCCGTCTTAACCATTAAGAGCTGGGAAGACCATTACACTATGTCCTTCTGAGTGGCCATTGTACAGAAACAGACAAATGGGACAGTCTTTGCACGCAGCAAAGGCTTCATGTTAAAACCACAGGTTCGCTAATGAATGCAACCAAGACACTAGTTTGGACAGATCACATTCCACACAGTGGGGCAACTACATTGATGATAAAATCCACTTCTACACATTGTTAACAACTTGCAACTTATACATGGCAGTCTTTTCAGTGAACATTGGTATTGGGGCTGTTTCTCACCAAAATTAACCACTTGTCCTTCGCCTGTCCCAGCTTTTTTACATGAGT
Source organism: Hydrolagus colliei (assembly GCA_035084275.1). Taxonomy (NCBI): domain Eukaryota; kingdom Metazoa; phylum Chordata; class Chondrichthyes; order Chimaeriformes; family Chimaeridae; genus Hydrolagus; species Hydrolagus colliei. The sequence goes on from CM068753.1 coordinate 12,357,148, forward strand.
TCCCACATCTAGTCTCAATACTCAGATCCCTCACTCCCCACCTCCCATTTATCCTTCCATATTTTTCCTCATCAAATGTTCATTCGATTCTCTTTTCAAACACTCTGATCTTGGCTTCAATATGGTCAGGGGACCATACTAGTCAGGTGTAATGGTCAGGGAAATAACTACTTCATCACAACGGCTCAGTTAAAACTAAAATCTCCTAATAAGTCCTGTAGCTCAGTGGCTAGAGCACTCGCCTTACAAGCGAGAGACATGGGTTCGATTCCAGGCAGGGGAGAAACCTTGGGCAAGTTTCCATACTTCACATGCCCGATAATAATCCCTCAAGAAATGGAAAGCAATAATAAATAGGTCATTTCAATCCATGACTGTTTGTGGGACAGTGCTGTGCGCAATTGGCTGCTGCGTTTTGCCCACAAATACAGTCAATTCACTTTACAGTATATTCTGTGAAGCGTTTTGAGGCGTCTAGAAGATGTGAAAAGCACAATATCAAATGTAAGGATTATTATTATTACTAATGAGGAAAAGCCCTATCAGTCAGACACAAATTAACATTGCAATCAAATCTGTTTTGGAACCCCATCACAACCACAACCATATATGCACACACATACACACACACCACTGCACACTAAACATAATGAAAACCTCAGTATGAAAACATGAAAATCCTTCTTTTGCTTTTGATGATCATTTAAAGTGAAGGTTGTAGCATATGGACTCACAATGCCAGTTTCAGGTGTGGCGTACATTCAGAAACGAGAGTAAATTTCCTTCCACTCTGCCGACCAAAATATGCCTTGGCCCCCAATGCCTGTTAAAGTACACCTCACTGCATCAGTTTACTTCTCCCCATTTCCGATGGCAGTCATTCTTGTAGTCTCTTTGAGTGACCGCCAATTGGTGCTGAATTTAGAATAATTCTGGGCTGTCAACCAATGTCTATTAAGAAGAGTTGATGTTGCCCAAATTAATTTGTCATGGGACCGTTGCAGCTGAGATGAGGAGGAAATTGAACCCAGTAGTCTGTGATGCACTCGAATTCTGGCCTTTCATGGTTTACCTACAAAATTCAGTTACTACCCGTTACAGTAGTGATTGCGCTGTCTGCCTGGCGCAGTGATAGCACTCTCGTCTGAGTCAGATGGTTGTGTGCTCAAGCCCTACATTGGTACTTGGAAACACAGTCCAAGAACACACTCTAATGCATCGATGGAGGTGCCATTCTTTGGATGAGACGTTAAAGAGAGGTCCCGTCTGCTGTTTGGGTTGACGTTAAAGATCCTATCTCGCTATTTGGAAACAGTCGGGAGTTTTTTTGCCCCAATGCCAACAAATCCCCCAAATAAAATCACTCACAGAATACATGACACGTTGTGGGTACACTTCTTGTGCACAAAACAGGCTGACACATTTTCCCCACAAAATACATAATTGATCAATCCAGTTTACAGTATGCCCTGTGAAGCGCTTAGATGTTCTACTGACATGAAAAGTATTTTATCAAATGCAAGTATTATGATTATTAAAAAGGAGCTTGCACCCACTTTGCTACCCAGAATCTTAAAAAACAAAAAAGTAAAGTTAATTAAATGCTAGTTTGGGAGTAAAGCTCCATAAATTATTGTTAAGCCTTACTTGGCCCTCACGCAAGGAAATGTATGAATCTCTTCTCAAATAATTTATTGCTCGTTTTAATAAAACTTGCAGTGCACTTTGTAGATTTTATATTTCTGGAATCAACCAATTTTGGGACTCCCACAAACTGGATTTCCTAAGATTGCAGTTTTAAAGAGTATAATGTTTTCCTTCTCTCTCCCTCCACCCACATCTTAATCTATGCGTAACTGGAATCTCAAATGAAGAGGCCAAATAACACTGAGGAAAATAACAGCTACTTCATATTATATTAATGAACCTTGTATGTTCGCAATAGGCTCTACCAAAATTGGAAAAAAAACATTATACTTTAAAATAAAATCTACATACTCATGCATTGGCACAATTTTCTTTCAGTGGAATAAAATAGAATATCATTTGTGAACATAAAGCTGTTACAATTCGTGTAAGGGTTACTCTGAATCATAGGTCAAATGATATTCCACAAACCATTCACTGAGTAGCCTTGAATTCAATGGCAGACAGAATCTATGCCTGAAACTGAAGCCATCTCTATTCATTCTTGCATAAGTTTGGTGCATCCATTAATTGCCATATCTTGTCCAGAGTGAAAGTTTGTTTCTAGAATTAGGAAGATGTTAAAACAATACATTCCAGTGTCTTCTTTTAATCCGCTTCGACATCGCATTAAAAAACATTTCAACAGCTTTGAGTTTCGAGAGATTAATTTGTTGTGCTCAACCTTAATTTAACATACAAACAATCTAAAGTCTTTTCTGTATCCGGCCTAGTTGCAAATGTCCACATAGTTTTCCATCTGAATACATTAGTATCTCAACATAGCTGACTCCAATCCTGACCCACATGTAGTCAACATTTTCACCACAAAACTCCATTTGTCATGACATGGTTCCTTTGAATTCTTCCCCGGCTTCCCATTTCCTTACATTTCCTTATTTTTTACCTGTTTAACGATATTAATTTTAAAGCCTGCCCTATCTTAAAATGTGGCTTGCAAATCAAACTCTTAGTAAAGGTGCTCTACTGCATTAGCAACTGGTTACCACAAACTTTATTTTTTTTAAGAATCTTTTTTTGACAAGGTTTCAGCATGCCAAAGAGAACATTTTCTGTTTTGTTTTAAAAATGCGTTTTAATGTCCACATCATATATTCCAAAACATAAGTCATGTTCATCTTTTTTTTGGAAGGGTGGGGGGTGGGGGGTGGGGGGGGGGAGAGGAAAATAAAATCCTTCTAGCACAACCAAAGTACTTTTTAAACACTCTGTAATTGCCAACACTCCCCAACAGTTAAATCTCAATTCACAAGATCACGACAATGCACATTGGTGTGTTAATGGAATATTGACCCAAATAATTTATTCGGATGAGGAAAAACAATTGCATTACAAAATTGTCAAGAGGTTCAAAGAGGAATCTACATGCTGGAGGCATTTATTTATTGGATAGAGTAGAAAAAACACAGCTAACAGTGCACAAATAATTTGGGTGGCTTTTGTTGCATTAACATTTTTGGCAGCTTGTCCATCTGCAGGGTTTACTTCCGTTTTGCCAAATCTGCTGGGTTCTTTTGGAAAGAGAGATTTAGTTTTAAGGATGAGAAAGTTGTGGTCTTATCTGAAGTGGGACAGATTGTATTTGGTTAAGGTTTATGGCTCTCTCACTGGTGCAATTTATATGTTTGTTCAAGATCATAAGTAGGTGGCTCCTCTGCTTATCGAGGAAATTTGGCCTCAACAATTAATCTTCACCGAATCCTAAACTGCAATGTTTAATTGTTTACGGCTGTTTAAGCAAAACAGTTATAAGTACATTTAAGAATCCTTAACACAATCTTTAACTCTCAGATGTCCGAAAGAGACAGAGAGCAAGAGAGAAAGAGACAGAAGGATGGAGCAAGAGAGGTAGAGGGAGAGATTGATAGGGAGCGAGAGATAAATAGGAAAGAGAGCAAGAGAGAGAGAGACAGAGAGAAGTGCACCTCTGCTTTGTAAATTTATTTGGAAGTAAAAACAGTGAAAATATACAGGGAAAAAAATCTACCATCCTAAATCAAATTATCAGCACTGTTAACTTACTAACTTGTCCATTTTTTGTATGACAATAACTACAGCTAACACTAAAAACTGATACTATTATTACCGTCATTTACATCTTGTTAAAGAGAAAAATGCAAAATCGACACATATGAAACTGCAAAAAGAAACTTTTAAAGATCAAAACATTTAAAGTTTCTTTCCCTCCCCCGCCCTTGACACCACGAAAGCTAAGAAAATATCAAAAGTGAAGGTACCGTCATACAAAGTTCTTAAATCGGGGGAAAGGGTAACATGTCACTTAAATTATTTGTACATTTTTTTTTACAATTTTGCTTGCTTTCAGTGTCTTGTAGCCTGCAGGCAAATCTAACTGTCCAATGTGCATTGAACAATTGGGTAAACTCACTAGTTGTAAAACTACACCTTTTTGTTTAAATTGGGAAAAGTGCTAATTATTCGTGTTCTCGACGCTCTGATCGACACGTTCCAAGCACTCCATCGGACTTCCTCCGGATTGTCACCAACACTGGATCCCAGCTCAAAAGAGTTAAAGCGTTGGCCTGGTCCTAAGATTGGCCTAGTTTAACATCCCCCAAAGCAGCGAGTGAATGGTGGCCGTTGCTAATCCTCCACAAATGTCGTCTGCCTGAACAAAGGCTTTCTTCAATGACTTGATGCAAGAAAGTGAGGTGTGTGTATGTGTGTGTGCGCGCGCGTGTGTGTGTGTGTTTTGCTTTTACGATTTGTTCTTTTTTTCCTTTCTCCCCCCCCCCCCCACCACCTCCCACCACCATCCCCCCCCCAACCCCACACAACACCAATCCCAGAGCCTTCTGTTATTTTTCAAATAACACAGTAAGCTTCTCTGGGTGTCTGTGTGCTTTGAAAGCAAGGGAAATGGGTTCTGAAGCAAATCCTTATCTCCTTGTTGAAGATAAAGCACAGGATGGGGTTGACTCCCGCCTGGGCAAACGTCATCCACACGGCGGCAGTCAGGTAGACCTGCGGGATGCTGGTGGCCTTGACGAACACTCGCAGGTAGCAGGCCACGATGTAAGGCGACCAGAGGAGCAAAAAGAGCACGGTGATGATGTAAAACATCCTGCCTATCCTCTTCTCCGCCTTGAACTCGTCCAACACCAGCAGGCGCTTGTTCTGATTGTGCGACGTCTGCCGGATGCCCACCAGGGTGGGCGGCGTGGGGCCCCTCCCGAAGCCGGCGATCCAGTTGGCCGCGGCCTGGCCGGTCGCCCCCGGCCCGTGGAACGTCCAGTTCTGGCTGATGGCCGGGATGAGCTGGGCGGGCTTCATCTTCCTGTGGTCGTACACGAAGAAGATGAGCTTGACGTAGACCACGTGGGTGGCGGCCACGATGACCGCCAGCATCAGCATGAAGCCCAGCGTGTCGTTGGCCTTGACGTAGCGGTGCTCGAAGATGCACTGGTCCTCCTCGCGGATGTACTTGTAGGTGCCCACGTCGAAGACGGGCGGGAAGGCCATGGCCACCGACAGGGTCCAGACCATGCAGATCACGGCCGCGCAGGTCCACGAGGTCATCCGCTTGGAGTAGAAGCGGTGGTGGGCCACGGCCATGTAGCGGGTGATGCTGATGCAGAACATCATGAAGGCCGCGTGGAAGCAGAACAGCACGGCGGCGAAGGCCACCACTTTGCAGCTGACCGGGCTGTAGGTCCAGGCCGAGCCGCGGCTGATGGACACCATGACGAAGGGGAAGCAGAGCAGCGAGCGCACGATGTCGGCCAGGCAGAGGTCCAGGAGGAAGTAGTAGGGAGCCCGGCGCAGGCTGCGGTCCCTCAGCGTCAGGAAGGACAGCAGCAGGTTCCCGGCCAGGCTCACGCAGATGATCAACCCCAGCGAGGCCAATTTGACGGCGGACGAGGTGAGGGCATAATCTTGGAGAGAACTGTTGGTCTCTTCTCGCTCGCTGGCGTTCGCCATCTATGCTACCATGTAATAGTCAGATCTCTTTTCTTCCCCCTCCCTCCCTCCTTTCCTTCTCTCCCCCCCCCCCACCCCACCCCTCCCCTCCCTTCCTTCTCCCTTACCCTCCCTCCCTTCCTTCCTTCCTTTTCCCTTCTCTCCTTCCTTCCTTCCTCCCTCCCCTCCCTCCTTTCTCCCTCTCTTCCTTACCCACCCACCCCACCCCCTCCCCCCCCCCACCCCAACACACACACACAAGTCCAGATTCTTCCCGTTATTCGCAAAGCAACCAGATCTCAAGTCAGTCAGTCAGTCAGAGTCAGTCAGTCAGTCAGGCAGTCAATTTCTCTCTCTCTCGGTCTCTGTCTCTGTACGTCTCTCCTCACCCTCCTCCCATTTTTCTTCCATCGAAAGGAACCGACCACGCAAACAACGAAGTTCCTCTTAATCTTCATATCAACCCCGACTCGGGTTTGATTTCCTTCTCCTCCTCCTCCTCTTCCACCATCGCTATCACCTTCCCTCTCTCCCTCTCTCTCCCTCTCCCCCAAATGCTCATGGCACAGGGGCGTTGCTGGGGTAATTTAATATGTATATATATATATATATAATATATATACACACACACACACACCCCAAAAAAAAAGCAGAAGGGAGAGGAGAGGAGAGATTTGTTTTATTCCACGCCGCAGAGGACCCTGTTGGGAAAAAATAAAGGGGGGAGACAAGGCATTGTTTTTAGCAGATCAAGCCATTAGCCTCTCTCCCTCTCTGTCTCTCTCCCTTCCTCCCCTCCTTCCCTCTCTCTCCCCCCCCTCCCTCTCCCCTTTTCCCTTCCTTTATTTGTTAATAAATAACAAATCAACCCCCACCCTCACCCCTCATTTTCTGCTTTGAACATGAACAACCAGAGGCTCGGTTCACATTTACCAAACAGGCAAAAAGCTTAAGCCAACAACAGGGGGGGAGAGGGAGAGGGAATTAACACAGGCAGACACACACACACACAGAGAGACACAGAGAGAGACACAGACAGATAGAGACAGACACACAGACGGACAGATCCATTGGGTTGAACAATCTAATACCTCTTATTTTCCTGGCGATTGTCAAGCAGCTGAACTTCCGGTAAGTGGTAATAGAAATATTTTTTTAGGGTTTAGATGGAGGGAGGCTGCGCAAAGCCTGGCATCAGCTCCAACCTCCATCCCTTTGTGTTGGGCTAATGTACTGTACTGTGTACCACTGAACACACACACACCACACTGAGACTCTCCCCCCCCCCCACACACACACCACACTGAGACTCCCCCCCCCCCACACACACACACTGAGACTCCCCCCCCCCCCCACACACACACTGAGACTCCCCCCCACACACACACTGAGACTCCCCACACACACACTGAGACTCCCCCCCCCCTCCCCACACACACACCACACTGAAACTCTCCCCCCCCCCCACACACACACCACACTGAGACTCTCCCCCCCCCCCCCACACACACTGAGACTCCCCCCCCCACACACACACACACACCACACTGAAACTCTCCCCCCCCCCACACACACACTGAGACTCCCCCCCCCCCCCACACACACACCACACTGAAACTCTCCCCCCCCCCCCCCACACACACACTGAGACTCCCCCCCCCCCCCCACACACACACACTGAGACTCCCCCCCCCACACACTGAGACTCCCCCCCCCCCCCCCCACACACACACTGAGACCCCCCCCCCCACACACACACACTGAGACTCCCCTCCCCCACACACTCACACTCACTCCCCACACACACACACACTGAGACTCCCCCCCACACACACACACTCACCCCCCCCCACACACACACACACACACTCACCCCCCCACACACACACACTCACCCCCCCCCCCCACACACACACACACACACTCCCCCCCACACACACACGCTCACCCCCCCCCCCCCACACACACACACACACACTCACCCCCCCACACACACACTCACCCCCCCACACACACACTCACCCCCCCAACACACACACTCACCCCCCCACACACACTCACCCCCCCACACACACACACTCACCCCCCCCACACACACACACTCACCCCCCCACACACACACTCACCCCCCCCACACACTCACCCTCCCCACACACTCACCCCCCCCACACACACACACACCCCCCACACACTCACCCTCCCCACACACTCACCCCCCCCACACACACACACTCACCCCCCCCACACACACACTCACCCCCCCACACACTCACCCCCCCCCACACACACACACTCACCCCCCCCACACACACACTCACCCCCCCACACACTCACCCCCCACACACACACACTCACCCCCCACACACACACACTCACCCCCCCCACACACGCACTCACCCCCCCACACACACTCACCCCCCCACACACACACACACTCACCCCCCCACACACACACACACTCACCCCCCCACACACACACACACTCACCCCCCCACACACACACACACTCACCCCCCCACACACACACTCACCCCCCCACACACACACACACTCACCCCCCCCACACACACTCACCCCCCCCACACACACACTCACCCCCCCCCACACACACACTCACCCCCCCACACACACACACACACTCACCCCCCCACACACCCCCTCACCCCCACACACACACTCACCCCCCCACACACCCCCTCACCCCCACACACACACACTCACCCCCCCACACACTCACCCCCCCCACACACACACTCACACCCCCACACACACTCACCCCCCCACACACACACACTCACCCCCCCACACACACACACACTCACCCCCCCACACACACACACACTCACCCCCCCCACACACTCACCCCCCCACACACACACTCACCCCCCCACACACACACACACCCCCCCACACACAGAGACTCCGCCCACACTCACACTCTCCCCCCCCCCCCCACATACTCCCACCCGCCCACACACACTCATAACCCCCCCTCTCACCCCACACACACAAATACCCCCCCCACATACACAAACAGACCCCCCCCACACTCACTCACACACCGACCCCCCCACACACTCACTCACACACCGACCCCCCCACACACTCACTCACACACAGAACCCCCCCCCCCCACATACACACACACAATGTCAATTCACCCATTCCCCACACATACACCACACCCCACCCACACAACACACAACACACACCCACTCCCCCCCACACACACACACTCCCCCTCCTCCCTGCACACACACACACACTCCCCCTCCTCCCTGCACACACACACACACTCCCCCTCCTCCCTGCACACACACACACACTCCCCCTCCTCCCTGCACACACACACACACTCCCCCTCCTCCCTGCACACACACACACACCCCCCCTCCTCCCCCCCCCCACACACACACCCCCTCCTCCCCCCCCCCACACACACACACCCCCCCTCCTCCCTGCACACACACACACACCCCCCCTCCTCCCCCCCCACACACACACACCCCCCCCCTCCTCCCCCCCCCCCACACACACACACCCTCCTCCCCCCCCCCACACACACACACACCCTCCTCCCCCCCCCCCCACACACACACACTCCCCCTCCTCCCCCCCCCACACACACACACTCCCCCTCCTCCCCCCCCCACACACACACACTCCCCCTCCTCCCCCCCCCACACACACACTCCCCCTCCTCCCCCCCCCCCCACACACACACTCCCCCTCCCCCCCCCCACACACACACTCCCCCTCCTCCCTCCCCCCCCCCCACACACACTCCCCTCTCCTCTCCCCCCACACACACACACTCCCCCCACCTCCCTACACACACTCCTCCCTCCCTCCCCCCACACACACCATAACCATCATCTGTCAACACACCCATCCCTCACATACACTACCCCCCCCCCCCCCCCCCCCCACACATACACACACACTATAGTCTGACAATGTCCCATCCCCACCCCCTGGTCTTGTAGCTGAAAGGGAATCAGGAGAGAAGAGAAGGTTTGGGGAGGGGTGTGTGGGGGGGGGGGGGGGGGGGGGGGAGAGAAGGAATCAGTCCTAATGGTGCAAGGTGTTTGATGAAGGGATTGTGTTTCACTACCAGTTCCAACAGAGATCTGTTCCCCCCCCCCTTCCCTCCCCTCCCCCCGCCAAGAATGAGTCAATCGCCTTCTGCTGTCTGTAGCATCAGCCAGTGGGCAAAAGAAGAAGCAATTCTCTGTTATTCTCCCCCTCACCCTCCCATCAGCTGCTGTAAACCAGAACACAAATCAAAGCCTCGTCTTCTCAAGCCACGGCGGCTTTCTCTCTCTCTCTCTCTCTACTCGTTGCAAATCAAACACGGGGAATCGATTAGCAATGTGAAGAGAGACCAAATTAACCTCCCTCCCTCCCTCTCCCTCCCCCACCTCTCCCTCCCTCTCCCTCCTCCCCCAGTTCATATATTAAAATAATAACGCGTTTCCAACATGGCAACGTTAATAGGGTACATGTTATGTGATGTGATCAGCCCCCCCACCCACAGAGCCATGTCAATTGAAGCCGAGAGGGAACGTGTCCACATGTATATCGCCTGTGAGCTGTGCGTTCCATTGCAAGCAAGGGAGGGGGGGAAATACACACACTCACATATATATATATATACTGTATATATATATATACTGTATATACACATACACTGTGTGTGTGAGATGGGGAGAGACTGTTTCGTTGTGTGGGTACATTCAATGAAATCTTCCCTGCTGTTTGAAAAAAAAGGCTGTTTGAATTTCTCCCTATAATCACTTTGATCTCAAATATATATATATAGATATATCTGCATGAAGGGAGGGAGGGGAATTAACTGATCTAAAACACAGTGCAGTTTGAACCATCCACCTTTGTTCCCCTGCGCTCATTCCCCCCCTAAGGTTTGTGCTAATAATGTAGTACAAGAGAATTAAGCAACACTCGATTTTTCTTACACACCCCCCCCCCCCCCCCCGTGGCAAAATAGAGAGGTGGGGGGGGGGGGGGGTGGTAACGCTAGTCACGCTTATTTTTGCGTTGTTTTTATCTTAAGCAACTCCAAATTTACATTTTAACGAAAGCAGCCAGGGAGGGGAGTGGTAATGTTTTTTTTTAAATTATATATGTATTTTTAAAAAATCTGTATTAATTGAAGGCTGTGATGGAGCCAAATGCATCAAGTGAAGCTTGCTCGCAGCAAGTCTGTTTGTCTGTGTGTGTGTGAGTGTGTCTGTGACTCCTGTTGCAGCTTCCTCTATCATGTATTTAATGTACAATACACCCCCTATGGACTCGTTTGCTCAAGCTCTGACATTGCTCGGTATACTGGCTTCACACAAATAAATGTTCAGACAGGAATTCTCTCCTCCCCTCTATCCCCCCCCCCCCACCACCCATTTTATAAAATGACTTTCATTCTTTACAGCCCATTCTAAACTGAACCATAATGTACCTGGACATATTTAGCAAGTATTAAATGAGTTGACCCCACCCCCATATACAATCAATCATATCCTGCTATCTTAACTGTGCTGGTCTCTGCTGTAATAATCCTCAGGTTTGATTTCGCCCACAAAATATACAGTCACTACACTTCACAGTATGTTCTAGGTGCACTCTTAAACGCCTCAGAGACGTGATAAAGACACTTATTATGGTGCCTTAACAAATAGAATCCCTTCCAATTTGCGAAGGAATGTCCTTCACAGGATAATCTGCAAAACATCGCAATCCTTATGGTGGGCCAACAAATTCTATTTTTCTTTATTGAATTCCTATAGTAATAACAATAATAATCCTTGCATTTGATACAGCGCTTTTCACGACTTCTAGACGTCTCGAAGCGCTTCACAGAATATGCTCAAAAGTGAATTGCCTGTATATTTTGTGAGCGAAACGCGGCAGCCAATTGCGCACAGTCGTGGGTTGAAATGACCAATTTATTATTGTTTTAGGAAAGTGAGCAGGCAGGTCCGTGGGATTGCATGAGGTAACGGAGATAGGGTGGGATGAGGGGTATGGAGGGAATTAAAAGTGAGCATGAGGGTCTTGCTGGTAGTTTTGAAAGCGATGCCAACATATGGGCAGCAGTATTACCACAAAGTACACGGTCACTACACTTTCAAGTGCATTCTGTGAAGCGCTTTGAAACATCTCGATGACATAATGGGGCGCAATATCAAATACAAGGATTATTATTATTATTTAGATCCCAGGATTGTTACTGCTGTCAACGTTAACTTGAAAGTCTCTTTCTTCTGTTGCAATGTTGAATGTTGCTGGATTCAAACCACGAGTGCCGATTCAAGTCATTGTTGGATCTCATGAGCCAAAGTTATAGTTTTTAACAAAAAGGAGCAAATTGTTTGTTTAATTTAGAAATTCTGGATGCCAAATTTGAAACGAATTGTGATTCGCTCTGCCATGGCGAATTCCCAGTCCTTTGAATCTCGTGTCAGTTAAGTCACATTTTCACCTTGAAGAAGACAACTTTACAGAGGCCCTTTGTATTCCTGCAAGTTAAAAGTCAGAAATTTGGTTCTCTCTTGGCACTGTACTCCCATTGTCTAATGTAGGCTAACCTTCGTTACGAATTACCGATAGAGTTGTTTGCATTGAAGTGATTTAACTGCAAATGTTATCCAAGGTCTATGCCATGTTAACATTGTACAATTCTGTAGAGTGCATTCAAATGGCAGCCTCAGGCTATTGGCAATGTGAATTCATAAGATTACGGGGGAGAGATTTAGATGAAGAAGGGTCCTCTGGCCCATTAATTTCAGCCTTCCCAGAATAATAACTCTCCCATCTTCCCACTAACCTAACTTCTCCTTCCAATTATTTTGCCCACATTACTGATCTCAAATTCCATCCCCAAACTTCTCCGGGCAGAAAGCCAGCCGAGCGGTGGTAGTGGAGTGAAGAGAAAGCAGGTCGGAAATCTGTGTGTATGTGGGTGGGTGGGGAGGATGTGCTGTGGGGAGGGAGGACGCTGGAAAGATGGCCCATATACAAGATGAAAGTTCTGTACGAAGTTTGCTCTGAAGATGGGTAGGGTACAAAGTTGTGCTCCAGTCATTGAATTATATTTCCTCCAACTATATGGGTTAATTTGGGCGCATCTTACAGCTGGATTTTGTGTTCTCCACCTCAGTTCCTCAGCCATTATGCCCTGAACCTCTGGATCTCTTTGGCTCGATCCCTCCGCCTTGCTTTCTGTTTGTTCATCTTCAAATCGCATCTGGAGACTTATCGCTTTGACCATGCTTCGGTCACCTCTCCTTTCTCCCTGACTTGGCGTCAAATTCTGCCATTGTCCAGGGCTCCGAGACCCTCCCCCGCCTGAAGGGTGCTGTGTACCCACAAGTTGTAGCAATTGGTAATTAACTATCCAATTCCAAACGTTTCAAAATTAGAGCAATGGAATTAACCGAGCTGTTTTGCAACAAGGATATCATGTTTTAAATACCTAATTTCAGATTCTCTATGTGCATTTTTGCGATTTACAACACTGCAGGAATAAATATCCAATTGCCATTTTATTCTGTTCTCTTCTGTAGTTATTGAAATTACATTGATTTGTCACCATGCATGTACCATACTGCAAAACGCACAGAGGAACCATGTCCATCGAGACTCACAATTTCATTATCTACTGATGTTAAATATTCTCCAGAGCATAATTTGTTCATCCTTTTCATTAGCTTCGAAGATCCCTTTGTGTACATTTTACAAATGTGCTTCCTTTACTCATGTTTGAAAGCACACAGAATTGAGATAGAGGAGTATGAAATGCTGATCTGTTCAGAAGTGGTTTCTTAACATTAAAGAGAAACCTTAAAGCTTATCTCTGCTTAGAAATATTTTATTGAGGATTGGATCTTAAAGAGTTGTGGTATAATATCAATAAATCTGATCCAAAATTATATATTGCTTAATGAGTCTATATCCAACCTACCCATCTCAGATTCAATTGATCTCTTACAAATAATAGTAACCCTTGCATTTGACACACCACTTTATCATGTCTTCAACACATTTCAAAGAGCTTCACGGGATTTAATGTCAAGTTAAAGTTGGAGTCCTGTAGCTAAGTAGTTAGAGAACTCGACTTGCAAGCGAACAACCTTGGTTCAATTCCAGACAGGACAAAACCTTGAGAAAGTTTCCTTACTCCACAAGCCTAATAGTAATCCCTTGAAGAAAAACAATAATAAATTGGTAATTTTATTCCACAACCGCTGTGTGCAATTTGCTGCCGTTTTTCACCCATAAATATACAGGCAATTAACTTTGAGATGCCTAGAAGATGTGAAAAGCGCTATATCAAATGCAAGGATTGTTATTATGAGTTTAGTGACTGTATTTTGTAGGCAAATATAGGCCATAGGAGATCTTTTAAAATCGGGAAACATTCCAAAATTGTAATTTCTATAAAACTGTCCAGATTGGAATTTCTAATCAA